>JAZDSH010000010.1:91786-477446 GCA_036873115.1 Pseudodiploospora longispora
TCTTCATCATTGTTGAACTGCCTTATGTTTGACAGCACCGAGGATTGACCAAAGCCCTATATAGCATTGATCAAGCAATACCGAGCTCTCAAACGACAGGCATATCACTGACAAGCTGGCAACTCGCATCGCACGCCAGAGGTTTAGGCCAGGGCAATGTTACTCCGAGATTATCTAGCATGACGAGGGGCTGTGGGGGAGGCGCTCTTGGCGACTCAAACTAGGCTGTGGCTGTGTGAACTCTGCGGTATCCAGTCCCTTGTCAACTACTACGTATTGGTAGGTAAGCTCCGGTTTGACCTTTAGATTAGATAGTTTGGACATTATCCATCTTGAATGCTCGATCTGTCGTTTCTCTTTAGCGGGATTGATGAAGTGGAGAGGTGGGGTAAAGTTGGGTATATTGGTTGACTCAAGCCAATATGACAAGAGTCAGGGTATTGGTCACAGAGTCATGACGCTTGTGATGGATGCTTCAGACTCTTTACATCAAGGCATGGAGAAAAAAGTATAAAGAGATCAGACACCTATCGACCATCTTTTGTTGTTCAACTCATCAACAGCACACAATCAACCAAACAGTCTTACAAGTAACACACATCAAACAAACCATCGCCCAAAATGCCTTGTACGCTCTCCTTACCAGCTCAACTTCCTTTTTGAGAGCTCAACTAACTCTCAATAGCTCTCATCAATATGTCGAAAGCAGTTTGCGCTGCAGTCCTCTTGTTTGCGGGCTCCGTTTCAGCCAGGGCCATTGATTCGGCTGATGTCGCTGATATCACCGCTCCAGTTGATGTCGCCGACGGCCTTGAGCTCTCCGAAGTCACGGATTCTCTCGAGGCGCGCCAGGATCAATGGTACCATTTCGGGCGCAGTGATTGCCATCGATCCGGAGCCTACATGAGACTTAGCTCCATTGAGCCTCTTGCTGATTGGTTTTGCCGAAGCTATGTTAATTACGGCAATCATGACGGTCAAACATATGTTCACAAGCGCTTGGGGGCGTCTGGACCGTTCCTCAGAGACACCAAAGGCCAAAGGGCGGAATTGGTCATGACGATTCATCCGTATCGAGGCATCACGCCGGAAATGTGCATTCAGGGCTTTAGAGAGCTGGGTCAGAAATGCAAGGGCGGAAATCCGTATGTACTCTCTACCATTCAATTGGTTCATGAAAAACAAACGCTAACATCCTGGCTTTTAGCGATACTCGCGGCGGCCAAGGTTATCTCTTGATTAGTGCTGCGTTGGGTTACGGAGACACGATTGCAAGATTTGCAATTGACCCAAACACTGTTTGAGTTGAGTTGACAGAATAAGAACGAGTGTATATAGCGAGGGGGAGAACTTGGCAGGAGAGTGATATAGTTAAGGTACATACACACACGCACATACATACGTATATATATATATATATATAAACACATTGCTTTCAGACCGAATTGGCACACCGTGGAATAGTGATAGAATCAGAAAACTATTGCTGGTTGAATTGGATGTTCTCTAAACAACTTTGAGTAAAATGTACGGCAAAGGTGTGACGACAACAATGTCCTTGGCCGAGTTCAATGATGTGCCGGCTTGATAGCAATTGAACTCTGGACTTTGACCTGACTAGTAACCGGTGATGATAAAATAATCGCCCATGATTATCTTGATATAGGAGGCCAAGTAGAACTCATAGTAGTAATGGATGTGATTTATCCCATAGACTAAAACTACACACAGCCTTCATTTGAAGGAGAACATGTGCTGAATGGCAAACCCGAAAGCTGGCGGGCGGCCAAGTTTATATCAAGCCAACGCTCAATCCTTCTTTTGTTCGTTCTATACCGTCCTCCCCAGGAACTCCCGAGGCTGCAGCATCAGCTTCGGAAACGACCTGCCCACTGACTAGATTAACGCGGGGACCGGTAAAGTTTTTGTGACCGTCGACGACCCATTGAAAGACGGAGACGAGGACGATGATGGCGAAGGCGACGATGCAGTAATCTGATTGAGGGGGAAAGTATGTTAGTGACAGTTGAGGTATAAATGTGACGATGGAAGAAGAATAGACGTATCGAGATTGCACAACAGCATTTGGAAATAGATTTTGCGACTATTGCAGCGCTGGAACAACCAGCTGCATGGCAAACAAATAGACTCCCCCTTGCGACAGCAAATTGTAGCCGAATAGCAGGAAACGTTTGTATAGACGAGTAAAACGAAACAAGCTGGGAAATTCGACACTTACTCATATTGCTACCTGTGACTGGCAGATTGGGAGGGAAAAGGAAGAGAACCGTCGTCAGAGATATGTAGACGAGAGAAATGATGTCGGCCGTCCACCCAAACCAGCTTGGGAGTGTCCACGCTCGTTTGGGGAGGGTTTTGCGCCCTTGAAGGCAATTGACTGCGATGGGCATGGCATACGAGAGATCAAGAGCTACAACAGAGGCAGAGATGATGGCATTGAAAGCGCTGTGAATATGTTAATTATTAGACTTGTTCTATTGCAATCTGCTAAAATGAAGAAAAGAGTTGATGATGGGATCAAAAAGTACCTAGTGGAGGCCAAGAAGATGAAGCCAAATAATATCACAACCACTGATGTGAGAATTAATGCGTTGAGTGGCAATCCCAGCCGTGTGTGGACCTTTGCAAAGACTCGGGAGGCTGGCAAACCACCATCACTGATAAGGTTAGTTTGTAATCGTTTATTTGGTGTTACTACGGGAAGTAATGGACAAGGTTGAAAGGGAGAAATACCGAGAAAAGGCAAAAATCATCCGGCTGCTGGTGGTCATGACGCTGATTGTTGCAAAAGCAAGACACACAAGAGGGAGCCTGTTTGTTGAAGACAGTCAGTAAATTGGCAGTCGTTCCCGTGTCAATCCTCACCAAAAAAAAAGCGAATAACATTGATGACTGACTTAATATGATAGCTCATAATAAGAAGTGGAAGGCACATACATAAGAAGGCAGATGGCGCCGGCATTGCTCTTGGTGGAATGGATGAGGATCTGCAGCAACGGGCCAGCCTTGGAGCTGATGACATCGTCAATGTTGCCAGCCACAAAGAGCAGGACGATGAGAAAGATGGCACCAGTAAAGGTGCCGATGCCAACGCAGATGACCATGATTCGAGGACCTTCGGTAGCGGCATGGGGGATTTCTAGAGGGTAAGGCGGTAAGTTTGTAAGTCAAGTCTAATGGATGATGGAATGGGTAGACTAACCTTCAATCATGTGGGCGACGGCATCCTTGGGGATGGATTAGTGATGTTGAGGTTTGAACCTGTGATGGGGATTGTTGACTTACAAAAGCTGTTACGCCGAGACCGCCTTGAAGTAGCTGAGAGTGATTGAGCAAGATGAATATCTGACGTCTTGTTTATATGGTACTTACACCAAGCAACCAAGCGACACCATCAGGCCCTAGAACAGGAAGTCATGGTTAGCCATGTACGTTGAAACGTTTTGTCAAGGCTGTAAAGGAAACCGATATGGGAATTGAACTTACACCCAGTCCTGTTGATAAACTCGGTAAACACAAACTCAGCCGTGCTGTAATCGGGCGAGGCACACGCGAGCACCGTGATGGACACAACGACGAAACCGCCAATGGACCACATAAAGGCACCGCGGTAGATGGCCGGAAGAACGGAGTTGAGAAAGGCGTTGATGACAAAAGAGGCCAGTGTGAAACCGATGTATATGAGGAATTGGTGCCATCTTTGCGGGTCGTAGCTCTGTCCGGGGGGAAGGCAAGGTTAGCACACTACTGGGCTGGGAGGACGAGAACTTTTAATGAAAGACTTCGTACAGGATGGAGAGTGGAGATGATGCCGACGATGAGCTGGCTGGATAGGAGTGCGTTGGTTGCGACGAGGGCAACCTGTGAGGTTAAGATGGAGTGTTAGCTTGTATTAGTTTTAGGGTGATGGAATGACTTACCCAGCCGGCGACGTTGACCCATCCTGTGATCCAGGAGAGGATGGGTACCCATTTAGGCCAAGAGACTAATTGATATGTTAGAAATGAAGCGTATCACGGACATGAGAGAGGCACGTACTCGCTGTTGATCATTAGCAAATGGCATTACACACTAAACATCATCGACTACGACATACCTGCGACCCAATGATACTGTCCTCCAGCACTGTCATAAGATTACAACCATCTTACTGTTAGCTATTTTCTCCTCTCACACGTCTCCCTCTTAGTTGGAGCAGGGGGGAAGGGGGAGAACTCACGTAGGATAGGCTGAAAGAAACTCGCCTAGAGACGCAGCGATGCATAAGTTGCATATGCCGGCTGTGACAAGACCTGCATTTCGGGAGCCCACCCCACGGAAGGGGACGGATCGTTAGCCGGATGGATGGACAGACGGTTCACTAGTAAATGGATGGGTGGACATGAAGGGGTCTCTTGAATGGATGGAATAGGCAAGTCAGTTATTTTGGGAGGGATCAACGAACCCCATATGACGCTTGTGCTACCGCCAGAAGTCAGGCTGATGGATAAACTTGCTGAAAGGGCAGTCCAGGACTAGTAATTCGTGAAAACAGCCATAAATGTTAGATGGATGCTGGTGATTTGCGAGATTGTATGATTTCTCATCTATTACGTGGCAGTTCTAGGAGAGACTTACATTCAAGACGGCAAAAGCCAAGCCAAGCATAGATCTAATAGAGGGAACAATATATAGTTTGCATTAACACCACTGCTTTATTGGGATAGGTCCAAGATGGCGGGAGGGAGTCCGGAGTTCGGCCCGGGGCTTTTCTTTTTGGCTGGTGTGGCTTTTGTCTCTTACAATGTGGAAAAGTTGCGGCTCAGCTCGGCCTGGTGGCCCATGGCGGCGAGCTGCGCATCATCATCCTCGTTGGCATATTCAGGTTTTTTCATGGCGTGGATTTGTTGTGTTTTTTTATGTGTTGATGAGGATTAGTATGTCGCCCGGAATTCACAATTGAACAGCTTTCAGTGTGTTGAAGCAAGCAAATCTATGTGGAAACGAATGTCGCCCCAGGGAACAGGAATAGAAAGTGTGGGAAAGTGTACTAAAGACACCCAGCTTGGAAGGCCAGGCCAGCAGCGAAGCAACAGAAGATGGGGGAAGATTAAAGGAGTGGGCTTATTGGGGTGATCTAGGTCATAACGCAGCAAGCAGGGAATAGAGGAACGCGCGAGGCTAGTGATTGACAAGGGCGGGAATTCCGGGATGGGCCGGAGCTATGGAGGATGCGATCGGCATGGACTGGGCGGGCCAGGAGTGTAAGCCGATGCTGTGGATTGCGGGTTGAATGATAGATAACGTTTGGGGAAGTTGTACGAGGACTTGATCTGGTGATGGTGATGGCGATGGTGTTGTTGGTGTTGGTGGCGTGTGTCTTTCAACACTGAAGAAGAAGAAGAAGAAGAAGAAGAAGAAGAAGAAGAAGAAGAAGAAGAAGAAGAAGAAGAAGAAGAAGAAGAAGAAGAAGAAGCACAAACGGCCAATCTCGGATTAATCATGGGTTTGCTATCAATGGCCAATCGCCGATGGCTTATGACGGATGGGGGCTAAATCAGTCCCTCCTCCACTCTCCGGTTATCTTGCCATTAATTATTTCGTGGGGAAATGCTGACATCCAAGCTCTCGCTTCCTCGGTCCCCCGACTTCCGATCGATTCATTAGGTAAAGTCAACCTTTCCTGTACAGACATCATCTCATCATCTCAGGGCGCGGAGAATGTGGAGGGCGCACCCATCCCGCCATTTGTCACTTCTTAAACTCCCACATTCATTCTAGCTAAACACACGAGAACATGAGTGCGGGGGAATAAAAGCCAAACCAAATAAAGACAACCCTTGTCGTTGGGGTCGCTGGGCCAATCTGCGTCTTTTTTTTTCGTCAATGAAAGCGGCATGGATGTGGGGGGACGGCTGATCCCATCCAAACGGATGAAGATAACAGGAAAGGGAAGACTTGTTGGAGAAAGGCGTCGGCATGGACGCCACAACGGCTGGGGGTGTTAATCAGTAGCTATTTAGGTTTTAGTACTCCGTAATGTGCTTGAAATCACTAGTCATGGCGACCGCGGAGGCCGAGAGCATGTCTGCGTGCTTACTCGCGTGTGCTGGGCTGTGTGGGGGAAATCGATAGATCGGACGGGATAGCAAGGTTGCTGATTGACTGACTGACTCATTGATCGATTTGATTGACAGATACGATACGGGAGGAGAAACATGGAAAGCTTTGAGACATGGGACGGAAGCGCGCGTGCTTCGGCCAACTTTGTTCCATCCAATCTTCTACCATTTCCTCCAAATAGTGTCTGACTTTTGATACCTGTTCTTCGTCACAGCGTCGACTGTTTCTTTCAAACCACACACATCAAGGTAAATGCCTCTCTCTTCAAGGGTCCGTTCTCCCCGGATCTGGTCCGGGGTCGGAATGCTGGGTAGAAGCTCTGGTGGGCATGGCAACCCGGACATGACCGGCCAACCTGCAGCCTCAGCTACACCTTACACAAGGTATCTATATCCGTACATATGTATGTACATCAATGGGGTAGCACTGACTAACACCCTTATTAGCTACTTTGCATTTGGGATACTGACTTATTGACTCCACACCTCCTTATACACAAGAAGATTTTAGTGACAAAGGTAGCATTCGGGGCCCAAAATGGAATAAGGATCGTCGAACCAAGAAGAAAAAAAGCGCGGTTATCAAGGTGGGAGGGAGGGACCAATGCGCAGTGGGGCCCGAGGTAGCATGAAAGACAATGCTCGTTAACATGCCATTGACTAGATGGGTTATGCTTATCTCTAGAAGAGAATGTAACTCTCTTTGATGTCTTGTGTCTCTTGATGTCTTGTGTCTCAAGTTCATCGGCAGCTCGGCGCCTCAAAGACAGCCGCCGCCGACTCCCACCCCTTGTCCACAGCAGCGTGTGGCGTAAAATTTGGGATAGTAGTTGTATTACTTCGTAGACAAAGTAGGGAAGAAGCTTTATCGAGAGCGGAGCGAGACCCGGGATGTTGCGCGCGCATCTATTACCCCGTTTTTTTCAACAGAGCGCTCCACCCACAGCTCGTTAGATAGGGATGGGATGACCGGGGTAGCTGTATTTCGGTGTTTTTCTGTATGAGGAGAACCAAAGTCCATTCAGTCTCTGTGTGTGTGGGGGGGGGATTGGTGTTTGCAATGTTGTTTATATAGAGTATTGCCGTGCTGCGCTGATCGTCCTCCTTTCCCGCCTGCTTTTGCCTCTTTTTTTTTTATTAAACTTTCCCTCTGCCGAGTGAAGTCTACTTGCTCGTCACAAGTAGTGCGCAAAGCTGGGAACAGCAGACTGAATTACTCTGTCTGCGCCTTTTTAGAAATCACATACTCTTCCTACAATGGCGTTGCGATCCTACTCCCTCGGCGTCATGGCCGCCATCGCCGGATGGGCGATCCAGCCAGCTACCGCCCACGTCGCCAATGCAGCTCGAGGCGAGGCGTCGACATGTAGAAAGACGACGGTAGCCATTCTGTTAGTGAAAAAAGCTATATTCACCTCAAGCATGATAGATGCTAACGGCTAAAACCCCAAACAGTGGAGGTGGCATGGCAGGCATCACGGCCGCAGTGAGTAATTGTCATTCTTTGGAAACAAAAAAAGAACAAGCATCAGCATCTAACCCTTGGTCCCTCTTTAGCAAGCGCTTCATAATGCCTCTATTTCCGATTTCGTCATCGTCGAGTACCGCGACGTGCTCGGCGGTCGCACCCATCACACAACCTTTGGCGCAAAGCCCGACGGATCGCCGTACACCATCGAATTCGGCGCCAACTGGGTACGTCCTTTCGAATGAAGGGGGTTTCCGTTCTTCTTCCCGAGCAGGCCAAGACACATAGCGGTCAGGCATCTTGGCGCAGCACGCTGGTTTCCTTCTCTGTCTGCAGATTGTCTTGCCAAGGAAGCTCGTTTTTGTGGTTCTCTTGATTCATTTTGGGCATTCGCTGACGAAACTTTTGTTTTCCCTTGCAGATCCAAGGTCTTGGACAGCCCGGAGGACCAGGTTAGTTTGTCTTGTTTTCTTCTTTTCGCATGTTTCCCTATTGCAGTGGAGTTTTGCCGTGGGCAAAGAAAAGAACCCCCCAATATGACACTCCGTCTATTTTGGGCACATGAGCACTTCGTTCGTGTGCGGCTCTTTTCTTCCGCGGGTTTTTATCTCCTTTTTTCCAGATGCGCAATTGGAGGACAAACCATGTCATTCTTGTGGAGAGTAACCTCGTATGAAACATATGACGCTGACAATCTCTTGCTTACAGAAAACCCGATCTGGACATTGGTAAGACATCCCGCTGTCGAGGTTCACTCAAAGACGGAACCTTGAAATCCTTACCCTCTAAATACCTCAATGCGAGGGTACAATTGTCTAACGAGTCGTGACATATAGGCCAAAAAGTATCAGCTGCAAAACACATACTCTAATTACAGCTCCATCCTGACCTACAACGAGACCGGACACACCGACTACACAGAGCTCCTCGACGAATATGACGTGGCATATGAAAAGGCCTCTGCCAAGGCCGGCCGCATGCTGGCCGAGAACTTGCAGGATCAGAATGTCCGTGCCGGGCTGGCGTTGGCTGGGTGGAAGCCTAAGCACAACGACATGCTGAGACAAGCAGTAGAGTGGTGGAACTGGGGTGAGTGAAGATGCCTCTGGATGTAATTTTCTTGTTAGTATGTCAACTAATGGAGATTCGAATATTTAGACTGGGAGGCTGGTTTCCCGCCGGAGCAGTCGTCGCTCATTTTTGGCGCTGCTGGCGATAACCTCACTTTCAACCAATTCAGCGACGAGAACAACCTCGTCGTCGACCCCCGCGGCTACAGCGCCATCATCGATGGCGAAGCTGCGACATTCCTCAAAAAGAACGATGATCGACTCCTGCTCAACACCCAGGTCACCAACATCACCTACTCCGAGGACGGCGTCACCGTCTACAACCACGACGGCAGCTGCATCTCTGCCGCATACGCCATCTGCACTTTCTCGCTAGGCGTTTTACAAAACGACGTGGTCAAGTTCGAGCCCGAGCTGCCGCAGTGGAAGCAGACGGCCATCCAAAAGTTCGGCATGGGCACCTACACCAAGATCTTCCTCCAGTTCAACGAGACGTTTTGGCCTGATGATGTCGAGTACTTCCTCTACGCTTCACCCACAAAACGCGGCTACTACCCCGTCTGGCAATCTCTCTCGACCGAAGGTTTCCTACCAGGCTCCAACATCATCTTCGCCACTGTCATCGGCGACGAGTCGTACCGCATCGAGCAGCAATCCGACGAAGAGACTAAAAGGGAGTTGCTCGCCGTCCTCGCTGAGATGTTCCCCAACACCACCATCCCCGAACCCACAGCCATCACCTACCCGCGCTGGACGGAGACGCCCTGGTCCTACGGCAGCTACTCCAACTGGCCGCTCGGTACGACGCTCCTGATGCACCAGAACTTGCGTGCCAACGCCGGACGTCTCTGGTTCGCGGGTGAAGCTACGAGCGCTGAGTACTTTGGATTCCTCCACGGTGCTTGGTACGAGGGTCGCGAGGCGGGCGCGCAGATTGCGGCGGTGATGCAGAATAAATGTGCCAAGTTTGGAGACCAGGAGCTGTGTGGCACAAGGCCGCATTATGATCAGTTGCATGGGACGTCGCCGTTGGAGCATTATACGCTGCTTAATGGCTGGGCGACGAGCAGCTTCTATGACAGCGGGCCGGGTGATGAGTAGATAGATTTGGTTGGTTTTTGTTTTGATTGCGTTTGCATTTGCGTTAGGTTGGTATAATGAGTGGTTTTGATGAAACAGATCCTCTGCGTTTGTTTAGATTTTTTTATGATTCCCCCAAGTTGGGTGTGGAGCTTACCTGGATATGGTATCACTTGTATTTAAAGCATATTTCCGAGACCGAGAATTGTATAATAAAACTACTTTGCCGAGGAAAAAACTCTTTCAGTCAAATAGGAACTGAGAAAATCGATCGACAGACTCCGCTGAATCCCGGTCGACAATCTTCCTTTCCAGTGACTCCTTCATCTTCAGGCTCACAAAATCTTCCATCGCGTCTCTCTCTTCATCGGTAAGGAGATGAACCCGTGTCTTCTATAGATGAGACTGCAGGACATCTTCCTCTCGCTCTCCAAAAAACCTCTCATCTAAAAACCTCCAATACGCCATGTCGAATACCCAGCTCCTTCGTGCACCATAGCTTAGCCAGAATCTACCAGTGTCCCAGCTCTCCCGCATATAAGTAGACAAAGGTAAAGGAAATGGACTAGCCTCTTGCGCGTCCTCTTCTGCGCGTTTCATAACAGCCAGCCATGTTTCGAGCCGCGTCTCGTAAATCTCAAACCAGTTTTCTACGTTGGAGGGCCATGTCTCGGCTAAATCTATGAGAAGCCACCAAGGCGGATCAAGGATGAATTGAGTAGGCGCAGCATACATAAACTCCCAGTCTATGACAGCGACAACGTCATCAGACTCATTGATCAGTATGTTGCCGGCCCGGAAATCGTCTCCCCAGAGGTGGAAGGAGTCGGTCCCAGATGGCGCTGGGCAAGTAGGGGCTGGCTTTCTGGTAGATGATTGGGCGGACCAATTATCGTCTGCGAAGCCAAAGGACGAGAGTTTGCCCTGCCTGGCTAACCGGCGAAAGATTTGGCGGGAAACATATTTATTGCGACAATCATCAGCCGATGTGGCAGCATCGTTGTGCTGGAACAGAAGCTGGGCCAAATGCATCTCTGCCAGAGCGGTATACCATTCATCTGCTGTCTGAAAGGTCTTGTTTTCAGGCGGCAAAACAGCTCGAGGGATGTTGGCGAGACGAATCATGTCAGTCATGTTATGAGAGATGGGCCGCCCTGTGACGCTCTGAACACCCTCTTCGACCTCTACCAGGCTGCCAATCCGGGGAAACGTCAACCGAGAGAGCTGTAAAAGATAGCCGGCGACTTGGTTCCAGAGTTTCTCAAGCGTCTTTTGCGGAATATCAGGGTTCAGACTGTGTATTGCATCTGGGTTGTCAACAGGCACAGTCAACCGAGCTGACATGCTGCCACAGTTTGGGATAAACTCCATGATGATGTAGGGTCCAAGCGTGGCATCTTTGCCGAAGAAACTGTGCTTGGGAATGGGAAGCTGAGTGTTTTTTGGCAACATATCGAGCTGTAGCAGCCTCCTGAAATGTCTTTTCATCCGGGAATTGAACCACACTTTGCCCGGGTAGTCGGAGAATAAAATCGGAGGTGTCTCCTTCACAGCGAAGTCTGTACAAGACGTTGAAGCCACCCACGATCAATGGCGGCACCAAAACGGCTGGTTTCCCAAAGCACTCCGATGCGAGGCGTTCCACTTGGCGGCAAGTCGTCTTTAGCCTCATCCGTTTGAGCGCTTCATCCCAGTCATCGTCGTTTTTATCCCAGACGACGTTATCAAGATCTTCTTGGCCATCATACATGTGATTTGTCTGCTTTTGTATCTTGACTTGGATCGGTTGTGTAAATGTGGATTTGAAGTAGGAAGAAGCAGATTCCCTGAAAAGTGTCAGGAAGGAAGGTAAGGAGACGTGGTAGACATTGTTGTTCTGGCCCTTCAACAAAGAGTTGTTGGGACCAGGTTGATGTTGATGGCCAACCACCCACGTGACGGGAGGCAGACAGCAAACACAGTGGTACAAATAAATGGGCAAGTCACCCATCAACCCTCGACCAACTTATTCATCTCATATTTACTTCTGCGCTTAGGTGCGATCGACCTGCCAATATGTTGAGTGTAGCCGAGTACCAAAAAGAATATCACAAGATCACTGGATTTATAATTAACACCGACTAGACCTCAATCGTGGTGTAGAGCAGCAAGAATGGGCGACTCAAGTCGAATAGACTGTACAAGTCTTACACACGGAAGGCTTAAGACGCAGTTTGGGTTTCGTCGCAATCTTTTCTCTCCAGAACTTGTAATACAGTTTGCTGTTCTTGAAGTACAGTAATTTGCCAAATTTGTACATAAATCATACATAACCAACCTTGTGTTGAATGGTGGACAGTGGTAAGCAGGCATTGTTGAATACAACAGCGTCAGACACCACTACTGATGTCGTTTCTCCCAGTCCGATATGCTACTCTGAAACCAATGTGCAGTCTTTCCCTTAGTGTGGATTACTAGGCGTTGTTATTCATTGGCATTGGTATTGGGCATGGGGGTCCGTCATGTCGATGTCCCAGGGGGAAGTGACGTCCGGATGCATGTGATTTTCTGATGTGCTCCCTCGTGTAAGGCTGCCAAACGCGACACAACAAGAAAGGCCATGGTCGAATGACAAGAACTTGGCAATTATATTTTAGAATATTCCGAATCCGAAATCTACTCGGCTGATTTTCTTTGACAAGGGGGATTAGAACACCTTTATAATTATTTAATCCTGCAGTCTAACATCCTAAACTATAATATTGGCTACACCGTGATATCCAAGTCAGACACAACAGGTCTATGATCTGAGAGGCGAATTCCATCATCAAATTGATTAGGAAGTACCCCAAATGTCTTCACCACTGTAGTTTGAGAATCATCCCGGAGGAAGAGGTAATCAAGCCGTGATGCCGTTTGCCCTGACTCTCCAAAGGTTGTGTAAGTGATATAATTTCCATAGTGCTTTTGAGTCGGTACGAGACCAGAAAGATCAGATAAGCCAGACTCTGGGGCCATCATAGTCTTATAAGCACCATCCTTTGGAGGGCTATTAAAGTCTCCCCCAATCAGCACAGCCGAGGCGTTTACGCCCTCTCTAGAGCCCCCCCATTCCTCAGCCCAATGAATAAGGAGTCTGGCACTGCATTGACGAGCGATGCGGCCAGTAAAATCAAAGTGAGTGCTCATAACAATAATCCTTGTACCGGTCACTCTATGTGTGAACTCTGCCAAGGTAGCAATCCTCTCACGGGTTGCATCCCAGCCTTTGGAATGCTTCTCAGGCGTTTTACTTAGCCAACGTGTTGTTGTACGCCTGATCTTCCAATGATCAGAACGATAGAAGATGGGCGAGTACTCGCCATCAGTCTCGCTGACTCCTCGGCCTCGGCCGATATGTGACCATGGCGCTCCTAGAGAATCCTGGATATCTTGGAGCTGGCTATGAAGGGTTTCCTGGAGGCAGATAAAAGAGTTATTATACCCCACTGTAATAAAGTTTAGCTGGTTGGTAAGCTTGGGCATTCTGATTTTCCATGGTTTTTCCCCATAAACAGGCTTCTTTGTAGCGTATCTGATGTTGAGCGTGATAAAGCGTATGTGCAGAGCTTGGGGTTGGTCTGCTCTACTGCTTATATTAAGCATGATATTGGCAGAGATGTCGGTCACGTCGGTGATGTTATCATGGCTGGTGTCATTGATTATGATGTTTTCCTTGACAAGACCGCAGAATTCGTCCGAAGCTGCCCAACCTGATGAGGAATTGTGGCGGAGAGCATGTAGACCGACGAACAATGAACCAAGCAGGGTGAGGAGAAACATGCTTGCTAGGATAACTGGGACCGGTGCCTTTACCAAACGTGCAAAGCGCTTTGGCTTGGTAGTTGATGGCAGAAAACCCGGGGAGTCAGCCATTTGGCCCTTTATATACCGCCCGACGGCAGCCGAATCACGAGACAGACATCATGACCGTCACGTAGCAGACCCTCTTGTTCGCAACAAAGTAATATCCGTTTGATATTAATCACTTTGGTGTTGCGGCTGCACTGCTCACGGGATAACTGTGTTGAAGAGGGAAGGAAAAAAAAAAATAGTCAAGGGATGCTTTGAGCGGGTGATGGAATATAAGGTAGGCAGAGAAAGAAGGAGAGAAAAGCGTCTGTTGGCGATGACCTACCAGGCTGGCTATGGGCTTGATTGCTTATAGGTCATTTCATTATGTATAGCCGCCTCTTGACTTGCTAACATTATGCTTGTGAAGTGAAACCAGCTGGTTGGCGCCGTTTCTTCCTCATCCGTCGCACGTCCGAAGTGTTTCGGATATTACGTATACCTGAGCAGGGACAAACATATATGGAGTAGGTA
Source organism: Pseudodiploospora longispora (assembly GCA_036873115.1). Classification (NCBI taxonomy): domain Eukaryota; kingdom Fungi; phylum Ascomycota; class Sordariomycetes; order Hypocreales; family Pseudodiploosporaceae; genus Pseudodiploospora; species Pseudodiploospora longispora. The sequence continues at coordinate 105,871 of JAZDSH010000010.1, forward strand.
TTCTACGGAATACCATTAAAGAATACCATTAAAGATATAGTTCCCATATAGGCTGTTGCCGATCTAATAATAGGCATGGATTATCAGCAAACTCAGCAACTTACATAGGAGAAGATAATGGGAGGGCGGTATTAGAGGAGGGGAGGGAAAGGCTTTGACTACTGGATCTAGGTTCTTGTATAGCTATGTCTACAAACCTGGAGGCAGGGTGATAGAGGAGGAGAAACCGTATTCTCCATGGGAAAAGGGATTCCCAGTTCCAGCCCTGAACTGCCATCCATTATACCCACGGATGGGTTGGGTTTGCCTTGAGATCGACAGAGCCAGGTGATTTTGTGATGCCCGCCTGACTTGATATGGTATGACATTTTGACCTTGGAGCTCCTCAACTCTAGCCCCCTCCCCTTCTGCGGACGCCAATACTATGGAAGCAATTATAGAGGAAACACCGTGCTGTGTAAACTATTCGCATCTCAAGGGTTCACGATGCGCCTCCCGCCCCCCCTTCCCCCCTTGGGGAATTCTTCTGATCCAAAACTGGAAAGGCCCCGATCCCAGACACGCGTCTTGCAGACGAATGTTCCAAATTGGGGGCCTTTGCACAGCCTTTATAGCTCCTTCTGGCGTTGTAAAAAGTAGGTTGTGACATATATTATGCTGTAAGGGTTTCAGGCTATAAATAGGATTACTTTATTTAATTAGGTGCATAAGACTATTAACATTTGAGGGCACGGGCTATTATCTTGGCTATCCTTGGCTATGTACGGAGTACTCTATAGTGGAATATAACATACGTCAGCCTTTTATCTAATGTGATATGATACGGAAAGCGGGCCACGTGATATACAACCCCATTCAAAGATTTACTTTGAGGAGTAGAAGAGATGTGACTGAAGCCTTGATTTTGTATAAAAGAGAGAGGCTTGTTGATGGGCATCCTTGATGGCGTCAAACACCTGCTCATAGCTTAGCGTGGACTTAATGTCTAAGATGTCTGTGGTTATACCGCCGCAGGTCTTGCTAACGACGGGCTAGCCGTGGTGCGAGTATATCACCTCAGTTTTCTCGCCTAGCTCTTGCGATAAGGCAAAGCTGTAGGTAGTAAACGCTGAGTAGACGGAGCCGCAGTCATCTTACCACCGCCGTTGAGGGTGTGTACACCAGCGTAATAAGACGGCGGTGTTCTGGTGATAGCCATATCGCGAAGGGTAGATCAGCATCAACCCGATGTGGATGCCCGGGCTTACAACTGCGATGCAAAGAATGAATCCACTTTGCACAACCAACAATATATACTTATATATATATATATATATGTATTCAACAGAATCTTAAATTCACTTGACTGGTTTTCTTTGGCCAAGGAAATCAGATGGCCCATGGATCTTGGACAGCGGCTTGATGGTAACCATGCTGGGCCCAGCGTCTCCATTTCTCGCTGTCCAATATGTCCAGCAACATTCCAAGGACCTGTGTGGATAACAATGGGATGGGCCGTGATCGACCGACGCTATCCAAGAATACTACATTACTACATTCGACGGCTCGGTCCGTCCTGCTAGCTGACGCGCCCAGCTCATGAAATGATGACTAGTTTAGGAAACGAGCCATGCCATAGGAAACAAGAATACAAGTGTAGATCTTTTACCACTCCATAGTACAGAGGCTAGATGTTCCCCCTAATTACAATACACTTATCCCTTACTATATAACACCCACTATTCAGAGCCCAAGGTTCAGCAAACTCTTCACCTGTCACAATCGTATTACCCATCTCTTATCTTAGAATCTTACTCAGAAGTATCTACTTTTTAAACCATTTAAGGCCTCTGGCCTAATAACTATAAAGGAAATCGCCTTAAATAATACAATAAGGAACGCACTGAAGAGATACGTCTCTTTGAAAACACTACAGTGGCAATACCGTCCTTATTTATAATAGGGGCCAGCTATAAATAGTTAAATATACTTTAGGAGTTAAAGGTTCTTTCCAGGAGCAGAAGTTTATCCCTATTATTAAGGGGGGGCATAATGATCATGGATGCAATGAACGCATTAAATTTCTTCCCAAGGGTAACAATGCCTCTGGCTAGATATCTTAAAGGTTTGAATTCCGCCAGGTATTCCGGAGGCATCGTAGATTCAAGCATATAGCGCGGTGCATACGGGGAACAAGATCCTTCCGCACAGCCAACAATAACAGCCTACAATGGTGACCACTCATCGTCAGCCCAAGCAAGGTTGGGGTCATTAGCTAGAGTAGTACCCATGATATCAAATAGTTTTGTAATAGTTTTGGATCAAGTGAAAACAGGTGGAATTATAAAGTAGTGAGTTCTGTGCTTGAGAAATTGTGATTGTCAAGATAGCAGAGCCTTAATATACCTGGTCTGTAATTGGGTTAGGGTACTTAGATGCCTGACAGGACACGTAACCCAGTAAACTACCGTAAGCTCTCAACTACTACATTAAGGACACAGTAACGCTCCGATAGGCAAGCAATGCTCCTAGCAAAACTGGTTAATGATTCTGGTGGCTTGCGGCCTTAGACGTCGTATAAAGAAAAGCAAATCTGGAAGCTATATTCTATAGAAGGCTATCATCTGCCACAAAGCTGTTTCGCAGCTTTGCTTGATACATGATCCAGCAACCCCTCTCTCTGCAAAGTTGCCAAAGCCACACCAGCATTTCACACTCAAGATGGTTACGAATCAAGAGCTGGATGATCGTCGGGAACCCGGCTGCTCTGTTGTTCTTGCAGACAAGAAATACTTCCACGTAGGCAACTGGTTTATGAAACGCACGCTCAGAAAACATGAATGGCAATCGGTTTCCGACGATATTGTCATTGTTCCTCCAACAACATACCCCCAGCGATGGAAAACAGACGCCGCTATTCTACAGTTCCTTCGCAAAGCGACAAACATTCCACTTCCACCCGCAGAATGCACATTCGAAAACGACGGGGCTTTTTATCTCCAAACACAGTAGGTGGACGGCGTCAGCATGAAATCATTAACACAAGACGAAAAAGAGACTGTGATGAAGGAACTGGAGCAACACGTCAAAACCTTGAAGACTCTGAGATCAGAGTATCCTGGTGTGCCTGGAGAATCATTGCTGTGCCCTCCACAACTAGTGTCGAGCGGACAATGGAAACCCAACAGTTGCTGGCAACCGAGGGATGGGAAAGGAGATTATGTGTTTTGCCACAACGATCTTAGCCAGCACAACGTCATTGTTGATCCTGATACGCTCAAAATACGCGCCATTATTGACTGGGAATTTGGTGGATTTTGGCCAGCGTGGTTCGAGCGGCCATTCTGGAAGCGGCCTGGGCCGAGTGTGGCTCTTGAAGGAGAAGAAGACGACGTTCAACAATGTCATGACTGGTTGATGAATCATTGTAATGAAGTGGTGATGCCTCACCTTGGAATTTAGGAGTAGTGACATCTTGTTGTGATTTGCAATATATAAATGCTTTCCACATTGACAACGGAATAGTCATCTGTAAAGCAAAGCATACGTCTTCTGTTTTATTGCATATATCTCTGATGAGGGTTTACTGGAAATCAATGGAGATTCCTGTAGATTCCTAGCAATATCTAGCAATGTCCAGGAATTTTCAGCAATACCTATATCTACATACAAATACAAGTGTAGCCTCCTCCTCCTCCTTTCTCGGCTGGACGCCAGCAATCGACGGTTGGGATTTCTCATCCTGGTCTTGAGACGTCAAAATGAATCCGGCACATTGACGTTTACAAATCTCTTTGAATGAGAGTTTTGTGCCTGAATTGCAGGCGCCGGGACGCCTGGCATTGTTGCCGCCGCGCGTGCCCGGGATGTTAATACATTCCGGAATTTCTGGACCCTCTCTAGAGTTCCTCCTGATATTTCTGTAGCATCTCTATATACACATCCTCTGGCTCCTCTGGGCGGCCACCTCCAGCTATTTTATGAATACATAAACATGCCCATTGGAAATCCATTATGGTTCGCATCTTTTCGGCCTCAACCATCGGGATCTCTTAAAGCTCTTCGTCATCGTAAATATATCCATTTGTTGGTATTGATCAAGAGGTTCGTTCTCATACGGCTTCAGTGTCACTGCGACTTTATTAGCGAAGGAAGCATTATAAGACGGGGGGGATGGAGCTTGCATGATCTGATGAGATTATTATGCATGAGTAGGATAAGCAAAGCTTCAGGCGCCAAGAACAAACACATAATTACAGAAAGACAATCTGTGCAAAACTTTCTCCGAGTCTGTCGAGTATGTCGGACGTCCTATTTAGATCTGCCGCGGTTTGTACTGCTCCTGACATATGGCCTGTACAATGTCAGGGTGGTGCCCAATAACTGGGACACCGGTCAATTTGACAGTCCAGGCGATGTGGTTTCTGCATCCCAAAGAAGATGCTTGACCAGACATTTTTGGAGACTCTCCATCTGAATCGAGTTTCCTGCATTTCGTGCCCTAAAACTGCCAAAACTGGTCTGCATTGATGTAGTTTCTGCCATGGTGGATTGTAAGACGACAGTGATAGTGTTCAGCAATATCCAGCAATATCTAGCAATGTCTGGCAATGTCTGGTAATGGTTTGTCAATAGGATGGACCGAGCGGGTTGGAAAACTCAACCATGACTCTATCCCTCCTCATCTTGTCCATTTACGCCATTCATCCAACTCCATCGGCGGATAAACACACAGAATTGGCAGATCTTCTGGGCGGCCACCCCCTGCCATGTTGTGAATACAAAGGCATGCCCACTGGAAATCCATCATGGCTTGCATTTTTTCAGCATCGATTGTCGGTATTCGGATATAAAAGATTGAACCCGAATACAGTCCTTCCACTTGGCTGTTTTCGCCATGGATTCCGTTGACCACGGAAATCATTCTATGAAACTCGTCGTCATCATCAATATTCATTAGTCGGTGTGAATCAAGGGTCTTCTTCCCGTCCTTGTCCTTGCCATCTTGCTTAAAAAGTCTGATCTGAAGCTTGGCCTTGGTGATGCTAGGATCGTGTTCGTCTATCCAGGAATGCTTCCAAAATATACCAAACCTAGCTTCAGCCCATACAGAGTAAAGGGTCGAAGACAATGTGAGCATGTTCCAGGGATAGTCGGTGCATCCTGGACCTCTCTTATATAGAAGGTTCCTATAACGATGATTTTGGTATGGGAAAAGATGAATAACGCTGTTGATTGTCCTTTCAAGTGCGCTGCACCTTGTCACGGAGTTGTTGATCGAGAAGGGCACTGTGTGAGCTACTTCAAGCCGGCCAGCGCCAGCCCCAGTGAGAATGCATTGTCCGCCATCCCGTTCCTTGGCCTGAATAGGAGTCAGTATTGCATTTGAATACGAAAAGAAGTCCAATGAGATGCAACCTACAAGGCTGGCTCTTGTCATATTTCTCGGCAGGTGCTGGTCATCATCATTTTCGGCACTTGCTTCGGCCGACTGGTCGTTCTCTTCCGGCCTGACTAGAGCTGGAGCTTTGTTAGCGAAGCACTGTATTGGGGGGTCGAACAAAACTTGCATGATCGAATGAGATTGTTGTACATGGCTCCCCATTCACATGGAAGCTTTAGTGATCCGTAGGCGATAAGGGCATCTTCAGGCGCTAAGAGCAGACATGCAATTTGTTGAACTGTCATGTGGAAGCTCTCATCCCTGATACAGCGCCGCTGACACGCAATAATCTTCCGAATGTGATCTCTCTGCTTCTCAGCTCGATCGGCTGGCAGTACCGGCTCCTCGGCTTCCCATGGAGCTGCCGCTTGTCTTGGTGTATTTTCCATCAGAAAGCGGAGATGGAAGCGGATGTGGAAGTGGAAGTGTCGAGCAACGAATGCGATAAATGTCGTTCTACAGAGAGACAGATGGAGAGGAATTGGAAGTCAAAAGAAATTTGAGTACCCAGAGACAAACGTGATCTGGTACTGGCACAGTCACTGTTGGCAGGTGCAGACGGCAGTTATGCCCCACATGACAAAGTTGTGGCTCTCTAGAAAACTCCATATCACCTCAATGACAGTCCAGTTCAAATCATCCATCCTCTTCCACTATTCCCACAAAGTCTCATTCTCATTCTCATCATCATTTGTGCAGCCTCAATCCACTGCTATCCATCTCTCGGGCTGTCGGAGATGGCCGCTCAAACCTATCAGGATGTGTCTCGCATTGCTCTGGGGGGCAATAATCGTGTTCCATTAGCGTCGTCATTCGGTTTCTCCAGCAGCCTAGATGGAAATATGTCTGAATCGGGGTCATGTAGAAGGACCAAAAAGAGCATCTTTGCCCATGATGGTAGTGAAAATGGAACTTGCTCAAGTGTCCAGATGAGACCCATCCCTTAGGCAAGTGCCTTCTCCACCCCCATCGGCACACGGCTCTGGGCCCCCCTTGACTGCGTACTCATGTGAGGAAGACAAAGTTTCGTCAACACACTGTACACTGGACTTCCTGCAGTTGACTCACAATTCGTGCCAGCCTCTGCCCAAAAAACGCTGGATGCCGACGCAAGGGGCCATAATTGGCCGATTACTTATTGGATTGTGTGTACCAAGTTTCCTTGGGTGTTCGAGAATGATCCCTGAGCCGGGAGATTGGTGCAGATTCCTACCAAATGCATTGATTGCGAGTGAAGTTACGAGGCAGCCGACCCCGGAGTCTGGGTTGTTATCCCATCGATTAACTCACTACTCCTCATATCATCCAACGAGGCCCTGTCCTTGCAAATGAATTCATCCGCACCAACTTGATTTATAATGTCATCTCTACCGCAATATCATCCCAAGCTCTGAAACTGGAACCAAACTCATAAAACAGGGGCAGGGCCTCAGGCTAATGATGTCGTGTTGTGTTTTGCTCAGGGTTCTCAATTGCAGCATCCTCAACCATAATTCACGGCTCTTACGCTTGAGAGTAAGTGAAAGTCTCGTCGTACTATCCGTCCTAAGCCAAGATAATTAATCAATATTCTGCCGAGTTTCTCACCACGTCCTTCAAAGACATGCAGTGACGCAGTTGGCGTAGTGTGTATCGGAATTTGGTAACAGGGTTCTTCTCCCATATTTATTTGCAATGTCCACAGAAAAGTTGGTGTGGCTGTGCAGATAAGGCAATGGAGACTGCCAGTTGTTTTTTACATCTCGACAACGGATTGATAAAGTATCTGTGAGTAGAAGCAAGCTCAGCAAACACATCCTCCCGGTGCAGTTCAAAACGTATAAGCTCGCAACAAGGTAATGCCATTTTCTTTTTGGCAGGAATGCCACCGAACTGGCTCTGGTCAGTGGTACCAAATATCTGCTGGAAAAAAGAAGTCGATGGAGAGGCGGAAACTTCCTCTGGTGGAACGGTAATGTCCTTGTGTTAGATGTGTGAACCCATCTGGAACCGCGACAGGCCGCAAACCCTTCAAGGCATACACCTGACCCGATGCCTAGGGACTGCGTTCGCATGAATGAACGTGATGGTTATATTCAATATAGGTTTGTGATGTCCCTCGGCACAAAGCTGGCTTCGCTTCGAGTGTAAAGGCGAACAATACTCAAGGTCTAGCATATCTGTGCCACGACGAGTCTTTCATAGTTTGCTCATCACCAGCTAGGACAGGAGTCCCGTCGCAAACACAAACCTATATATCAACGTCAGTAGCAATCCAAATAGCTTTTAGATGAGACGTAGTTTGGCCTGCTGCACAATCACATACATTTCGTTTTTGAGCTCTGGTCTTCTCATCAGTCGTAAATCTAGACAAGGCAGTTGCCTTCTTTCCATGAATGAGGCTTGGCTTCAATTCTTTCTGCTTGTCCATTTCCCACCGTGATAAAGTGCCATCGTGATACCGTGTCGTAGCGGGAAGCATCGCTGGACAACATCTGGGTTCCATTTATGAGCGAACAGTAAGAAAACTTCTGGTGGCGAGGTCGGCACTCTATGAACTCTGCCAGCCCTCGCTCTCCCTGTTCCGTATTCACAGCCACGACTCCAGCATCGAGGGATAGGTGGTTTGGGCGACTTAAAGGTCGTTGGTTATTATCTGAATTTTTTTGTTTTTCCTTCTATGACGCTTATCTGTGTCTACCATATGTTAGCCAATTAAAACTCCATAGAGAGGAAGATTTCCTTATTCCATACTACCAAAATTTGATGTTGTATTTCACGCAAACGTTTTTTTTTCCAACGTCGTTGTCGCTTCGAATTTCTCTTCAATAGCAGACGGATTCTCGGATTTGGTCCTCCAGACAATGATATAAGCAGGCAATAGGACAGGCTCATCAATCGATCATGGGTTCATAGGTTGGGGCATTCTTTTAGAAAGAAATCAAATGGGAGGCGTTATTAGCAGTCTGTGAACTGATACGCGAGTCTTCTTCCGTCTTGATTCTGTGTGTTATATTTGTTTAACGTGGTAGTTCCTGGACGACACGCCTGGGAGGCAATCGGGAGAAGTTCCCTCTTATGAGGAAACTTCCAGCGCGTTGAACTTGTTTATTGATAGCGCATTTGAAGAAAAAAAACCGGGATTTCGTGGGCCGAGTCATCGTCTGCCCCTCAAAAGCAGTTTTCGTAATCGGCAAGAAGTAATTCCGCCAACTCAAAAATGATTGAAAGTGACCTGAAGTCAGCATTGGAGTGTACTTTCAATCGTCTTCACCAAAATTCCTGAATAGATTCTTCCACATGTATCCACAGTCAAATGCCACCATATGATCTCCCCACTTCAAAAGTGCAGAAGTAGGGAGCGTGGAACATAAATAAATTCTTCGCTAAATCATGTCACGTTCATACTGGTCAGTTTAACGTTGTCAACGATGGATCTAATCACCACATCTTTTGTTAATGAAGAATGCTCGCACGAGGTGGGGGCGTAGCTTCGTTGAATGGATGATGACTTACCATGCGTGTCAGGATTTATATCAAATCTGATTTGGAAGTGTGTGTATATTGGTTGGGACCTTTTTAGAGACTTGTATGTAAACCTCACCGAACAAAGCGTCCTGAGAATCTTCCTGGTTCTCAGCAAGCGAACCGACAAGAAAGTCGAGGACATCAGTCAACTCTTGGGCATTGCCCGTCATCAGGGCAAATAGACTGAACAGTAACAGAAACGTTAGAGAATGCTAAACGAAAAGGGACAATATCTTCAAACACTTACGGGAATCAGCGAGTCGGACAACCATGATTCATAGCTGCCAAGACAACATCTTATTGGAGCAACCATGAGCCATGCTGCTTGCAAGCCGCACTTGCGTGTATGGTAGAAAATACCATTGAACGCCCCCAGGTCCCTTCTTTTTTGTGATTGAGTGAGCGCTCACGCCTAATGTGAATAGATTGCAATTCGCACACGCCCATGCAGTTTTATGGCCGTGGCCTGGCGGGTGGCCCGGCGGGTGGCCCGAGTCACAATGAAACAATAGTTGTCCATACATAATACGCCTCCTGTAGTATTCGAAAGCTGTTTTGCCTTGGCAGCTTCGCTCCGTTGCTTCGACTTATGGAAAGTAGTCGGCTCCCGTTAGAAGCCCAGTGACGCGTCGTGGATTTGGCGAATTATCTCGCAAGACCTTGGTTCTTGGGTCATAACCGGAGAGGCGTCGTTGAGAGGGGACGGTCGGGGTGGGTAAATCCTTTGGCAAGCTTGACAAATTGCTTAAATTCTAGTAAAGATTGGCGTACCACCTGAGTGTATTCGCCAGACTTGTCCTGAAACTCGTAGTCTTGGTCATCTTCGCACTCGTCCATCACACACCCAGCCAGCTGCTCCGCCAGCAACCTTTGGCCGTCATCGTGCGTCAGGATAAAGTCCAACCAATGCCCATCGTCATCACCCTGGGCACTCAGAAGCTTGTCGTCCATGAGCTTATGCCCCGGCCCCAACCCCTTGTTGATATCGAGAGATGGCTTAGATAAACTCCCTGACGCTTGAGGGAATCTGCAACGCCATAGGATTAGATCCTTGTGATTCTGTTTCACTCTGGTCGGTCCTAATAACTTTGAATGCACCGTTCGTATACGTGTAACGGTATGTCTAGAGAATCTTGTTGTCGAATCACTGAAGCCTTGCCCATCCATCGACGGATTTTGTCCGACTCCAAAGCCTCAGCAGATGCCTCTTCAACATGTCCAGCTCATCTACTGAGCCGCACCCTATGAGCTAGACCGGCAGGCTTTGATCAACCTGGTTTCTTTCGATGAGAGCAACCATTCTGTATGTAGTGTTGGTCTAAAATATTATCAAAAGTGGGTGGTTCACATATATGGGTGTCTTTTGGCCTTCCCTGGCCTTGCCTATAACCTCATACGAACAGTACGCCAGCTTGGGCGCCTTATGACGTACTGACTGGATCATCCCTAAACGGCTAGTTGGACAGGGATAGGCACCGTCGGGCTGGATATGGCAATAGTACCACACCAGGCCGCTGGTCCTATCCCTTTGGGCCACTGTGTTCATCTAAACCACCCCCCTGCTACCTTGTCACTTCTCTCGCTAGGCTTGGTGTAGACTTCTACATCTGGGACACCTACCTCGGCGGGTGGCGACAGAGTTACGCCGTGTATGATTCTGTCGGTGTACAGTCGACTAGTTGCCAATGCCATTAAACCCATTGATATGTGGCTTTGAAATGATTGAAATAGGACAATGGTCTGTCTTGCTGCTTGTTGTTTCACGATTGGCCTTGCCAAATGTTGTATATAGTATGTTCTGTCTCAATGGATGAACTCTCCAGCCGAGTTCAGCCATGTACACAACCATTTATCGGCTTAGGGTTATTTTGTAAGCTTTATGTGCTACAGCTGGCATCATCGACAGCCTGCCCGTAAGAAAACCTCATCGATAGGCCTTGGGCGAACCCAGGAATCCTTGGGTCCCCCCAATCTGTATTGCCGGATATTCGGTACTATCAATTGCCTGTTGTGTTCTCCTGGGATGTCTTGGATATTCTATCATAATTTCGTAATTGCAGACTTGGTGTAGCTTGACTCCGAATGCGTTAAAGGCAAGAGGTGCACCAGGACACACAAACCCCCCAGTTAAGGCCATTGAACAGCCGATGCGGACTTCTCAGCTGTAACAGGATGAGTTGTGAATCGAGTGACAGTTGAATTTTGACATTGCCCTTGTAAAAGGGTCTCGAATTTCCTTTCTGCGTAGACGTGGTGCCAGGCTAGGCTGCGGTGCAGGGGCCTGGATTGCACCGACATCTCTTGGAAGAGCATCGGTGACGTCTTGCAGATGCTGCACAAAGTTCGTTTATTCATCGAGGGGGAAAGGCCTTAAAAGATGTGGTCTTCAAAGTCTTGGTAGTGATGGTGGAGGGTTTACTTTCATCACGCCCTCTGTTCTGTCTTTCGCAGCGACTTTTCTTCATCTCCGTAACTCTGGCTGTATATGAACCAGATCGGCAGTACTTTGATCGACATTGTTCTCTTCCGTTGAGAAGAACCATTGGGTATGTCGTGGGTGGTATAAGATATATGCCAAATGCGGCATGTGTGAAATCCCCCTGTCCATGGCAATGAACTATTGTGGGAGCTTTGTGTATGATAGCTTGCACGATCAACATTTCGCTCGTATTTCCGACGGGTTCGGTCAGATACGACCCTCAAATCGGATAGCGTCCATGTGTTAAGGGATCTCTTCCCAAGTATAACGTTGGTCATACCAGATGCAATTCCCACAGCGATCGTGCGAGATCCCTTCCCCAGAGACGTAATTCAATGCTGAAAACAAGAAGTGTTCTGGGGGGCTTGCTGATAGTGTTCATTGCAATGGCCACAGAGAAATGGGTTCCTTTGTCCGTATAATGCTAGGAATGGGCTTATCGGGTTTGATCCGGTAGTAGTACCACATCAGATCGGCTGTCCGATCGTTGGCTGCAAATCTTGTTCATTTCCAAAACCCGGCAGCGACACGAGTCTTCTCCCACCCAGTTTTGCTCTTGCCTCCTTTACCACGTTTATCACCGAGGATGCTGTGAGACCATCATCTTGTCGATAATGGCATTCCCGCCTGTCATCATTGGTCAGTATAAGTTACAATCTCGAAGATATGTGCTGCTGTTTCGATCAATAGAACGAATTTGAAGATGGGAATTAATTACCTACCACTTGATGCGGCTTTGGCCAAGTTTTATTCTTGCCTGGGGCTGTATCTGGAACTATGGTTTCATTCTAATCTATTGTTTCGAATAGCCTGGCTTTGGGATTAGGGTTGATGAGCAAAGGGCTCCCTCCTCCGTTGCAAGCATGTTGCCTTTATGTAATTGCCGCACGACCTATCTTGCGTTATTCGACTGCTTTCAGACGTTTATAAAGCGAACCTTTATATGGTCAGTGTCCAGTCACTATGGGAATTTCGGGGTGTTTCGGGCATTATGACATACCATGGGCACTTCAACAAATTGCACATAACCAGACCAAAACGTTATAGCAAATGACACAAGAAGCAAAGATGCCAAACGAGATGAAACAGCATCCGCATCTCTGGCAGCAAAGCGGTGATGGTCCTTGTTACCGTTTCAGTCGCGTGAATCCGTACAGAATAGGCTTGCTGTTCTCGTAATTCTGCAAAGACTTGGGAAACTCACCTTACGTATCAGCCAGCAGAAGTTTTTTTAGCTGGAGAGAATTGATAGGTTCTCAAGATCCATGCGGTCTTTTATTTCGGGACAGAAATGGCTGTCCTCGTCCACCTTTTTCGTTGCTTTCAGACATGATAGCACCATAGTACTCCTCCCTCATCTAGCATTCTAGATGAGGGTGTGGTACTAAATGATGTGCCAAAGAACCCGCCGTAGTGTTAGAAGATCCTCCAAGATAGATCTAATACTTGATATGCTGGACTGCTGTTAGTATGCCACCGATAAGTCAAAGGACTTAAAAAGCTAGTGTACGTACAATGTTTGGATGCGCAAGGGAGACAGGTAGGACGTGTAGTAAAAGGGAGATTGGCCATCGCAAAGCCGTTTTACACCATGTAGATTGGGAGTTCTGGAGAAGTCCGGGACACCAACATGATTTGATAGGGCAAAGTAATTAAAAGTAGCCAGGAGAACTGCAACTTGAACAGAAGGTGGTGATGTGATTTCGGCGGTTCTTCCGTCTTCAATTGGCGCGGGGCTATGGTATCTGCGTGTCGTTTTCAAATCTGGTTCTGTCGTTGTTTCTTTCTCAAACCAATACATTTGTCGCAGTGCAGCTTAAAACAAGATTTTTCGGATTTTGCGACAGCGGCTTAATTGGCCAGCTGTGTTTACGGTTTTTAATAGTTGGGTGCACGTGGAGTCATCATCCCCAAAGTCGACTTCTCTTCGCCCAAAGATGGCATAAATCGGTCATCATGCATCGGAAGAAGAGAAAATCAAGTGAGCAAATGGGTCGGAAGCGCCGTCATTTTCGTCTTGTGAGGGAAACTGCCTCGGATTTCGAGTATTGTTGTCTTCGACGAGAATGAGTATGTTATTGAACGGACGGACATTGTGGGATGGTGAAGCAGCAAATTGTGTCTCTGATCTCGGACAGGTGTAATATTCCGTCATGGTGATTCTTGTGAAGCCATCGCAGGGTTTGTATTATTCGGCAGTGTGTGGTATTGTTCTTCTGTAGCCATTTTCATCTTTGTCAAACAAGTACCCTGCCGGGCCTTGTCCTACCATCAATTCATTCACCGATGTCTTTGTATCAGCAAAAAAAGCCAGTCAGCTTGACGTACCATCTCAATCGGAACGGGGAGGAGGGATCCATACTCAAGAGATGGACCAAGTCGTGATGCAGCGTCCATGTCAAAGAACTCGGTTTGCTCTTGCAGTGAGTGTCAGCGTACTATTTCTTCTCTGTGTGCCCTGATGAAAGGCTTACTTTGTAAATTCATTCATGTCCAACATGAAGAGGCATGAGCAACGCCCGCCTTGACGACACGCAGTTTGTAGAGGGAGGCGTTGGTAGTGTTGGCGTTGCTCTGATTCCAGATCCTGTTGGCCACTTTGCTTCCCCTCGTAACTGGCTATGTTCTGCCCAAGAGCGCTTCAACTGAGAAGAGACCCTTGGACAGCCAGTTTGGGGGTTTGCTGTGGTCACAGGTGCGGGCGTTAGATGTGGAGTGGAGAGACTGATGGGTGATTGACGCAGAGGGAAGAATAGCAAGGGGCTTTATATCAATAAGATTGTCAAGTCGTTTGTTCATCCATTCACAGTCAAAGTGGGCAAGACAAGGCCAGATGATGATTGACGTGTCAACACAATAAGGAAGCAAACGAAAAGACAAAAGTGAAGTGTCTCGCCATTGCACGTCACCACAATCAACAAACGAGGCGGACGCAGCAAAGTATCTCGCCGCTGCACCTCACCGCAAAGGCAAACCAACCGAAGATGATGAATTCATCAATAACGGCTGGCAACCTGCAATCCGTTGTACTGCCAAATGCAAACTCCATCGCTCGCACTCTTGGCGTCGGCCTTTGCCATCTACGCTACTTTCTACACATTCTTCACTCTTCACAGCATGGGTAATCACGTCTAAAGCATAAACCAACTTACGTCTACAACCCAACTCGCCCTCACTTTCTATCACCTCTACTCCCTCGGGCATGCCCTCTAGAAACAGCATGGGAAGTCCAGGCTCTCGCCAAATGACCGCTTAGGAAGCAGTCGTTCAGGCCGCCTACCTTGATCCCTATGATTTGCCTCGACCCAGAGACATCCTCATTTTGTCATGCGCCCCAGTTCAACGTGCGCTCAACTGGCGCGGCGGTGAGGAGACCAACGACAACGACAACAGGGAAGATCCGGCTGCAGCAACGCTCGATGCCGACCTGCGCAAGTCGGGCTCCGCCTCGCGCGATGCCATGTTAGCCGTCATGGTGCAGGTTGCCGGGCTTGTCGCTGACGAAACTTGTGAATGTTGCCGCGCGGGTGGCGGCGAATGGGTCGAGTGCATCATTCCGCCTCCTGGCCACGGGCACAAAACGGCTTGGACTTGTGCGAATTGCTTTCGCGGCAAACGAATAGAGTCTTGCTCGCTGTTTCTCAAGACGGACCAGCTAGATCGGGTGAAGAAGCAGTGTGAGTTGAGCACCTCCAGATGACTGACTGCGTTTGTTTTACCTCGTCTGTCCAAGGCAGGGTAGTGGTTGTTTCGTAGGCGAACACGTATGTTAACTTGTGTTCGCAATGCAGTATTCGGGTGGCAGCCTCCTGTTCCCTCCGACAACTGGGGAATTTGTCTTCGTGCTCCCCCAAACATGGCGCAGTTAGCCAGCACACCACAGCAAGAACACGCAGGTGGGTATGAATGTCATAAGAAGCAAAAGGTTCTTGCTCAAGAGACGCATCTAGCTGTCCAGCCCATTGAAACCAAGACTGCAGAGCCCAGCATTACCATCAATAATAACGGCCAAGGCAACAACAAGACGGCCAAGAACGCAGGCCAAAACCCGGCTTGGCGCTTGTGGGATCAAATGCCCTTGCCCGCGCTGTTCACAAGCACACTCTGGGTAGAATTGAGCCAGGTTCTCGACGAACCAATGCTAACAAACGAGGAGTTTGAGAAAGAAATCAACGGCCAGTACGATTGATGCAGAGAGAGCTTATCGACTTGCTGCTTTGGGGAGTGGGGGTGGCTTGCCCTAAAGTTGGAGATGACGGCGTCTCCCCCTGTCACTTTCACTTTCACTTGCAAGGTATGACAGCCAAGACGGCCGAAATAGCATACAGGGTCTGCCAAGATGGCGATATCGAAGCGGCGTTTTTTCTATTTGGGCAAAAGTTTGGTGTGGCTGGTGGGTTTGGTGGCGTTGTTGCTGGCCGGGGCGGGAATCGGCAGGAGATACGCGCATGCGGGGAAGAGGAGAATGGAATTAATCCAAGAAATCCAGAACCTCTGGGTAGGTCCAGAGATGCATGTAGGCGAGATTGAACTCTGACACGGCGAATGGTATTTCGCCGATGCGTCGTCTTGGTGATGGAAAGCGGTAGAGTGTGCTTTGCTGGAAGGGATGGCCCATCTTTGCATTCGACCCTACAGAATCTGTGTTTGGTGAAAAGCAGATGCTGCGCCCCTCTCGTTCGTTTAGACAAGCAAGCAGTCCAGCTACGTAGCGGTACGCACCTCACACAGCCAAGTTCCCATCACAGCCGCCGCAATCGCCGGTGACCTCCATGTGATGAACAGGTTGGATTGAGGGGGCGATCAGTGTTGGGGGTGGTCGCCTGACGATTGTGTTCTGTTGTCAGCGCATCATCGAGTGAGTGCCTAGAGAGCTGGTCTAGTGTCTTTGTTAGTGTCAACCGCAAATGCGAGTGATGGGCGGTCGGCCGACGTTGATGGTGACGTTGAATGGATGCGTGCAGGGTTGAAAGGAGCATTTAGGTTGATGGATGGAAGTGTTGGTTGGTGATGGGCAGTACAGTGATGTAATAGGGCTCGCGGCCACTGACACCACTGCCCTGGAACCCGTCGGCACATCGACCTGGAATGCCCTCAACAACACCCATCTGCTGCGGCACCACAACAAGCAACAAATAAGACGCCTTGTGCGCTTCATTACATCAATAAAACTGCAGTGAGACCAAACGTGGAGTCGGGTACTCTTCTCGGGTACGCACCCGAGACACAAACAGCAGAGGTGCATATGTTCATTCATTCCCGTTGCTCACACCCCCCTTTTCTCATCTGTGCCATCATTCTCTGCGGCATATCATTGGAGAGAAGACATGTAAAACGGCATGTATGTCTTTTACTTCTGGGGCTGTGCTAGCCCATTTGATCATGTTTTGTAAAGAGGAACCAAAAAAGAATCCTAGAAATCAAGAGCACGAGGACAAATAAAGATGAGGAGGTGTGTGCTTGGTGTATGGTTGTGTGTGTGTGTGTGTGCGTTGTCTGTGAGCCAAGATCGGCTTCTGAATGTGCCGGAGAGAGGTGTCGTCGGGTGGTTGTTTACAGCACGCCATCGAAGCTGCAGGCCCCTCGCGCCCTGTACCTACAGGCTACCCGACCCGACCCGGACAGCACCTAGAGTTACAATTGACAGCCAGCAGCGGGTGCCCGGAGCCGCGGTAACCTAGGCACCTAAAAGAAGCTGAGATGGGCCCCTGGGAGCTGAATTTGCCGAATTGTTTTCTGATTCCAATGGAGCGAACACTGCGTCGGAAACAGGGCAGCAGCGGGCGCGCGGGTACCATCCCCAGCGGGCGTCGGCTCGGCGCGCCGCAAAACTAGCCCGGGGCTCACGAGTCCACTGTAGAAGATGGGAAGCATTGCCCAGACCTTTATGAACCCACTGGCCCACTGTTACAGGGCCCTCCCATCGGCGGATTATCCGCTGGAAAGGGCCAGTGACTAAGTTATCCCACTTGTTAGGTAAGGGAATTATCAAGCAAGCACTGTTAAGCAATGTCCGAGTCATCAATGGTATTTCCAATGAGCCTGACTCGAGTTCTAGATTGAATATTTCTTTCAAGTAGTGTCTCTTGAAGGCTTTAAGTGTACAGTAGGTTGTTTGGTGGCGCACCGATACGTGTACCGTACCCGCCAGCCGCTGCACCCATGCGCAATCAATCAAAAGATGTAAAGGAAACCCATTCTTTCTTGGCTCTGTCTAGGCGGGGTTGCTGTTTGGATGTTGATGATGTCTGCAGATGAATTGAAGTACACGACTTGACCTTGAAAGAATAATTGAATTGAATCAAGTCATGCCCAGAATTTAGTGGTGAGGGTACACCAAGATGGACGTAGTCGTCACTCACACATGCACAACATCGATACACCAAGGAACATGCTAGGTACCATTGTAATTAAACACAACACAGCCCTCGGCATCCAAGACAGGATGGACGGCTGCAGTTGATTCGAAAGGGGACGGGTAATCAATCTACACGGCAGAAAACGCCACGCCGCCTCTGCTCCGAGCGCCTCTTCCGCCTCACTAAGCACTACCTCCGTTGCGGATGCTTTCCACTGTTTATATGTATGGTGTTTCAATGTACCGGAGCAACTAGAGGGAATTAATAGACAATTAATGACATTTCCTTCATTTGACCAAAGAAACATGAACATGAAGTGTACCATCCACCACCTACAACCAAAGCATCCAACTCCCATCCAACATCGACACTCTTTTTCTCTCAACTTCTACATATACCCTTCATCAGACGAACGCACATACTGTACTCACTTTCCCAAAACTCAGGTCGGCATTCATCAGCTCCCTGAATAATGGCTGTAAGCACATGGTCATCCTCAGGCCCCACAGGTTCGGCAACTCTAGTTTAGGCCCAAACAGAAAAAAGAGCAATGACGCTGAGAATGCGAGCAACGCGGCTTCGCATTCGTCTAATAAACGTCGTACCCGGTGTTCAAGATTTCAGGGAGGCTTTTTTCTAGCGAGTACCTGGTATCTGGACGGGGTGGTTCGCTGCTACTGGACATGTTTATTGGATACGGCAAATGTCAATGTCAATGTCCGAAAATAGGCATGCCATCCATCCATCCATCCATCCATCCATCCATCACGCCCCTTGTCTACAATCCCACCCCCCAGCATCCATTGCATGCATAGATACACGCCCCCAGCTCTCCTCCTTTTTATTTTTTTTGGCCAAGACCATTCTTCTATCTGTCCGTCTTTGCCTCCATGCTGCTGCTGCTGCTACTACTGCTGCAAGCAACAATTAGCAATAACCCCCAATTCATCGGCCATCCCCATTACAGTATCCCGCATCGCCAGCTCCCCTCTTCCTCCCATAAACCTACCTACTACGTGGTATATATAGATACAAACCTCCCCCCCCCCTCTATTTCCCATGTCTTAGTCCATCTCCATCTCAACACTTAGAAGCCCTGTTCCTCTACAGGCAAGGGAGCAAGAGACCAACGGCGAGGCCTCCACCCGGACCTTAGGTTCGACATTCGCCAGCAGTAGCTTCATAACATAAGAAGCGACTCCTTCTCCTCTTCTCGCAGCTTCTTAAAACTCTCGACAATATCGAGAGAGAAAAAGCCAACCAATATTTCATCATGCGCTCCATCGGCCTCGTCGCCGCTGCGGCGGAGCTGCTCGTCTTCTTCACGGCCCCGGCCCCGGCCTCGGCCTCACTCAACCGACTCGCTCCCCCGCTGCCTTTCCAACACCTCCAGGTCCGCACCGAGGGCGACAGCAACAACAACAACAAAAGGACCCCCCCTCCATCTTCGCCCGGCAAACTGCTAGGCATCGACTTCTTCCAGCAGCTCATTGATCACAACAACCCTTCTCTGGGTACCTTTTCCCAGCGCTACTCGTGGAGCGCCGAGTGGTACAAGCCCGGCGCGCCTGTGGTGCTCACCACGCCCGGCGAGACGGCCATCGATGGCCTCGAGGAGGTTTTTGTCACGAATCTCTCCATGCCCGGTGTGTTGGGCCAGAACATTCGCGGCGCCGTCGTCAACCTCGAGCATCGCTACTACGGCGACAGCTCGCCCTACAAACTCCAAACCACCACCAACCTGCAGCAGCTCACCGTCGACAATGCCGCCAAGGACCTCGTCTACTTCGCCCAACACGTCAAGCTTCCCTTTGACCCAAAGGGCACCAGCAAGCCCAACAAGGCGCCCTGGATCCTCACCGGTTGCTCTTACGCCGGCGCCCTCGCTGCCTGGGTCGACGCCCTCCTCCCCGGCGTCTTCTGGGCTTACCAGGCGCAGAGCGCCGTCGTCCAGGCCCGCGAGAAGCTGTTCCAATCCTGGGGCGAAATCAAGCAGGCCATGCCCCAGAACTGCAGCGCCGACTTGGTCCAGGTCATGGCCAAGGTTGACAAGACACTGCTCAAGGGAACCAAGAAGGAGATCAAGGCCCTGAAGGATCGCTTCCTGCTGGGAGGACTAGATTACGACATCGACTTTGCTTCGGCGCTGACGGATGGGCCGGTTACCTGGCAGGGGATGTACATGGCTGGAGGATACCAGGGCTTCCACCGCTTTTGCGATTATGTCGAGGTGAGTTTTTGCTCTTCAATTTTACAACAATGTTGCTCATCAATAGATGGAAGTGCTAAACATTGAATCTACAGAACCAATGGCCCGGCTCCACCGCCAAGGCACCCGGTCCCAAGGGCGTCGGCGTCGACAAGGCCCTTGACGGATATGCCAAGTGGTTCCGAGAAGTCAATCTCCCTGGATGTGGGTTCCTTACATGTTGCTTTCTTCCCAAGTTCACGAATCAACCAAGTCTAACCTCTTTTTCCCCTATAGCTTGCGCCAAGTATGGTTACTCAAACGAGACGCTGGGTGTTGATTGCTACAAGTCCCGCGACTTTGACAACCCCATCTTCCGTGATCTGTCGCCACGCAACACGGGTAACCGACAGTTTGCATGGCTTACCTGCAATGAGCCGTAAGCTTTTGATTCTCCTCCTCCTCACTTACACGCATTTTACACGCATTGACATATCACAACAGCTTCAAATGGTGGCGCACTGGTGGCCCCCCTGGCCGCATTGTCAGCCAGCTCATGGACCTCGAATATCTTGAGGATCCCTGCCGCCTCCTCTTCCCACGCGAGGGTAAAAACACCTTCGGCATCGACCGCGGCCGCACGGTCGATGACTTCAACCGCTTCGTCAAGGGCGGCTGGAACCACAAGTTCAGCAAGCGTGTCATGTTCACCATCGGCGAATGGGATCACACGCGCCCTGCCACGCTGTTCGCCCGCGACTTTCCTGGCGGCCCCGTCAAGGGAACCGACGATAACCCTCTCTTCATCCTGCCCAAGTCTTCTCACTGCGGCGACATTAATGCCGACAATAGGTATGCGAACCCGGAGTATGAAAAGATATGGGATGGGGAGATTGCGTATATCAAGAAGTGGGCAAGTGAGTTTTACAAGGAGAAGGGTATTCCTGATCCCCGTAAATGAAGGGATTGTTTGGAGATGTGAGAAGGATTGGACTTTCTTTTCTTGTTATATAATGACGCTGCGTGCTGGTGTATATACATACATACATACGCCAATGGATGCCTGATGATGCTTTCTGTTTAATTATTTGGTCTCTTGATAAACTGTGAATGAAGATGGTAAGCGAGAAGCTGCGTTCTAGTGACTATATGTCATATGTACATGAAAGCATTACAGTACGCGACCTACTATACCGTTACTAGTATTTATCTCACACTTTATCTCAAGTTTTTCAATAACACTCCATAGCATTGATCATATCATCCCATCCATAACTATATCAATATCCACCATCAACAAGCTCACATAACCGACAGCACCAAACTAGCATTCAACGCACCCTACCAGACACCTGGAATCGCTGCCCACTTCTTACCCACCTTATCCTCTCCAAACTGCTCTACATACCACTTCTTCCCTCGCACCGCCCTCGGAAACATGGCAAACAGCTCATTCACCAAAAACGCCCTCGCCGGCGCACAGCTCCACCCCGCCGCCATCCAGAACCCAAACCACTCGATCCACTCGCAAAAGTAGTGCGGGTACAACATGTACCGAAACAGTCCGGCCTCGGGGATCCGATAGTGCTTGTTAATCGTGCCCTCCTCACCACCTTTCTGCTGTTGGTTCTGCCCCTGGCGGATGCGTTCCTGCCGGCGCTGTTCTTTGCGCCGAATCTCGCGGAGTTCTTCGTCGTGGAAGAAATTGGAAGCTAGGCCGAGGTAGAAGATGAGGATGCCTGCGGCAAATTGTGGTAGGGATGATTGTGAGGCCCAGGCGGCGTCTGTGACGGGGCCGTAGGCAGCTAGCCAGGAGCCAAGACAGGTAGCGTTGAAGATCTGGAAAGATACAGCAAGAGACCAGACTCCAATATGGATTGGTGACATGGACGGCTGCAGATATGGGAATAACACTGCTCGGTAGGAGTAATGAATAACCTAAACAGAAGGTGGCGGAGAGTCAGCACAGATTCCGTTGATAGGCTTGGGAGGTTCAGAGTCGAGTTTCGTTAAGACTTACAAACAACCCCGCCAATACCCTATTCTGCCACGGCAGATCATCAATCCCATGCTGCAAAGGCAGCGTTTTCATAATGTACAGCAGCGTCATGAACCCAGGACACTCCATCGTCAGCCAGGCAATCCGCCCTGGGATGTTGAGCTTGCTGCTAGCCACGGAGGTCTTGCCCATGCCGTACCACTTAATCACCCACTGCATGGAGCCTAGCTAAGTATAATGTGCAAGCACATGTCAGCAATGTTCTGTGAATCATGAAGTTCATGGCATAAAGAGGTCGGTCTGATGGGGTGAGAGGGCAGTGAGAATGTTGAACAATGTTTTCTTACAACGGGATAGGCAAACTGCCAAAAGGTCAACAAGAGCCCCCAGTTCTCCCGCGTAGGCGGCAGCCATCCCTCCACGATGGCCATCCTAACGGTCCTTTTGTTATATCTTCTTCGACTATTTGTGTTTGTGCGTGTGTTTTTTGCCGTTGCTCAGAGAAAACCAGTCTCACTGGACTTCCCCCTCAGAAGTGGATTTCTTGTTATTTTGCTTTGTCCCAAAAGTGAGAAAGCAAGAACCCCTCTCCGTTTTCTCGCCCACTGGTTCCCAACAGACAAGAGCTTTACGATTTAAAGTAGCAAGCTCAAACCATGCCATATGTCATGTCGTAATATTCCAACGAGGAAACCCTCAAAACGTCAATGATGATGTCAATGACGGCTTTTTTTCTTCTGCCCACCAAAAAGCTGTCTCTGTTGTAGCTTAACGAGGTGCTACCAAGAGCTGCATTACAGGCACTAATTGATCCACACCGCCTTCCCAGAGGGGACCTGGGTAATCAGATGAAGGGGGAATCTACCAGCCGTCGTAGCATTTAACACCGAGGATAGTAACACATTGCAATGCTACATTGACAAGGGAAGTATACATGATGTAATAATATTATGCATGGGCGTGTGAAACAAGTGAGACCACTGCTAAAATGAATGGAAAGTGTCAAGGCGTAGCAAGCACATGCAGTGACCCTAACCCTGCCCCTCGTCATCCTGCCACAGTCGACTTCCGTTGATGGAATCCCAGATACGTAGGGTAAAATAATAAATCCAATATGAAACTATAATGTTATTCATGTATTTCTAGCTTCAATTTCATTCAGGCATTGTGCTTTTCCCGCATAGCCGTTGACGGCATACACGGTACAAGCCCACTCCCTCGTCAATCATCAATCAGTGTGATAAATACACAACCCGTCTTCAAACATCTTATTCAGCATGCCCCAACGCCAAGGTCTCTTGTGCTCTGCTGTGCTTCGCTCGCTTGCAGTACCAAGATATACACACCGTCGTTCCAAGTAATACAAAAAAAGGATTCTCATCAAGCAGACCCTATCCAGGTCTGTTGGTTTCCCCCAAAACGCCACTTCAGATAGCCCTGTTGCGTTCATTCATTAGCGTGCCCATTGTCATGCTCAAACTAATGACCCAAGCACTTTCAAAGACGTTTACTGTCAAAATGTCATGTCACATAACGATGCACTCCCTATCTCCCCTGTGATGACTCCCCATTGAGCTGTTGCTCGGAACCCCCAAACTCATAGGAGGCGGCCGTCTCCCTCCTCCAGTAGCAGCTCCCAGTGGCCTCTGCCCACGCCCACCAGGTCCAACGTTGCTGTTTGCTCGGACAACTGCCTCTGGGTTGCTGGAAGGGTGGTTTGGGTGTCCGGGAGGGGGAACGTATGCCGGAACCTGCGCCGCCTGTTCGTATGTAGGCGGAGGCGGCTCCTCTCCGTTCGCCGCAGGCCTCGTCACCCCTGGTCTGCGTGGTGGCACCAGTGGGCGGACTTGCTGTTGGGTTGCGCTCGGCCGCCGAACAGGCGCTGCCGCCACCGGCTGCGTGGCCATAATCACTGGTATGTTGAAGCTATTATTACTTATTGAGCTTTGCCGTGGAGGCACAGCACCGTTGCCGCTCACGTCTCGGTTGATAGGTCTGGGTTGCTGGGCCTGTTGCTCGATGAATTGTTCCGAAAGAACGCTCTCACGCTGTCGACGGGCCTGCTCTTCTCGGTGTCTTTGATCCTCTTCCTCTTGCAACTGTAGCGCCAACGCCAAGTCTCTGTCTTCCTGTTCAGTACTGGGGCTCATTGGGGGCTCATCGTCTTGCGCTCTCGACTTCCCGCGGTCGTTCTGTAATGTCGCCCATCCCCCAGCATGTTCTCCTGAAGAGCCACTTGCGGCGCCAGTACTTCCAGGTTCCGTTCCACTGACGGTAGCAGCCTTAAAGTCGCCGGAAAGAAACTCGTTTTGCTCTCCATTAACATCCATCAAGCTCTCCCACACTACATCGCCGTGACTCTTATATCCAGCATCTGTGACCAGTGCAAACAACTGCCGGGTGTGTGGGTGACAGTAGAGTGTAGAAAAGTGGTCGTTTCTGAACAGGATAGCAAACGTGCCAGGTCGCATCGCCTTTCCGATTACTTCTATCCCCCATGCCGTCAGTTGTGTAGCAGCGCTCTCTAAGAATATTCTGATGGTGATGATATCTTGGTATAGGTCTTGCTCTGCCTCAGTGAGACCAGTCTCGGAATTGGATAGCTTGTCCTCTAGCTCCTCTTCACGAAACAAGAGGTTTTGTACATCTTCATATGATGCACCCTGTCTTTCAAAAGCGGAATATGTCGGATCCTCACGCGGTGGCAGCCAGCCGTGGATAAGGGGGATCGAAAAGGTTGCATACAGGCTCATTTCCATGGTGTTTTCAAAAGTCCCTGGAATGAGATCTCCTCTTTCGTGTGCAGGTAGATGCGTCAGCGATGTGCGGCTGAAAGCGGCCTGAACTTCCTCCGCCGGAACGAAACGAGGATTGACATTCATCCCCGTGTGCAAGCTCTGGAGAAAGGAATACAGCTCAGACACATCTGGCAATGCGTCCTCCGAACTTGTCCGTCGAGGAGACATGAGCTCGTCAAAAACGGCATCCAGAAGAAGACTGAGGCTAACCTGTTCTCTAGAACGCAACACCTGAACCAGCGCCGTATCGGTGATATCAGCAGGAGTTGTGAGAGTAAGCGCGTTCACCAAAGCCACCAAAGGACAAGGTCCGTTCTCATTCTGGATCAGAATGGGAGATGTGCGCGGATTTTCTGCCGAGCCAGGGTCGTGCCACTTGATTTTCTTCACCAAGTAAGTCTCCGCTTTACCATCAACAGGTGGCCTCGAGGGCGTCCATCGTACTCGCTCTCCGGACAACCTCGGTGGTAAAGGGGGCTTTTGCTCTGGCCCATCCTCGTCCCCAGATTGCTTAGATGAACTGGGGTACGGATCTGGATCTATCAAGCTCCATTCATCCAGTTGGGATGTCTGCCCAATGGATAGCTCCGTCACTTTTCCCTTGCCCTTTTCCGGGGCACCGAGATCTTCCCAGACCTGCTGCTCACGCAATAGCTCGTCCGGCATGGCCGTCGGGATAGGTGGGCGTGTAGAGTCCTTTCTTGTGCCTTCACCGTACGAGCTTTCGTCCCAAACCAAGGTTCCTTCAGAAGTCAAAGTTGGGAGAATTGGCGGGGTTGGAGCTATTGGTTGCTTCGTAGGTAGATCAGGCGTAGAACGTGCAGGAGCGGCGGCCCATGGGTCACTTGCGGCATCATTAGGCACCACAGAAAACGGTTTGTTGTTTCCAGATACCTGGGGTTGCACGTATGCTGTCGGCTGCCAAGGATTGTTTGTACTTGAATCATCCAGACCCATGTTGGAGTAGGAGTCGGATTTGGGCAAAGCGGGCAACGGGTTTGCGTTTAGGTTTGCCTCTCGGGATGGCACTTTCTTCCTCAGAAAAGGGTTGGTCTCAGTCCGCCTCATCCCCGGCGTAAGAGAATCCGGTACTGAGGCCCCCTGGGAGGCATCCTCAGCGTGTTGAGAACCGCCAGTCTGGTGTCTCGTATCAGCCCAGACGTTGGCTTCTTCAGCCGCTACACCCAATGCCCCGCCCCCGCCTGGTCTCAGTGCAGCAGGAACATCATGCCGATGAGCCTCGCTCGCAGTATTATTGCTGCCAGGTACGCTTGGAGTCACATCATCCCATATATTGTCGTCTTGTCCGTCCTCCCAGGAGTCTCTTGTCGTGGGACGTGGTCGCTGTGGCCCGGTAGCCAGAGACGGTGGGAGATTGGCTGGCCGCTCGTGTGCGACCATGCTCGTTTCTAGATGTATCGATAGGTTTCGAAGCTGGGCAAAGCTGTTTTGGTCCCCAAAGACCTTGTGCTAGGTTTTCTGCAGAATGGTGAGACCTCCTGGCGGGAAGCTGTCGCAGCAGAAGCAGGTGGAGATGTCGTCAGCAGGGGGTGGGTCAAGCCAGAGTCATTAGTACTGTAGCTATAGCTATGAACAAAAGTCGTCTATGTCGCGTTTGTGGGTGGTTCATGTATAGTTGAAATATTGAGAGGGGCTGCGGGGTTTCGTCAGAGGATAAGTCTGTATCGCGCAAGCCTCTTTGCTATATGGAATGTGGAATTGATGTTGGAGGAGTGCGAAGGAGCAAGCAGAGCAGGTCGGAGGAGAGCTGAGGCGTTGGTGGACCCACCCACTGAGGTGTCCCAATAGTCATCGTAGCGGGCTTCTGTTCTTACAGGGGATGGCCAGGCTTACTAGTGGCTTCAATCTCCAATCCATAGGGATCTGTTGAGCTGCCTTCCAAGACCACTAATAATTGCTGACATCAAGACCCTCCAGGCGTATAATTTGTACCTGCATCAACAAACCTTGGAATCATAATGCCACGTAGATACATATGCAAGCTCTTCACCGATTCTCAACAGTATGGTTCCAGCCCGGCCTTCCGCTGCAGGCATCGTACATTACAGGCCATAAATCAGGTCAGGATTGCGCGGCCTCCAAGTCCTCCAATCCTACATGGGCCACATGTCTGTCGTTTACAGTGGAGGGTTGCGCTGTAATTGTAACCCCGCCACACCCGGTCAAATCGCCTCCATTCAGCCCCGCTGATGTCAACTCTAGAGCAGTTGGAACCCCACGGGGACCGAACCAGCGCTAGGAAGATCGACGTCAATCAGTTCCCTGACATTCACAACATAGAATCCCATCTACCATCCAATCTCTAGTCAAATCGACTCCTTCACATCTCAAATAATTCGACAGCTAACCCCCATAAATTCTCATCGTCTGTTAGTTCTACAGCATCTGAATGTTCTTACATTACCCGTTCTCTTTAGATTACCTAGTAGGTCTCACACCAGCGTATTTGTGAAGATCTATATTTCAAACATGTTCGACACTGCTCCCAGCAATTCCATTCTCGTCCACGTAATCATTGATAATTTAGCACCTATGTGAGTATTATCCTCATCTTAACAGCCGTAATTCAAGTCAACTTTCCCGACGAGCCATTCTCTTCAAAGTTCAAAGCTTCAAATACCTGTCCCGCCCACTTCTTTCTAGGGTAACAATGGCAGATCTATAGGTATGTAAACCTGGGTTGAGACGTAATGAATAATTATCGGCATTTATCTAAGATAGAAATCTCTCCACATATGATCAGGATTTTGATACATGCCGCGTTATCCATGCAATTCTATCATTTCTGCTGCGAAACCCCATCGATGCCACACACCTATCTTTTTGTATATCAGTCACTAACTCCATCCCACCTATTCAATTTACATCTCAATCTCGTCATTGCAGAAAGAAAATGAGGGAAGGCAATGGGCTGAAAGTTTTGATTCGCAATTACCACTCTATTCCCATGCCCATCTTTCAGATATTTTGCTCTACACAGCCTGCCACCCATGTTCATGATCCCATCTCCTCGCCATGCCTGTGCTATGCAAGTTTCATTTACCGCTGTGTACACAAGGAGTACCACATGTAATAATGGGGAGGAACCAAAAGAAAACCACATTTATAAGAAACCAATTCAAAGACATTAAAAGACGCCAACTCCAGGCCCATCATTCCTTACAAGAGGGGGAAAAAAGAAGAAAAAAACAATGTCTTGTCTTCGGATCTCGTGTTGCGCATAGTGAAAGTGAGAGTGGGCTATTCGCTCGCACTCAGCGGCCAATTCCCAACTCTTGTAGCCTATCGCAAGCGGGCATCGTAAACGCATCCGCAGTCGCCATTTTGTCTGGGTCCTGGTAGAACCACCCCATCGCTGCCTCTCTCAGCCTCTGCTTAGACATCAATTCGTTGTCGCACTCGTTTCGCAGATGGCGCACCAAGTTGATCTCGGCTGTGCGGTCTAGTTGAGTGAGCTTGGATTTACTCCACGAGGCAATGTCTGCTGGGTTTACGAAAAAGTGGATGTGGAGGTTCGGCGTAGTGCGGCCTTCGGTGTAGGGCGCAGCCGGATTGTCGTAGACCATGCGAGGCGTTGCAGGGGCCGAGGAGCCTCCTGAAAACAGCGATGAAATCAGTGGGAGAATGAAGAAAAACAGTATCGGTAATAGTCCCAGCAGCGTTTGCAGGTTGCCCTGCGGCTGTT
This sequence comes from Pseudodiploospora longispora, assembly GCA_036873115.1. Lineage (NCBI taxonomy): Eukaryota > Fungi > Ascomycota > Sordariomycetes > Hypocreales > Pseudodiploosporaceae > Pseudodiploospora > Pseudodiploospora longispora. The sequence continues at coordinate 134,329 of JAZDSH010000010.1, forward strand.
GCTGCTGCTGCCCGGCTTCCCTTGGTCGTCCACGCGGTCTTGCGCCACCAAACTGATGTACTCGGATTCCGGGACCTCCCCCAAAATTAAAGACGAATTGCGGTCCTGTGTCAAAAGCTAGTATGTCAGCACCATCCTCATCACAAAGAAAGCCGCATCATTCTCACCTCCGAATCCACCACCTCCAAATCCGCCACCGCCGCCTCCACCAAAGAACCGCGCAAACATCTCTTCGGGGGTGAGCTCTTCTTCTCCCCACATGCCTCCTCCGCCGCCTCCACCACCGCCCTGCCTCGATGCAAAGCCTGAGAACGGGTTCTGAGCCTGCGCGCTGGCGAATCTGCTATCCGGATCCGTACCAAACCTGTCGAATTTTTCCCTCTTTTCCTTGTCGCCCAGGATACCAAACGCGCGACTAACCATCTTGAAGGCCTCGTCGGCATTTTCGTGTCCGTTCTTGTCCGGGTGGGTCAACAGCGACTGTTTCCTGTACGCCTTCTTGATCTCTGTGTCCGTACATGTCGTCTTGACACTCTCGAGGCCGAGGATATCATAAAAGGCGGTCGGGTTGCATTTTCGTATGCGCAGAACGGCTGCCTTTTGATCAACTGTGTATGTTCGCCCCTGGTTGCCCTGGTTGTGTTCGCGAGATCGAGCCGCACCACCCGTGTCGGCGCCGGAGGCCTTTGCGTCGGGCATCGAGGGCTTCGGTCGAAGAAGGCCCAGTGAGGTATTGGCTATCTACAGCGGTGCTGCATGCAGAAAAAAACGGTGCGTGGTGATGATGCAGGCCAGGTATTGCGTGGATGGAGGGGTTCGTCGTCCGAATGTTTTTTTGGATGGTCGTGAGGCCAATGGTGGGATCGCCGGGTTTGAGGGAAGGTGGCTTCTTCCAGAAAGGGTCCAGTGGCGTCGGTGGGGCCGGCTAGGAATCGTCTTGTCTGTGGCAAAAGCGAAGCTGATGTCGAGGGGATGATGATTTAGGATAAGTTGCCGGCTTTGAAGGTCTTTTGTGAGCAGAATTGGGCCGGTTGATTGCGTAGCAAAAGGGCGTTTTCGAGGTGGTGCAAGCCAAGTGACGGAGAGGACAGTCCCAGAGCTACTTTCGTGGGTGGTATCAACGCGACGCCAACCAAAATCGGCCGAGTCTGAGGGTCGTTATGGAAGGCCTGTGATTCGTCTCCACGTGATGCGTCAGCAAACCTGTTCATCTATAGTATGGGATTGTAGTTCCTACCCTGCAGAAGAGCGGTTTATCAAGATGTGAGTGATAGAAAAGGATGTTTCTTCTTATCATGAAGCTGATGATATGGAACTTTTTATTTATGTGATCTCTGATTGATAAGTTTGCAAATGACAATCTAAACGCACGGCGACACGGGATGATAAGAACAAAGGAATTGTCTTGGCTCTGTTTAGTTTGTAAGCGGCATCAGATGAACTCGAGTTGACGCTTGTGATTGAATGAGTGATAGTGAAGATAATCAACAGATAGTTATTCAAAAGGAGTAAAGTCGGTATATATACCTATAAATGACTACTAAACTTAAAAGTTCGTGCTGGACTCGGCAAATAGCCAATTTTGCCGATTAAGAAAACCAATTGTTACCAAATGTAAACAGCTATTTGTTAGGTACAGATAGAAACAGCCAATTTTGGCCGATTTTAAACAGTCTTTTTCTGCTACTCGTAAATAGCCACTTGTCCGAAGATAAACAGCCATTTGTTGACATATATGAGCAGCCAATTTTGGCCGAATATTACTTTATCATAAACCTAACCCTTTGTCCCGAATGTATAGCCGTTTGCTGATATTCCAAATCACTGCAATGCTGCTCCGCCGCAAAAGTCGCACGATGCGTTTAAACTAACGAATCATGATTCGACTGTTTGATACCAATAGAGGCTTAATTGAACAGTTTGCTATTGTTTTGTAGTCGACAAATTCCCATACGTTCAATGTCGTTTGCGCAACTGACATGGAAACATCTATTTTGTCACATTGTACTTGACAATTTCCAAACGAACTCTCTGAACCGAACCACATCTAATATCAGCCGAGAAAGAACTGTAAGATAAAAAATTCTGCAACTTATTTTATGTGTTCCATTCGATGCGTTTGTCTCTTGGCTGATTTGTCTGCCCCATCCCCGCTACCAACAAGCAGGCTCGCTGTCTCCCCTGTCACCACTCTCACGTGACGACTGACACATTCAATCCCGAAGGCCAGTATTAGCGGATCGCAACTTTCGGCGCCAGGAACTCAAGGCCCATTCCCGCGATATCGAAGCTCTTGTTCCAACGAGCAATAGCAGACAGCACAATGCAGGGAACGCGAGTGCTTCTGAAGCGCTCCGTCTGGAAAGGTAAGCGAAACACACATGTCCCAACTTTGAGCTCAATTGGAAGGGACTAACATTCAAACTAGGGCCCAACCTTGTCCCGTACGTATAAATCCATCCAGCGAAACGATCCGAGAGAACCGGTTTCCTGTTCTAACTGTATCTTGTCATCACCCATCGAACAGCCTCCCGATTGTCTGGCCAAAGAAGCAGGGCGACAAAGTCCCCTCTGTACGAACGCAGGCCCGCTCCGCAACCATTTTGCCCAACTTTGTCGGCCTCAAGTTTGAGGTGCATAATGGCAAGGACTACCACCAGGTGATCATTACAGAAGACATGGTCGGACACAAGCTGGGGGAGTTCTCACCGTGAGTCTCTCTGGAAGTTCTTATGTACACTTAATTACACCCCCTATGGATTGCTGATGGGATGAATTGCAGGACGCGAAAGCCGAATATCTGGGCTCGCAAGTAACGATATGATAAAATAAAACGAAAGCAAGTTGACGGCCACGCTTTTTCACGCCTCTTCTAGGCCACTGCTGTGTATTATTCAGTGTCCTACTTCGGAAATATTCACGAAATGGATGATCATCTTTGGATCTTTTGGATCTGTCAACTCTCAGGCACGATTACCTTTTGCCATTATAATTGAAGCATATCATTATAGAAAGTCATCCTGCCGTCCCTATATCCCATCACTCTCAACGCCAGTCCAATGCGATGGGACTATGTTTGCCTTGCCAACGCCTTGCCCAAATATATAAAGAAAATCAACCCCAACGTAGCACATAAGAAACCGTTCCACCCCCTCCCTCCACTGCCTGCTGATGACAGTTAACCCTCCTCGCCACCTCAGCGATAGAACTCGCCTCTCTTGACATTCACGCCATACTCTCCCACCGCCATACCCAGATCCTCCATCGTCAGCACCGTCTTGTTCTGGCTGCCTCCCTGACCTCCACCACCATAGCCTGGACGCTGGATACCCAGCGGGCCTCCCTTTGCTTGATCCTTGCTTCCTGGCTGGCCCGCCTGTTGTCCCGGGATGGGGAAACCCGCCGCAGCGCCGAGAGAACCCATCGGGTTGTTGGTATTGCTAGAGGCTCGAATACGGCTATACTGGTACGCGTCTGCTGCAATGTCCGCGATGAACTTTTGCGTTGCAAGCGCCAGCAGTCGAGCGAGACGAGGATCGGTTTGTGGTGGCGGAGGAAGGCCAGCTTTGGTCATGTAGTAGTGTGTTACCGCATCTGGGATCTACAAAAACCGAGAGGGAACGTGTTAGCAAAAATCAAGAATACGATAAATTTCTGGCCAAAAGCAAGTTTAGGAACCCGCCTTACAATCGGAGCGTAATCGTCAATCTTGGTCAGGAACTCGCGTAGTGATGTATCCTTGCGCGTCGGCAACTTCATGGGTTCCGCAGGGGGTGCCATGAGCTCTGGAGCATCCGTCGTGCCATTTGGTGGCAGAGCTGGCTGCTCGATCTTTTCGGGTGTATCACCGGCCATTTTGAACAAAGATCTAGATTTGGAGGAATTGATAATCAATGCAACTTCGAAGAGGATGATGAACCACAACAGTGAGGTTCGGCGCTGGGCGATGACGAGAGGTTGATAAATACATCACGTGACTGCAGCGACATCGTTACAGCTCCTCAGTGTGTGATTGAGCCATGTGAGCACTTCTGAGTATCGGCGTTTCTTGTAATGGCTCAAGTGTACTCTTAATCAAACTTCAATTAACTGTGCGATATTATACATGGTCTGTGGATCGCTTGGTTGATATTTTACCAAAGCTCGCCTTGTCTGTCATTATCCACACTTGTAGTTATACTTTTGATCTATTCGAACCATAGAACTGACTGGAGGTTTTTTAACCAGCCGTGACGCCATCCTCATTATTTGCCGTCAGAAACAAGCCGACTACCTAACGCCATCCATGCAACCCCTATGAAAGCTGGATTGTCTTGCTTTCAGGCCCTCAATCGCCCGATTGTTGCCTGGCATGAGCCTTGAAACTACTAGTAAAGCCCTCCCATGTTGTCTGAGAACTGCTCAGGTGTAAACCGACCTGCGCAGTTTTTATCCCCTGGGACATGTTGATTTTTCGCCGATACTGGGCTGTATCGTAGGTATGCATGATGCCCTTAGACGGGGAGCTTGAACTTCTTGCCCTTGAGAACCTTGGTGTAATAAACATAGAAAAAGTCGCTGTAGAGCACAGTCTGAATGATGCCAGCAATGATGGCGACCCATTCCACCTTGTGCTTTGTGTCGAAGGCCAGTCGGTAGATCCAGTTGGGAATGTACAGGGCGCGGTAAATTCCGAGGGCAAACAGATAATGTGTTGTAATGGTCTCGGCCTCGCCAGTTCTCTGCAGCATGAAGAGCTGGGGCAGAATCGCCACAGACTCCAGCCAGATGGAGAAGGCCCAGATGAGCTCCAGGACGGTGTACTTAACAGGGAACAGAACAGCCATGATGGCAGCCCCAACTAGTAGATAATGGACGCGGAAGGTATCGACATTGGCGTCGTTCGTGGGCTTGTAGGCATTTGCCATGAGGTAGATGATGTAGCCTTGCGAGCTGATGAAGAGAATTTTGAAGATGAAGTTGTAGACGCTGTGTGTTTGGAAGAGATCTGTGATGATGATTGCGGTTAGGAATAATCTTGGGGTTTTATGCCGTACAACAGTGCAGCAGCAATTGAAGAGAACGCACCCAAGTATCTAGTGATGTAGACCAGGAGATAGAGTCCTTGCGACTTGAACGAGATGCCAGAGCAGCTCTAGAGACACAGGTTCGTTAGCGAGAGATTGGCAGACGGGGCGCGCACAGGAAATATAACTCACGCTCATCTGCGTCATCTTGTGCAGCAAAATGAGGATACTCGCCAAATGCGAGAAATCCGCTATTGTGTCCTGGTCAGCATCCTGTATACCAATGTCGATGCATTGCTCGCTGTCCTCCCTGGACAGATTTGCCAATGCAGCACCACACACGTCGCAACGCAAAAACCCACCTGCAATGCGGAAGATGTTGAACGTCATCTTGGCTCAACTGGTCTTTTTCTTGCCCACACAGAGCACCGTGGGGGGTGGGGTTCGAAGTTTGTCGTTATCCTTGGGTCAACCGAATCGGTTTCGCTGTGGTGGTTGGTTTTCGTCTTGGTATGGAGTTGATGTATGAAGGGGGTTTGTTTGTTGGAGATGGATGCACAGGTCAGGGACAGCGACAGGGAGCTGAGAGAGCTTCAGCTGGAGCAACTGCACTGTACTGCTGCGGAGGGAAGCAAAAAAAGGACACGACGCGACTGAGCCGTCATTGGATGTTCGCTGGCATGCTCGGCTAGGTAGGTAATTTACGGGCTCTGGGACAACTGTAACTCTAGTGCGCCCTGTGTCGGAAACCGGACACGGTTTGTGCCTGGCGATTGGCGAGGGGCACGTGCTGGCAGGCTCCTTGCCACGCTTTAGGACGATTAGCTAAGCGTATTTGGCTGTCCCGTAATTACACCTGGTCAGCACCAATGCACGCAAGATGGAGGAAGAACCTGGGGTCATCAAACAAAAAAGGGTTTAACGTTGAATTTCTAATTACAAAACTTGTAGCCCCTTGAAGCTTGTTGCCCCCCTTTTTTGGTTGGTTCCTGGTTTAGTGGGAACGTGATACGAGAAGTGTAGAGAACGTACTACGTAGTACGGCAATGACATGCCTTTTAATGTCGTGTTGCTACAACCATCCGTATTATGAACCGACAGTGGCCACAAGACTGACACGGAGTCATTGACACGATAATGTCAACATGACAATAGCCGTGAAAACTTTTCAGACGGGCGGAAAATGGAAGACAAATCATCGTAATCAGGGGTAGATGGGTGGTAATAGAGCAAAGCTACTGCGGGCCGTCTCGGGATCAAAAAGGCATTGACACAGTTTTTCTTGGTGGCGGCCGGTGTCATGCTATGCAAGCGGGTCACGGTTCAGGTCTGCCGAAGTACTTTGTACTCAGACGGAAATGACGTTCCATTCCTCGGTGCAAAACATTCGCTGTTACCAACCAACACCTCGGCGTTTGAGAGCCTCGGTGGTGTGTGGCGCAGGCATCAACAGTCATGCTTTGAAAGCCTTCCACACTGATCTCGAGCTGTGACGTCACATCCCTCACAGCATTCCCAATGCCTGCTGGTCTTTACTGATGCTACCTTATTTTTTGACAGCACCCCATTTCCCCGAAACTGGGCAGCCGTCGATCGTGGCTTGGAGTTTGTCTTGCAAAATCTTAGATATACAATTAATGGATCCTGGCGCATGATCGTAGATCTGGTTACTTTAATATCCACTTAATGGGCTGGGCTATAATGCCTTGAATTGTTCAATTGCATAATGATAATTCTGGTGATATTCTGCATTAATCCAATGGTTGAAAATAAAAAATCAAGCCAGTCTAGGCCATGTTTATTCGAGGGATTAGACCTCATTGTCCGGTGACATGTAGCAGTGCCATGCTGTCAGAGAGGGGGGGATAGTTTGGGTCAAAGCCAGCTTATTGATGCCAAGGGGAAAACGCGTCAAAACGGACAATGCAACCGGGGATACCACAATATTTCTCTATTTATGAAGTAACGTTGAGGCAAAGCGGCTTTAGGACTGATGAATTCCCATTGTCGATGCATTAAATTGCCGTTTACTGTCAAGAAGACCAAGGGGTGTCACAGTGGTGGTGCCGATTGTGTCGGCGCACTATCGATAAAAAACTTCATGGTGGGGTGATTCCTGTCATGGCATTTCATTGCCCTGCATGTTGCCTGACAGCTCAATTGCCTGACCTTTGTCAGAGTGTGGTTGTGTCGAGCGTAAATAGCATCCGTCATGTGACCCTTCTGAGGATGCCAACCATCGGTTTGTCAGCCCCAAGCCCCCAACTGGCCAGAACGAATGTCCGTGTGTCATCCAGCCCGGGAACTGGCACTGTAAGAGGCAGCTGTGGAACTACGTAATCCCTAGCTGCGACGCCACAGAGGCTTCCAGTGCTACCATTTGGCAACCGAAAGCGCCCGAATGTACGAACACAGCCCATAGGCAGCGCTGAAGGACGGATTTATAAGTCTCGTCTACGCAACCTCGGGATAATTTAATCAACGTATATATTTACCTACCCTCCCCTCCCTTTGTAGAAAATGACGACATAAATCATACAAACATTCAACGTACGAACTACTTGACTTTTCATTTCATTGTTCAAACTTTTAACTACCGGCTTTCTTAGACTTACGCCTCCAACTCCACTACCTAGAGCATCGACTCTGCATTTGTCATCAATTCAACCTCTCATCTCGACCGTAGTACAACCTACAACTTCAGCTCATCAGCAAACTTTCAGCTCAGTTGCTATCTTCTTTACACCAAAACAAAAACAACAAGAATACAGTCAACAGAGTTCAAAAGAATGTGCGATCATAGCGTGCCCGACGACGTCTCGGTGGCCGAATGCTCGGGCTCCGAGTCGGATTGGTTCACCATCACTGTATCTCACCGCAAGACACAATATCCATTCTCCTTCAATGACGAATCCACCATCGTCGACCTTTTCAATGAAATCGAAGCCACTCTTGACATACCAGTCTGCAACCAAAAGATCCTCGTACCCAAGGGCTCTCTTCTCAAGGCGCCATTCAAAGATCCGGACATGGCCCTCACCAGCCTTCAGGGCAAGACGCTGACGCTCATGGGCTCACCAGCCACCGATGTGCAAGCCGTTCAGAACATGTGTGAAAAGCTAGCCAAGAGGAACGCAGCGCGCAAGGCTCACAAGGCCAAGGGCAAAGCAGCGCCGCGTCGCGACCCGAAGAGAGCGGCAGAGGATTCAAAGTACACATTCTTGCAGGTCCGTCCACTCAGTGGCCTACCGCATCCTGAGAGAAGCCAGGCGCTGTTGATGCGACTCAAGGAGGATCCAGGGATCAAGGCGACTATGAAGAAGCACAAGTTCACAGTGGCGCTGCTCACTGAAATGGAGCCCCTGTCCAACATGGAGTCAACACACGAAGGTACTTCACGACTTTTGGGTCTCAACCGGAATCAGGGAGAGGTCATTGAGCTTCGTCTGCGGACAGATGCTCACGACGGCTATCGCGACTACAAGACAATCCGCAAGACGCTCTGTCACGAACTCACGCATAACGTCCACGGCCCACACGACCGCGTATTTTGGGACCTTTGCCATCAGATTGAGCGCGAAGTCGACGCTGCGGACTGGAAGTCAGGCGGTCACACTACTGGCGAGTCCTCCCGCTACACGATTTCTGGCCAGGATGAGGATGATCACCACGAAGATGATGGCGGCTGGACTGGTGGAGAATTCGTGCTGGGTGGGATCAGGACACGCAGTCCTGGACTGAACCGGCGAGAGATTCTGGCGCAAGCTGCAATTGAACGGCAGAGAAAGGAAGCTGAGGCAGAGCGCAAGGCGTGTGATGCAGCCGAGAAGGGCTGGCTTCCGTGTCAACGACCCAAGCCTAATAATGATTCTCAACGATAAATCTCAACCGCGAGAAAGAGGGGGATTGAAGAATATGGAGTAAAACTGGCCTGGGCGGTTTGTGGAGGCGTTTGGAGGACAATGGAGTCTGGTTCCGATTTGGCGAGAATTTAGCATGATGTGATTAGCAAGCGAAGCGTTTTTACAGGATATCTTTGATAGTGTTTTATGTGAAGACCCGTTACTCAATCTTGATGTATTTTGTCTCTTCTCACATTTCGTTTCTCTCCAAAGTTATACTTAATCTTCCACTGCCCAACATGCCATCTTGCTTATAGTGTAGCCCCTATCTTCCAATCTTGACCTACTAATACGGCAATGGATCCAAATCCAAACCCTCAACACTAAACTTGAACGAATCATTCCTCGAGTAACTACCAGCCAAATCCAAATCCAACCGCCCCTTGATACACTCGCGGAAATCGATATCAGCGTAAATAATGCCCTCGTCGTCCTCCCACTGCGGTCCGGCTAGGGCGTCCCCAAAGGGCGAGATGATACAGGAACCCCCTCGTGAGACGAACGAGGGGAGAAGTGCAGGGGCGTTGGTGGAGGATGCGGTAGGAGAGGGTAGGCTGCGTGTTTGACCGGGTGAAATAGTGCCGTTGACGCTGGGCTGCTGGCTGCAGTTGTCCCCGTCGTCGTCGTCGTCGTCTTCTTCGTTGCAGCAGAGAATGATCTCATTGCCGTCTTCGTCGAATACAGACTTTCTGCGGTTCAAGCGCTGCTTGGTGACTGGAAGCGCAATTTCAAAACCGTCTTCCGTAAACGTCGAGTTCCTCCTCGCGCGGCGGCCCCCATACCCTCCCGCAGCGCCCCTTTCTCTCCCGCCAATCCCATCACTACCAGCTCTGGTCCTGGTTGTCGCCGTCGTCGTTGCCGCTGCTGTTGATCCAGAGGCGTCACCACTTTTGACGCACATGTTACTGCTGACGACGAAACATCGCCCCTCGATGCCAATTGTCCGCATCAGACTTAGCCAGGCATCGCGATGGTCTGCTGTAGGAGCGAGATAGAGGTTGATGTTTTGGGAATAGAGAGCCTGGCGTACGAGCGGCATGTAGTTTTCCCAGCAGATGGCGGCTGCGAGGTTGACGCGGATACCGCGGATGGTGGTGCTGACGGCACGGAGTGTGCTGGGGCTGGCTTGAGCCCAGATAAGGCGCTCGGTGCCGGTCTGTTCTCACGTAGTTTCTGTTATTAGCATTTCCAATTGGCCATGTAGAGAGCAGCAGCAGGGGATAAAGGGGTTTGGATGACGTTGAACTTACGGGCATCACCTTGCGACGCTTCCCAATCATACCCAGCCGCGGACAGACATACACCACCGCACAATACAAACTCCCACCCGCCTTCTCAACACACCCCGTCACGATAAAAACACCCGTCTCCGCCGCAATCCCCTCCAGCTTCTCCCTCGTACCATCACCCCTCTGCGTCTCCCCATCACCAAGCTCTCTCTTCACCCACTTCTGTCCAGCTCCCGCACCACCATCCCCTACTGTATCGCCCAGATCGACGGCCTTTTCAAAATACTGCACAAACTCATCCCTTCCCTGTGCGGAACGATCGCCAATGACGCAGCCAAAGGCCGTGCCGCGCGGGTAGCCGCCGATGAAGGCCTCTGGGAGGAGTAGGATGTCGATGTGCTGGGAGGCAGCGCGCCGGGCGATGGTGGCGAGGTGGGCGATTGTAGAGGCTGTGGTGGTTTGGGTGGAGGGAGAGGCGGTGCCTACACGGATAGTTGTAGCCATGTTTTATGGTTGATGCTGTCGTTTTGTATGTGTTGTTTTTCTTATTAGGAGAAGATCGTGGGTGTGAGCTCGAAGCTGATTCAAACGAACAGAGAGTAAATATCACAGAAGTTAAGATCACAAAGGGTACAACTGGTGGTACAAAAATAGGAATTAAGATGGGCTTGTTTGGAATACAGTCGTTGTCAACAACACTCAACACATAGCAAGTGTTTTGGAGAATAGACACCGACAAGCTCCTACGAAGCTCAGCCTGCTTGTGTCGTCATTTATACGAAAGCCCCAAAGGCGCGCGCCCTCTTTCTCCATCCCCATTCCCCGCTTCTTCCCCCCTCTCTCTCCTCCTCTTTCGCCCACCATACCGATTTAGGCGAGTACAGCTATAAAGCAAACGTTGAACATGTAGGCCAAAAGCTTATTTTCATCCTCTCAAAAGGAGTCGTTCCTCCCGATAGGAATGGGAAAATTCTACCATCTACATCCCCCGACATGCTGGTTGATAGCAATTCGGAAACGGCAGAGCAGTGACGCCATAATCCCACCTTTTGGCACCCATGCCGCTGCACCTGCTCTTCTCCCCGAACCCAGGCCCACCTATTCTCCATAACCTTGGATGGGGCCCCTGTCTAGAAACGCTTGGACTGTTTTGTTTCTGTAACCTTTGTTGCGGTTTATGCTTAGCGCTTATCAGTCTAGGGGCCTATGGTGGCAAATAAATTGCGTCGATTCCAACTGGAGCTGATCCAACTACGCAGGCGCCAAACGCCTGACATCTTCCGTAGTATAGTGGTCAGTATGCAAGCTTGTCACGCTTGAGACCCGGGTTCAATTCCCGGCGGGAGAGATCCATCCAGCTTTATCATTTTGCCTTTTTACCTTTCTACCACATCACCTAGGTATTTATTTGCACTCACCCTGAATTGATTTACTTCAATGGAACAAGTCATTGATAATTTTTCTCTCTTGTGCCACTGGTAGAATGTGCCCCTGAACCTATCAACTCACACCCTTGACAAAACAACCATGAACCTGATTCCCAAATGTCCATTTCTGACCACAGTCGCATCTATCATAAACCCACTGCATTGTCACATTAACAAATTCCTCTGTTATAGCCTACATCCATCCACATCTATCACCCATCTATCTCCTCCTCGTACGACTCGCCACAGGCGCTGGCTCAAACGCATCATCTTCCTCATCAGATATCTCATCATCACTAATCTCCAACGCCTTGTCCTGAGTGGCGCCGCTGCCACCGCCCTTTTGCGAAAAGTTAATCGTAGTCTGCTTTGTTGACTTTGACTTTGCTGCTGTCGCCGCGCTTTTGCCGCGCGCTGCCGGCTTGGCCCTTGTAGTAGCAGCTTGGCTGGCGCCGCCACCCCGTCGAGTGGCTCTGGCGGCCGGCTTTGGTGGTTCCGGCTCCGGCTCCGAGTCCATCACGACATCCATCTCTTCTTCCTCGCTGTCTTCAAACACCTTACGTCCGCGGCCTCGAGCAGGTGCCTTTTTAGCGGCCGGCTTTTTTGCTGCGGCTGGTGCTTTTTGGGACGCCGCTGCCTTGGTTGTGCGTGTAGTAGTAGCTCGTTTCGCTGGCTGCTTCTTTACCGAAGCTGGCTCGGCATCATCCGAATCCATCATACTATCATCCCTCTGCTGAGTCTTACCCCGTACTGAAACGGAGCCCCTTGTGCTGCTCTGGGTTACACCTGGGCCCTCATTCTCAAAAGTCCACGCATCAGGCGCTTCTTCCCAGTTGCCATCGAAATCATCATCCCAAGTAGCTGGTTTCGGCCGCAGCACGCGATTCCTGGTTGCCGTCGCTCTAGCCAGCCCCGTTGCTAGCTGCTGCTCCATCCGAGTCTTGTAGATATCCATCGCACTATTCAGGTCCTCATCATCGGATTCTAGCCCCAGCATCTGCTTCACCTGCCCGGAGAGGTGCTCCGAAACAAATAGCTCCATGGCATGTTTGTCGTCCTTGGAGACGAATTGGTTGACCGCATCGCTAAAGGGTGCCTGAGGGAGAACCTTGAGTGACTGAGCCGAGAGGAATTCTTGCACAAGTGTCTCGACCTTGATAGTATCGCCATCATTCACTAGAGCCTCGAGGTCTTCGAGCGGGTTGGTCGCAGTTGTTTTTCCTGTTTGGTGTTAGTCGAGCCTATCAACTCTGTACTTTTCCAACCAAAGTTCAACTTACGTTGTGCCGTCTTTTTACGATAAAAGGTCACAACATCATTTACATTTGCCACCTTGCCAATGAAGCGATTTGAAAACCGCTGAGGATTTTCGCATTCGTATTGGCCACCCTCAATCGAGGTATACTCAACCTTGAGCCGAATCAAAGGCAGTGGTCGCTCCTCCAGCGCTTCCTCGTCTGTTTGAAGGGCTTCCCAATCGGCATTCGCCTCCTCAATCATTTCATCCACAACTTCCATTAGCCGCCTTGTTACCTCCTGTCGGTTGTCCTTTTTGTTTTCCAGACCCTTGAACCGCTTGTCCTGCGCAAGTACCAGCTCGCGAAAGACAAAAGGACGCACAGTTTTAAGTGGTATTTTGTCAATCTTGAACTTCTTCTCTGTTATGCTCAGTATTGCAACGTGTTTTTGGACAGCCTCCCCGGGGCATAGTGATGTTGCGACAGAGGAGCCCGGCTGCATTACGTGAAATCCTGTCTCTGGGTTCCGTGATGGATCAATTAAGCACTCATGCTCGTGCCCCCAAACAATCAAGTTGAGCCAGTCCGGGAGTACATTCTCTGGTAGGTAGGATGTTGCAGTGTGGGCATGATGGTTCTGATGAACGGCCAGCAAGTTGAACCACTCGCCCATCTTCGTGTTAGGTCGAAACCACTTGACCTTGTGATCTCTAAACGTCCTAAACATGCGTTCATCGCGCACATTGCTCAGGCCAAACAGTGCCAGCTTCGTGATACCCTTTTGCAGCAGAATCGGCTTCGCCTCGATATTATCGGCTTCCGCCACCCTACCGTAGTAGTTGAGCAATCCTGCCGCCTGCAGCAGGTCTAGTGAGCAGTAGTTGCCGTCTCCCGAGGGATCGTCGTGATTTCCGTGAATAGAGAAGACGGGGATGGATATGTTGATGTCGGGATCCTCGTAATTGACGTGCGGGAACGCACCTTCGAAGACAGTCGCAGCATCGGAGAGGAATTCAAGTTGACAGGGCTTCATGCCCAAGCAGTTCTTTCGCAGGGTGCGCATCACTTGGTAGAGTGACTTGCGGGATGGTTTGTTGTCGTGGAAGAGGTCACCGGCGAGGAGGACCATGTCGACCTACAGCATGATCGTTTTGTCAGCAAAGCCAACGCCATCAGGTAGTTCACAGCTGCGGTAACCGCAGTTAACATACATCCTCAGTTCGGGCCAAGTTCAAGATTTCATCAAAGGTTTGCCAACTGTCATCCTTTCGGATGGCATCTCGCTCTTCGTATCCCACATGGTTGTCTGTCGCAACCAAGATGCGGATGGTGTCTGCCTCTGTTTGCAAAGGAAAACAGTCAGCTCTCTGGTGAGGAGGGTGTTGCTAGGAGAGAGGATGATCAATGCTAACCGGGAAAATCAGGCATGACGACAGTACCTCATCTGCATGTATGCCTATCGTGAAGCTGGCAGTTTGAACCGGGGCTTGGAATGCGGTGGGGAGTAGCTTGATTGCCCCGTAAACGAGGGGACGTGCTGGGAAAACGCGAATCAGAAGCTCGTCATGGCTGTGCCTAACGCGACAATATGCGAAGTCACGTGGTACCCTTTGTCCATTTCGTCCGTTGCCCAACCAGGGATGATTTACTACTGCGATTGCAACATTTGTGTTAAGGTATTAATGATTAGATTGCCATCCGTGTGCTATGGAATAGGGATCTTGATGGTGAGTTGCCAACTGTTTAGTAACGTTCGCAACATTCAGACTTTTATGATTCATGACTGATTCGGGCAGCCACAACACAACGTGTACAAACAAAACATATGTAAGCCACATGCATGTCCACGTCTGGAATCTCCGTCTACCCGTAGATTAAACCAGGTTATAATTTATAACAGTTTATACTCAGCTGCGCGGTTTGTTCTCAATGGAGATGCCACATTGAACCAAAAGCGGTTCATCCGAAGTGGGTACCTGACCCGATGGGCCTCTGATGCTTTCCTTTCCAGGACTGTTGAAGCCCATCCTAGGCCCTTCAGTGTATTTTCCAGCGGTGGCCCACCAGCCACTGGTCGCTGCAGGCATGGCCTCAAGCGGCAGGTGAAGTGCGTGAGTATTGGTACTTTTTTGAAGCGGGCCGTTGGACGGAGTCCCCCCACAGCCGTCTCCAGTGCACTGCAGGGGCGCTGCAAGCATTATAGTGCATTATTGGTACATCGGGACCCCTAACAACCCTCCGCCACCGGCCTCTGACGCTTCCATTTTGACAACGTGACTTGGCTTTGTTGCCCATGCACGCCAGCTAGCCTTGTACTTTAGTACCTGGCCAGCCTGGACTAACAATTATCTTCGTGGTCACGCTCGTCATTGCAGGCAGTGATTACTCAAAAGGCTGAGGGTCAGTCACGCTCTCCCCGTGTGGGCTCCCGTCTGTTCCCGTCCGGTTTCCTCTTTTGCTCTTCTCTTAATCATCCTGCATTTACATCATCCCTGCTTCACCTGTATCATGGGGAGCTCCTGAAATTGTCCTTTGTGCCGTTTCGTGCTGCGTCGTTTTCCTATTCCAGCGTCCGCAAACGCCCCGAAACACCCACTGTGCCGTTCGCCACCACCCGCATCACCAACCGACTCACTCTCCTGCCAGCCATGGCGCCGACCTCGGGATACCCTTTCCCAGCGCCTCCCGATAGCGATCGCTCGTCCATCTGGACCGCCAGCGATGATGGATCTGACATATCCGACATGTCGCAGCGACGTCGCCAGAGGAAGCGTAAGGAGATCCTCAGGGCCGTCTCGCTGGCTGCTGCCACGCTGTCCGCCCTCTGCGCCGGCTCCATCTCCGTCTTCTCGCTCTACGCGCCCAAGTTCCAGTCAAGGCTGCACTACTCGCAGTTCCAGGTCAACGGCGTTGCCATAAGCAGCTCCATCGCCCTGTACCTCCCCATCTCCGTTATGGGATACGTCTGCGACCGTATTGGTGTACGCCCTCTGGCGGGACTGGCTGCTGTTTTGTTTGGGACTGGCTATGGCCTGGCGGCTACGATATACAGAAAGCTGGATTACGAGTTCAATGTTCTTGGAAGGTCGCCCGACATCGGGAACGAGTGGTCGTACCCGCTCATGATCCTCGCCTTTGTCTGCATCGGAGCAGCAACGTGCGCCATGTACATCACTTCCGTCTCGACATGCGCCAAAAACTTTGGCAAGGGAAAGTATAGAGGCCTCGCCCTGGCCATGCCCATCACCGGATTTGGTCTCAGTGGCATGTGGATTAGCCAATTCGCTAGTCGCTTTCTGTACGAGACCAAACCCGACGGATCCAAGGGCGATGTCGACGTATTTCGCTTCTTTATCTTCTTGGCCTCGCTCCTGGTCACAATGGGCGTTGTGGACATCTTTGCTCTCCAAGTAGTCGACGAGCAAGACATTATTGAGGAGGCTATCGAAGAACTTGAGCAGAGCGGTCTGCTGGATGGCAGCTCCCTAATGGGACGGTCAGAAAGGGGCTACGGCGCTGTTGAATCCGCTGTCGAGGCTGACGATGATGAGGAAGAGGTGCTCAAGAACGATGATGCCAAATGGAAGAAGAATTGGGTTTTGAACGCCGAAACTCGCCGCTTCCTTGCCGACCGCACCATGTGGCCGTTTGCCGTGGCATTTGTACTGATGATTGGTCCTGGAGAGGCTTTCATCAACAATCTGGGCACCGTCATTGGCACGCTCACTCCTCCGATAACAGAAGGCTTTGGCAAGCACACATCAGCCGCCACTCACGTCTCCGTGTTTGGCGTTACAAGCACGATAGCCCGGCTCATGATTGGCACTTTGACAGACCTCATAGCCCCTGCGCCCCAGACTCAACACGTCCAGGTACCCGCTCCGAGCGTACGTCCTTCTTCGCCACTTAACCGCCTTTCCATCTCGCGTGTAGTCTTTATGCTGTTTTTCGCAATGCTTCTCGCTACTGGCCTCCTTTTCCTTGGCTCGGGCGCCGCCCAAAACCATCCTGAACGCTTTTGGGTCGTTTCAGGACTTGTTGGAGCCGGATACGGCGCTGTCTTTAGCCTGACGCCCCTCATCGTCACTATCATCTGGGGTGTGGAGAACTTTGCGACCAACTTTGGAATCATTGCGACTCTGCCTGCCCTTGGATCTACGTTCTGGGGACTGGTCTACTCTGCAGGGTATGAAGCAGGTGCTAAGCAGCCTAACCCGGGAGGTCTGAGTGGTGGCAGAGACGAGGATCTGTTCTGCTACGGAAAGCAGTGCTACGCTACAACGTTTCTGGCCGAGGGGCTCTCAGTTCTGTTGGCATGTGGCTTGTTGCTATGGGCGTGGAAGGGTGCCGGAGGGTGGAGTAAACGCGGCATTGTCATATAAATTCCCTTTTCTTTGTCCTGGTGTTTTCATGACAGACTGTGCTCTGTTTCTTCTTTCTTTTTTTTTACCTTTACTCCTGCATGAGACCAATATCTGTTTGCAGTTTGCATGTGAGCCTCTATCTTTCTCTTTTTCTTTCACCATGGCATTGCGTGTAATATCAGGGCGTTTTGAAAGGGATAAACGGGCTGAGCATATGGGTGGGCTCCGTTATTAGCACATCAATTATACATTTTCTATTCTCTTGACTACATCAATATACGAGGTTTATCTATTTTTTTGACCTTGCCATGTAGTAAATGTAAGAACGGCTTGGGGAATGCGCCTGTCAACGGATCAATTCCACATGCAAGTGTGCCTACGTCCCCGTTCTGAGTAAAGGTCTTTCGGGCCTCTGTTGACATGTGAAGATACTACCAAGTCAATTACGCTGTCAATAGGGCTCCTTGCTAGGTAGCCTACCCATTGCGGAGGTGCGGAATGCTAGCATAAAAGTATGAATTTAAAAGCATTTGCTTATTGGACAAAATACATCTTTGTTCCGGCAGTACTGAAGCTGGATCACGACATCAGGGTATTACATCGAAGCCGTAGTTACACCAACTCTACTGAACTATCCACCAAGCTGTTTGGGGCATATGCACGTGCCTGAAAAAGAAAAAAAAGAAAGCAAACTCCAGCCCGTTCCCCATTGTCACGGACCAACACATCGGTCAGATGGCCCCCATGGTGGGTGTGAAAGACGGCAACTCGGCCAAGTCCCATGCATACTCTAATAAACTGTCTGTCTTAAGTAGGCAGACAAGTCTAAATCCCACATGATACGGCTGAGAGTTTGATGAAGGTACTCCTTGGCTCGTTTAGCAACTAATCACGGGATCGAATTGGCGTTGCAAAACCGGGTAGTTGTGGCTACCCGTGGGTAATCAATGTCTTCGTATTCGAAGGTAGCAGCAACGTATCTACAGTGAGGAAAAGAAGTGTATGTAGTTATTTCCCATTGACTAAAACTATTCTTTCTTCATCTCTTTTCTGTTTCGATCTTGATTTGGTCTATGTGATCTTCTTAGATGATTGAATGTATATCATACATCCATCATATCAGTGTCAACAACACAGATTATATCAGGGTTGATTGGATCTTACAGAATGTCACAACCGGAGCTTGAACCAATTGCCGTCATTGGCATGGCATCACGGTTTGCGGGTGATGCTACTGATCCGCATCGTCTCTGGAGATATTTGGTACAAGGACGTTCTGCCATGACGCCGTTCCCTTCGTCAAAGCTAAACGCAGATGCCCATTATCACCCAAATCCAGACAGGGGAGGCATGGTAAGATGGGAGATGTGATCTCATATCCTCTGTTATCTTGAGCGGAGCCGCTGATGCTTGACTTAGTTTCATACTAAAGGCGGCCATTTCCTTGCTGAAGACTTATCTCGGTTTGACGCTGCCTTTTTCAGCTTTACAAAGAATGAGGTTCTTTGTATGGATCCCCAGCAGAGGTTGTTACTTGAAAATGTCTATGAAGGCCTAGAAAATGGTGAGCATTCTTAAGGTTATGTCACGAAAAGCAAAAAAGAAAATAAGGGGATGGTATTAGTGGAAATGACAATCTAACGAGAACCAGCCGGAATCCCTATAGAGAAGTGCATCTCCTCCGACACCTCCGTCTACGTCGGTTCCTTTGCAGACGACTACAGGATCATCCTTGACACAGATTTCGAACAATGGATCAAGTACAAAGGCACCGGCTGTGCCAAGTCCATCCTTGCGAATCGGATTAGCTGGTTCTTTGACTTTTCTGGACCCAGCATCATGATAGATACCGCTTGCTCTAGTGGTTTGGTAGCGGTACACTTGGCTTGTGAGAGCCTAAGATCAGGAGATTCAAGAATGGTTAGTCTTCGTCCCCCTTTACACGCGGTTCGGATAGACATGAGTATTATTTTGGGATCGTTGTTAAAGTGTTTTATCAATAACTAGGCCATTGCTAGCGGTGTCAATGTCATCAGCCACCCATTTGTTGTAAATGACCTTTGTAAACTCGGTGCCCTCTCTCCAGATGGAATCTCTTATACCTTTGACGAGCGGGCAAATGGCTACTCTCGAGGAGAGGGCATTGGAACCGTCATATTGAAACGCCTGTCTGATGCTGTCAAGGATGGGGACACCATTCGTGGACTTATCCGTGCTACTGCCTGCAACCATGACGGGAAAACACCAGGCATCTTCGTTCCCTCAATGCGGGCACAGCAAAATCTCATCAACAAGACGTACCAAAAGGCCAACTTAGATCTAAAAAACACCGCATATGTGGAGGCACATGGTACGGGAACCGCTGTGGGAGACCCTATTGAGGTCGAGGCTATCGCAGCCACATTTAGCTACCGACCCCGAGACAGTCCTCTCTATATCGGAGCCGTCAAGACATCTCTTGGTCATACCGAGGGAGCTGCTGGGATACTTTCACTGATCAAGACTCTTTTGGTCGTAGAAACAGGCATTATTCCCCCAAACCTCAACTTTAGAAAGGTTAACCCTAGAATTCGCCAAGATGAGTGGAACGTAGCTTTCCCATTGGAAGCAACCCCCTGGCCTCAACCCGGACCTCGCATTGCATCGGCCAACTCTTTCGGGTTCGGCGGCGCAAATGCTCATGTGGTTGTTAGTGATGCTTACTCTTATCTCACGAACAATTCTATCGGAGGAATCCACCGCACATCTAGAGACATCCCTTCGTTGGCCGACATTCAGAGAGTTTATTTGGATTTATTGAGTGATGAGCCTCACAATAACAAGGATGTCGGGACGGTAGCCCACCGACAGACCCCTTTCCTCTTTGTTTTTTCCGCCTTTGACAAAGATGGTATTCAAAGACTGGCAGCAAGTTATACTGAAAATCTCAGTTCACAGCAAGCCGCTCTCGTTGACCCAGAAGCCGAGCAGGAGTTCTTAAATGACCTAGCCTACACGCTGGCGTGTAGACGGTCCATCTTCTCCTGGCGAGCGACATGTACAGCTTTCACTGTCAATGACCTTTTGCAAAATCTCCAGTCACTGAAGGCTGTTCAAGTTCGAAATCGGAGCTCGCTTGCTGGCTTTGTCTTTACAGGCCAAGGAGCTCAGTGGTTGGGAATGGGCAAATCTTTCATCAATTTTCCCATCTTCAAAAAAGGTCTGGAGGATGCCACGGAGTATATGTCAAGCATATTGGGAAGCAAATGGCGCTTGATTGATGTGATCCTGGGCGAGGAGGCTCACGATATCAGCAAGCCAACTCTAGCACAACCCCTTTGCACAGCACTTCAGGTAGCTGCTGTGGAGTTGCTGGCGAGCTGGAATATCTCACCACGATGTGTCGTTGGGCATTCTTCTGGTGAGATTGCTGCCGCATATGCTGCAGGACAAATTGGAAGAAAAGCAGCTTGGAAAGTAGCATATTACAGAGGTGTTGTTTCCGAAAAGGTCAATAAAGGGGGTGCTATGATGGCAGTCGGCTTGGGGGAGAAAGATCTACAGCCATACATGGAGAGGCTTGATCGCAAAGACGATGTGTTGACGATTGCATGTTTCAACTCACCATCTAACATTACAGTTTCAGGCGACGAAGATGCAATCGACTCCCTAAAGACTCTTCTTGATCAGGACAACATCTTTGCTCGGAAACTGAACGTTGCCAACGCCTATCATTCCAAGCAAATGGAAATAGTCGCGGAGGAATACAGTCGACTCATGGGTGACATCAGAGAAATGGACAAGCTTGAAGTGAAGCATCCAGTTGCGATGATATCTTCCGTTACGGGCGAAGCCATCAACTGCGAGGTGGTTGAAAGTGCCTCATATTGGGTTGAGAACCTCATATCACCCGTGCTTTTCCATAAAGCGATTTTAACAATGGTTTCTGGAACATCCAATTCGGTCAAGGAAGTCATTGAAGTTGGTCCCCATTCTGCGCTGCAAAACGCCGTAAGAGCCACTCTCAGTGAGGCAAATATCAGTGGAGTGAACTATTCAAGAACCATGTCGCGAAACGATGTTTCAAGCCATGTGCTTATTGAGACAGCAGATGCATTATGGCATAGAGGATACCCGATTGATATGGGTTCCATAAACGAAAGTCTATCTGGCAAAACAGGCCGATTATTAACGTCTCTACCAGCGTACAGTTTTAATCATGAAACAGAATACTGGAAAGAAAGCCGCTTGAGCAGAGACTATCGCTGCAGATCACATCCCCGCATGGATCTTCTTGGAGCTCCTGTGCCTGATTGGAACCCTCATGAACCGAAATGGAGACAAGTGTTTCGACTGTCCGAGATACCTTGGTTGGCGGATCACAAAGTTACTGACAATATCGTGTACCCTGGAGTTGGATATATCATCATGGCGCTTGAGGCGTCGAGGCAGTTGGCTGATCCTAATCTTTGCCTCACTGGGTTTCGATTCAGGGACGTCAACATCCAAACTGCCCTTATTATTCCTGATACCTCGGATGGTATTGAAACTGTGCTCTCTATGAAACCATTATCCGAAACGCTCAAGAGTAAATCGAAGGCTTGGAGCGAGTTCCAGGTGTACTCTTACGATGAGAACCAGAGAGAATGGAGGGTTCACTGCCGCGGCGAGGTATCTGTTGAGTACAAGACACATAGTGACGTACCTACTGGCGTCTGGAGCAATTCATCTAGCTTTTCCTCAAAACAACTCGATCTGGAACTCGGACTGGCTCTATGCCAGAGGCAATTTGACACTAAAAGACATTATGAAAAGTCGGCCAAAAACGGAGTCCAGTATGGTCCGACATTCCGGACATTATCTGATGTCAAGCTTGGCCCTCAGGGTCAGAGACGTGGAATCGCTACTGGAGTTGTATCCATCACCGACCTCGCCAGCGTCATGCCGAAGGGGTTCCTCTATCCGCATACCGTGCAGCCAGCAACCTTGGACTGTATGCTGCAGATGGTGTACCCTGCTGTGCTTGACTTCAAGGGGACAGAGATCATTGATGAGCCTCTCGTTCCAACTCTGTTTAGGGAAGTTTGGATATCCGCTGATATTGCCAACGCGCCTGGGCATCAGTTTAGGTGTCACTCTCAAGTTGAAAAGATGGGGCAGTCTGACTACAAGACGAATGTCTCTGTATGGGACGGGAATTCGTCGCTTGTGGTCCAATATATAGATGCGGAAGTACACCATATTGACGTCAGTACAGTTATTGCACCTCGAGACCTTTGTCACAATGTCAGATGGAAATGTGATGTTGATTTTGTTACGTCCGACTTTTTTATTTCGAGGATCGACCCAGAGCTTAATGAAGCTGTTGCAACAATTTTTCAGAAACTGCAGGTTGTAAGTGCTATCTTGATTCAAGATGCTGTCAAGGCATTGGATTCATATGATGATACCTTTGAGTATTTGCCGCATCACCGACACTACATCAACTGGCTGAAAGCTCAGGATAAATTGATCAAAGATGGTCAGGTCTTGCTCTTTGATCAAGCTACGTTCGATCGATGCAGCTCTGATGTGGAGTTTCGCGAACGATTCCTCAAAGATGCTGAGGATTCTTCACCAAACGCACGCTTCATGATTAAAATAGGATCTCAAATCATTCCCATTTTGAGACGAGGGGTCGACCCTCTCTACATCATGTTCGGTGAAGACGATGGAAAACTGATGAATGCCGTCTACCATGAAGAGTTCGAACTTGGACATATTCCAGTTCATTTTAAGACATATTTAGATCTCCTATCTCACCGAGGTGGAGATTTGAAGTTCCTTGAAGTCGGCGCTGGGACTGGCGGTACTACTTTACCCATTCTCCAAACCATGTGCCCACCTGAAGACACTGATAGCTGGACAATATGTGAATATGTTTACACTGATATTTCTCCTGGCTTTTTCGAGAAAGCAGCCGAGAAGTTCAAGCCATGGGAGGCCATTCTAAAGTTTAGAACGTTGGATGCTGAACGAGATCCTGGTGTGCAGGGGTTTGACCCAGAGGACAAGTATGACGTTATAGTTGCTGGAAATGTTCTTCATGCAACTGCCGATTTACAGGCGACTATGCGTCGTCTGCATGGTTTATTGAGTCCAGGTGGAAAGCTTATCATGCATGAGATGGTGCAACCTGCAGCTATGTTTGCAAGTTTGGGTGTTGGAGTTCTTCCTGGTTGGTGGCTCGCAACAGAGGAGTTCCGACAATCTGGGCCGTTGCTCAAAGAGGAGCAATGGGACTCGGTACTTCGAGAAAGCGGGTTTACTGGAACTGAGATTCTACTGAGGGACAGTTATGATGAGTCTCACATCTCCAGCATTATTATCTCAACAGCCGTTGAAGAAACAGAAACGATAGAGGGCTTAACAACTGCCACGTCACCAGTGTTTGTTGTCGATACAGGTCTTGACACAAATAGTAATTGTTCGGCCTCTTTATTCTCGGAGTTCCTTCAGCAGGAGTATAGTTTCAAGAGTTGCCGAGCATTAAGTCTAGAGCAGTTGTGCCGACTACCTTTGGAGGATGCCATCTGTGTTGTTCTCGTGGATGGTCGAAACCCATTCCTTTTGAACCTTGAGAAAACAGGATTTGACAGACTCACGTATCTTGTGAATAACTGTGTTCAAATATTCTGGGTAAACAAGGGAACAGACAATCCTACATTTGCCATGGCAAAGGGTGTTATGCGTACAGTCAAATGGGAGAAACACACGCCTGACACCAATATTGCTACCCTTGACATCGTAACAACCGGTGCGGAAACACAGGGCTGGTCTGAATACTATGATATGATGGCAAAGATTTTCGCTAAACAGTTTATAAGTACGTCCGCTTCTAAGGCTTCTGAGTATGAGTTACGAGGAGGTGTCGTGTACTCCAGCCGCCTCTACAAACACCAAGAAGCCAATTCGTTCATGTCCAGCCAACAGGATGGCAATCCCAAGATTGAAATGCAGTCATGGGTGCAGCGGCCTTTGCGACCGTTGAAACTTTCTTCTGGAATGCCAGGGGACTTGGATAGCCTAAGGTTTATAGATGACCCTGCCGCTTTGGAGCCGTTAGGTGACTATGAGATTGAGATGGAAGTAATGGCTGCTGGGCTCAACTTCCGTGACATCATGATTGGCATGGGCGAAATAGCTCACGACTGCTTCGGTTTCGAAGGATCCGGTATAATCCGATCCACAGGCTCTCAAGTACACAGATTTAAACCCGGCGATCGAGTTGTCGCAATCACAGGCACAAGCAAAATGGGCTGCATCCAGAGACTGTTTCGCTCGCCACAAGACATTGTCGTCAAGATCCCCGACACAATGCCATTTGAAGAAGCAGCCTCCCTTCCATGTAACTATGTGACAATCCTGTATAGCTTGCGTGACTTGGCGCGCCTATCCAAGGGCGAATCCGTCTTAATCCACGCCGGTGCTGGTGGCACAGGACAAATTGCCATCCAATATGCCAATATGATAGGCGCTACTGTGCTCGCCACCGTCTCGACAGTGGAGAAGAAAAGACTCCTTATAGATAAATATGGTGTGAAAGAAGAATATATCTTCTCTAGCCGAAACACGGATTTTGCGGCTAGTATTATGCGAGCTACTGGTGGTCGTGGTGTTGATGTGATATTGAACTCCTTGAGTGGCGAAGCCCTTCGACGCTCCTGGGACTGCATTGCTCCATTAGGGCGTTTTATCGAACTTGGTAAAAAGGACATTGCTGAGAATGGGCGGCTTCATATGCGTCCCTTTGGTCAAAATACCATGTTCTGTAGTGTGGACATGTCAATTCTCGCGCTTCAGGATCCTGCCCGTCTAGGAAGGTTGCTCGCTGAGGCGATTCACATTGTCGAGAAGGATTTGATGCAGCCTCCATCGCCTCTTACAGTTCATAGTTTCGCCAATGTTAAGACAGCCTTCCGACAGTTGCAAAGTGGCAAGGGTATGGGTAAATTTGTGTTGGTGCCAGGAGAAAACGACATTGTTCCGGTAAGTTCGTCGCTCTCTTTCTGCGGCAATTGAGTTTTGTTGCTCACGTCAAGTTTCTGTTTTCTAGGTTCAACCACCCCCTGAAATTCCACATAGCTTTGAGGCAAACGCAACATACGTTCTCTCAGGCGGCTTTGGTGGTCTTGGGCGGTCTATTGCAAGATGGATGGTGTCCCGTGGTGCGAGAAATCTTGTCTTCCTCTCACGCTCTGGTGCCAATTCCAAACCGGCGGAACAGCTGGTTCGAGAATTGGAGAGTAAAGGTTGTCGTGTTTTGGCCGAAATATGCGACATTTCTAGTGAGGATAGCGTGAAAATCGCGTTGGACAACTGCAAGAGTCTGCCGCCCATCAAAGGTTGCATTCAAGCCGCGATGCAGTTGAAGGTGAGCATTCACTAAGTAGCTACTTATATAAAGGCCTCAGCTAACTCGTGTTTCTCTTAGGATATGACATTGGCTACAATGAACTTTGACGACTGGAGGCAAGTTATCATGCCCAAGGTTGTTGGCACTTGGAACCTGCACAGCTTGCTTCCCCTTGATCTTGACTTCTTCATCATGCTCTCATCCGTCAGTGGAATTGTTGGCAACCGTGGACAGGCCAATTACAACGCTGGAAATACTTTCCAAGACGAGTTGGCACGCTTTCGTGTCAAGCAGGGATTAAATGCCGCTGCTATTGACTTGGGTAGTCTGACAGCCGTTGGCTACCTTTCGGAGAACTGGGTCGACACCACGCAACTTACGCCAATGCTGAATTTACTGTCTATGAGCATGCTTGAAGTCAGTGAGCAAGAGCTTCTTGACATTCTTGAATTCTACATGAACCCGCATTGTGTTCGGCAAACTGCACACCTAGATGTTGATGAAGGCCTTTTTGGCTGCGCTCTCGGATTACACACAGCTGAGGGTCTGAGAGACGCAGGCAAAGACATACCTCCATACATGGAGAGTTCCCTTTGGGCCAAGTTGAGGACAATACCTCCCCTGCGGAAGCTGCTCATTGCCGGTACTGCCGATGGCAGGAGTTTAGCTCAGTCCTTGATGCAGAGTCTCGCCTCGGCGCAAGACATTGAAGCTGCTTTGAGAGTTACAAATGACGCTATTCGTAACAAACTTTCCAGCATGATTTCGATCCCAGTAGACGATGTCGAAGAGTCAAAAGCGCTGAGCTCTTATGGAGTTGACTCTCTGGTAGCCATCGAATTCCGCACGTGGGTGATGAAGGCTCTTGGTGCGGAGATTCCTCTGCTTGAGCTTCTTGGATCTAGTTCTATTAGTGTGTTGGCTTCACGTATAGCTATGCAAAGTCGGCATGTCAAGTTTCGAACCAGTCCGCCATAGTTGAGTATCGGGAACAGCTCGAGTTTTAAGATGATGTGGTCGCTGCATGCATGATGTTGAGAAAGGCCCAACGCAGCTAGTCGTATGATCATAGGGGGGCAGATCTTGGAGGAGACTAAGGCGAGGCGGCTGATTGTCTCATCAACAATAGAACTGGCTGACACATGCAAGACTATTCTTATACGTCTTGCTAATCGTAACTAGAGGTCCGTGCAGGATCTCGGCTATCTCTATTCTTACAATTATGCTCAAACCGCCATCTGTCTCGCCAAAACGAATTGCAATTGCACTCTAAATAACGCTTGTTACCTCCCCGGTGCCTTTTCAGTATAAATTCAACCTGACTCGCAGACTTTACTTATAATGTTTGGTTCATCTATACCCTTGCTCTGTATTTCTAGTGCTATAGGATGGTACACACAGTGTCAGTCATCGGAATTCTCTTGAAGCTGGTGATGGCTTCATTTTTATAACAACACAATAACATACCTATTGATGAGTGAAGCCCTCCTGACTCGGGAATGAGCACTAGTTATTACCGAATGCATAAGGACCCCCATGTCTGTACACTGATAGACGTCAGATTTCCCAATTTGGCGCATGCTGACAGACCTGTGGGTGGGATTCCGTTATTCTCCACATCATGACCGCAACAGCTGAACACCCACACTCACGCCGTTCAAGATTCATGACATGGGTTTGCACGTGGATGTAAGCAGAGAACGGGTCTCGCCTTCATTCAGGGTTTGCCACTGAATGCCGTCTTATTCGCACACCTTGCTAGTCGGTCGTCATCCTCCATTATTCGCGCATTTCGACCACGATCCAGCTCCAACGTGTCACACTCCGCCTCGAGCAGCCCATTATGAAAACTAGCAATAGAGCCAATGGTCCATTGGCATCACTTTTACCAATCTTGTCTTATGTTGGCGCCTTTATTCTTGGCTCCCTGACCTGGGGACTCCTCTCCCACCTCAACTCCCCCTCTCTCCAAACCACGCCTCACCAGAGCCACGATGCCCAAACGCTTCCCACAAAACGCATGATTTTCGATCGTATCCCTGCACTGGAAACCTTATCACACGACGGTGACAAACACTGGGGGGACCTCGTCACCAAACAAGGTGGGTTTCTATGGGTTCAACATAATGAAACATACGGCTATCCATGGGGCATATCCATGTTTCACGGACTTCATTGCCTTGCCATGATCCGGAGTGCTTTGCAGGATGCGAGTGGGAATGCGACCGGAATGCCGTATCACGAGCATAATCAGCAGACGTCAAGGAGGAATGATGGACATGATGGAGAGCATAAGACACACGAAAGCCATGCTGCTCACGCAAAGAACATGGAGCATGTTATGCATTGTTTCTCGTATATTGCTCAGGTATGTTTGACAAGGCCTAACCTGTGCAGCAGCACCATGATTTAACATAAATCACAGTCCCTTCAATGCAGCGCAGACGGTACGATAGAAAAGCCAGTCAAAGTCAAATACGACGAGAACCACAACATGATCGACAACGGACGCGTCAATGGGCTTGGGATTCACCATGTTTGCCGCAACCCGGAACAGCTCTGGCGCGTTGCAAAAGAGTCGGAGGACCATCCAGTTGCGCCGTGGGAGTGGTCACACGGAGACACTGTACAGCGTTTCTTCTAGTTTGTCATACTTAATGTGCTTGAAATGAAGATATAAATGGGAATTAATTGCAACATAAACCATTTGCCAGAAATGCATACTCGATGACCATTCCAACCCTAACCCACTCAGGCGTGCCGTTCTCCCGTTCCCCCACCGCCACGTAGGGGGCCAAAATGCGCAGCTTACATGCCCAAACCGTTCTGGTCATGAGTACCAATTCCCCTAAGCACCCTTACATATGTCTAAATCCGTCCTTTTTCCATGTACTATGTATAGATAGATATTATAAGGTCTTGCTATTCGCATCCCCTATTGTCGCTATTCGCATTCGCATCTTCCAGGGGTCTGTGCAGAAGTCTGTGCGGTCATACTATCCATAGCACCAAATTCTAATGCAAGGATATAGGAATGTATAGTGCAATACAAATCCTTCTGATCATTATCCAGCTGCTCAGGAAGGGCAGCTGTACAGACTATTCATTCCTATCGTGGGGATTCTGTTAAACTAAGCAGGGGCCCAGACTGCCGCACAAGCCGAGAGGATGCGAATAGCAAGGCTTTAAGTGCAAACTAATCTTTGTTACCAATCCTATGTATTTTATACTACAGTATGTTGCCGTCTTAGCCCGCCATATACTGGCGAGCGCGATGCCGGTCTGTATTCGGTGTTTTGGTACTGGATCAGATTAGCGCCCGGCCAGAGCTGACAACAAGTCATGCGGCTCGGCCCAGCTCAGCTCACCCTGAAATCCCCATCCTCAAATTACATAAAGTCAAGAATTGATAGAGAATTTTAAACTATATAAACAAGATTTCCTACCAAATTATAGATTGCGATACCAGCTCATACCAAGCCAATCACTCATCCAAAGTACAACACCAACCTCCACCAGTATCAACCATGAAGGTCATCTCAGTCATCCTCGCCCTCGCTGTCGTAGCGGCTGCTCTGCCCTCAGGGATCGTTCCTCGTCTCCAGGGCGAATGCCGGCCGCAATGCTCTACCCAGCCTCCGTCCTGTAGCAGCGGATGGGTAAGATAATCCAAGTTTTGATCGTTTTTGTTTACTAATATGGCGCTTAGAAACCCAAGAAGATCGTATGAGCCCTTTACACAGCTGGTTTGATGACTATAAGATGCTAATATCAAATTTAGAACTCCAACTGCTACCGCTGCTGTCGCTAAAGTACTACGAGGCATATAAACTTGTGTCTGGTTGCATTGTTGACGTTGCACAACGTCCCCTTTGACTGCCGGCTGGATGTTACAATCCAGAACTTTCCTGTCAACATGTTACAAATAGCCTACTTCACAGAGGTCAGATAGTAGCTGTGCCATTAAATATATGCCGATTATCTGCCTACGTGTCCAAGTACTGAGAGCTACTATAAACCGAACCCGCCCACGGCCGCGTTACGCGCTCGTATTTCCGCTTGTAAAGTATTATACATGTACCTCGGAAAGTATCTCCAGCCTCACTCAATTTCCTTCAGTCTCCTCCCAAATCCCCTTTAAACTCATCGCCGTCCTGCTATCCCACAGATTCGGCAGCCGCGGCGGTTCCAGCAACTCTCCCGATTTTGGCTTCGACAAATTACTCGGACGCACCGCACCACCTTCTATCTTGCCGCAACTACTACTGTTCCACGAATACACCAAAAACCCTTGCCCCGTTGTCAAAATGAGAAAATCCTCGTCAGCAAGGACGCGACGAGCGAAGCCCGCGCCAGCCATAAAGTCCATGACCTCGGCCCTATGTTGCAGCGCAATCTCTTCACTACCTACGCATCGATCGCCGTACTCGCCCTCAGCGCTCTCGACCTCGAGCCATTCGATGCCATATGGGTAGCTCTGCGTGACGATGAGGTATTCGTCGAACCACGTGATGATGAGCTGGTCGTCCCATGCGCGCACGTCAAAGTTTCGGATGTTGGGTGGATGTGGTCGCCCTCGGTTCTTGTACTGATATTCGATGAAGTTTTCCGTCACTGTGTTGAAGCAGACTGAGACCCACGCTGCTTTATCTTCCTCGCTGCGTGGCCACACCTCCCCGGCTCGATGTAGGATGTACTGAGCGATGCCGACGGAATAGAGACCGTGGGAATTCATCTTTTGGCAGGATAAAGTGAAGCGGACCGCAGGGCAGATACGTTGACGGACCATATCGCGGCGATAGTTGGAGTGTGATAGCGATGTCTCATACCGCTTGGTTGGTTTGCCGTCTTCATACTTGACTGTCACTAAAGCATATATGCGATCATCTGCCGCTTTGTTAGAACCAAACAGAACACTAATAGATAAACCAACAGGTTCAAGGCCACTGTAAATTGGAGAAGGTTGCATCTTACCAGGTGGTTTCGGAGTATATGTCCATACTACGAATATTACCTTGGGATTTGTCGGATGAAACATCACGCCTGGTACCCCTCCCAGCTCTTTCGACCAACCACTCGGATGTTGATGAAAATCATCGTGGTCGGTTTCCAGTTCGATCGCCTTGCCGCCCCAATTCCATGAAATGACTTGTCCTTGTTTGGTCACAAACACAGCCGAATCACCCTGGGCAAAGCACCTAGCGAATTTTCCAGGAAGTGAAATGCGTTTCGAATCCATTGGGTCGAGATGCCATACCTGTCTGTTCATAGTGTGAGTTCATTTTCTTTCCTTGGGTGCACGCTTCTGGCTGAAAAAGGGAAGGAAGGAATTATTGTGAAAAATAGGCAAAGCTTACATGGCCTGCCCGCTATCCATACTGGGCTGGCTCGAATACTTGGGAATATTCGAAGCCAAAATGACCAGTTTGTCGGTAACCTCTTGAAGTTGAAGCGGCCGACCTGATATGAAATCGATCCCAAATGTTATCCGCTGCCTCTGCCGAGTCCGCAAGTCATCGACCATCAGGTAGCAATTGCCCGGCTGCCACGCAATCTTGCCATCCTGATAGCATACAGTCAAGGGCGAAAACCCAAAATTCACTCGTCGCATATCCTGGGCCACACCAATTGGGGGCTCTGCCGGGTTCGCAAAGACCTCGGAACTCCAGCTCACATCCCAGCTGATAAACTCTCCGTGCGCACCGCGGGCGTAGTGTCTACGGAGATACTTCTTCGTCGCTTCTATGAACATGGCATGGCGGTCTGGTTTCGTGCTTCCGTGTAACTCAAGCAGACCTGGGAAAAAACGGCGACAAAGCGCTGTGGAAACGGCTCCCTGGGTCCATATCTCTCGCCATGACTGGCAGACTAGGTAGCAGTTGAGGACATCTTGCAGTTGCAGATGGGGAACGAGAAATGATAGAACCTCTGGGGGTAGATCCGTCAATTGGGCGAGGCCTTGCACCTGAAGGGTTCCGTTGCGGAATCGACTGCGGATATATAAAAGATCCCAGGCTGATAGTGTGGCTAGGTAAGCATCAATAGATTCACTCCTTAGCCGATCTCCCGGATCATCTTGGGTGTCCATAGCGCTTTGTCTGATCCACAACCTTGCACTCGTTCCAGCATGGAGCCAAGCTAATCGGCGGTCAAACTAGGCTCTCCCTTGATACTGCGGGGTTTACCGAATAGATGAAGAAGCAGAAGAACAGGCCAATTCCAGCGTCGATATCCATATAAATAGTAAATACTCCTTTAGATCCTCGGGTGTTCTGCGTTGGCGCTAGAGCTCTTCGATTATTGAAGATCATGGCCGTTTAGGAGGCTGTTCTGGGATACCAGCCGGGATGACGTGTCTGCTAAGCTGAGTACAGAGCTGACGTTTTGACTTAGCCTAGCATATGCACTGTTGGCAGGCCATTTTTTCTTGGTATATCTTGGGGTCCCCCGGACTTTTGACCCAGAGGAGAGGAGACAGAAATCCTTCAGCCTCATGTGCAGCTGGATGGAAATACGGCGTCACGTGGGCCCTGCAGACGGACAGCCCCTCTGTTCGTGTTCCCATTCAACATCAGCTCGGAGTCTTTATTCAGTAGAGTAAAACGACCGATTGAATAGATTTCACGGTAGACATGAACATATTTGTGCACATTTCAAAGCTCCCAAGTCGTCACAGGAAATTATCCCTTACTCCATTAATAATGCCAGTTTGGCCTATGACACTGACAAACTGCATCACTGACCCTCGGTTTCTGCTGTCTGCACTTCCGCCCACCACTCCTTAATCCCCGCGACATTACACCAAGCCATTTCCCACGGGTCTTCAAACCACCACTGGCCCTGTCCCCGATCACTCGCATACTTCTTCAAACACCCACCATCAAACCGGTGATTCTTAACACCAGTCAGTAGAACCGCGCTACCCACCGCTGGGTTGAATGCCTCTGGGTCCAGGAAAACCGTGAGATGGACGTGTTTTGTTGTCGATGGGTCGGCGATACGAGCTGTGCGCTGTTTATGCGGTGGGAGGTAGGATGCTTCGACAGGTGAGAGTGAGACGATGATAGCGAGGACGTTGACGGACCAGTTTTGTGCGTAGGGGAGATGGGGGATGGAGCGTAGGATGGTGAGTTTCAGCGGAGTACGGGGATCGTGCCAGTTTTGCGCCATGGCAACAGATTGAGAGTCGCTGGTGAGAAGGGCAGAAGTTGCTTCGGCGCTGGTTAACGTCTTTGCCGGCTTTTTGGGTGTTTTCTTTGGTGTTTTCCTGCTAGGAGGAAAGGCAATTGCGTCGTAGGCCTCAAACGCATTCTCCATGTCCATGTCGTCCATGTCTGTTTCTTGGGAGTCGAAGAATTTCTTCTTGAGCGGCGAGCTTTTTTGAGCACGGGCATTTGGAGTAGCTGCATCATTTATTACATCGCCATCGATATCATCTAACTCGAGATTGACAGCAGGAAGTGCCTCGGAAAAGTTGGTTTGCTGGTCCTTCCACCAAGCTATGTAGGTCTCATTCAATCCGACGGCAGTAAACTTGTGAAGAATGAGATAAGCCATCTGGGTGTCCTGCTCCTGGCCGTTGGTGCCTGCTGGAAGTGTTTCTATGTTGATCTCCAGCTCATCTGCACGGATGTAACACCCAACAAAGATGTCATCATGTTCAAGGTGTTCGTGATGAGGGAAGATTAGTAGCGCCTGGATGCATAGCTGCCCGTCGCCGAGGAGAAGCCTGAGGACTTTGCCTGGCACTTTCTCGCCCACTAATAAAGCTTCTATACCCTCAACGATGAAGATGGCTTCGCTGGGGCATTGTCTTGAGTCTAGCATGTCCTGAATGATGGGTACAGTCGTGAATGGAGCTTGCCCTGGCGCCACCGTTATGGCGGTAGGGTCGAGAGTAGCCATGATTCTTTCAGATGATACTGCGTGGGCATGTCGTGTAGAATGTTACAGATGCGCAGTATGTTCTGTTTGGAATGCCGATGTCTCGTAGCATAGGGATAAAGAATTGGATGAATGTTGTTTATGGAATTGTAGAATGGAGTTGAGACCTCGAGTGTATTTGGTGGTCATGGTTCATGTAGTTAGCGGATATTCGCCCTAATCGGGGCCTCGCCACATGCCCCAGTAACGGCGGTCCCTTATTTACAGATCTGCCAAACGACTTCTTCCAACTTACCTGGAACAATGGACACCGCATATGGGCGAGAACTTCAAGTAGCTTTTGGCGCCTTGCAAAATGCTGCCAAGCTAAGCCAGTTGGTCATCTCGGAACAAGACAAGGGCGTGATTGAAAAAGACGATTTCAGCCCAGTGACCATTGCCGACTTTGCGGTGCAGGCACTGCTGATTGCGACATTCAGAGATGCATTCCCTAGAGACAAATTTGTCGGCGAGGAGGATGCCTCAGAGTTGAGATTGCACCCGGCGCTTCTAGAGCGGGTATGGAATTTGCTGGGTCAAGTTGACCAGAATGCAGTTTCTGCCAAAACGTGCACACTACCACAGTCAAAGGAGCAGATGTGCGATCTTATCGATCTGGCTGGCGCAGGTCGCCCGGCAGGAGAGGGTTCTGGTAGGACGTGGGTGTTTGATCCGATTGATGGAACCAAGACGTATTTGAAGGGGCAGCTGTATGCTATCAACATCGGGCTTGTCGTCGATGGGAAGCAAGCTGTTGGTGTTGTGGGATGCCCAAACATGTCGATGGACGCCAAAGCGCCGCTGCAGAATCAGGACGTTGATCCTTCAGGCGCAGGCTGTATTCTGTACGCCGTCAAGGGAAACGGTGCCTTTATTCGACCACTGCACGGAAATGATTCATCAGACAGTTTACCAGGAAGAAGACTAGAGAGCCTGCGCAGTGACTTGGCCCCAAAAGACATCGGGTTCGTCACCTGCACTAGCATAGTCGACTCCGCGCTACATGGTGTGCACGAAGTCGTCGCTGAGCGATTAAATATACCTTTTCCCGGCTGCGATCTCGTCCCCTGGGTGTTGCGATGGGCTGTCCTGGCCATGGGCTTGGGTAACACGACAGTCTGGGTTTACAAGCGCAGAGATAGATACGCAAAGGCATGGGATCATGCTGGCGCCATGCTGTTGTTTGAGGAGACAGGCGGGAAAATTACAGACGTACATGGCAAGGCTATTGATTTGACAGCGGGGAGGAAGCTCAGTGCAAACTTTGGGTTTGTCGCCGCTCCGGCGGATGTTCATGCCAAGGTTTTGGGGACTGTTCAAACGGTATTGAGAGAGCAGGGGAGGCAGGCATACCTAGATGAGTGAGTTGACATGAACTGCAAAATAAGACAAGCTGACTGTGACCACGATACCAAAATAGAAGATGAAACAGGCCTTGTTATTCATTTTACATTTTACATGAGCAAATATTTTCTTTATTTGCTTTCACTAAATGCACACCAGGCAAACATGAATATTTCATCAAATCATCAATGGCTAAATACTATATGTGCATCTCTATACTCCCCTCGCACCATTATTTCCAAGAGCACATGAAACAGCAAAACACCCCAAGCCAAACTTTTCAATCGTTTACGTATACAGTACATAGCGCCCATGCCTATTATGACCGTCAAATAAAATAGAAAACCCCTCCCTCATCGCTTTGTGTAAATACCAGTAGGGACAGCATGATATCCCTTCTTGCCCACCTTTTCAACCAAATCACTCCGCCAATCCTGCCCTTGTGCAATCATCTCAATCGTCCTGTCAAAAGTGTATTTGGGCTCCCAGCCGAGCTCACGAATAGCCTTGCTTGAGTCGTACACGCGGTCAATGCGGTTGAGGTGCTTCCAGCCCTTCTTCTGAAACACAATGGGTACTGATGGGTTGCATTGGCTGAGGACCTCGGCCGGGTTCCGGTCAAGTGCGGCGAGTGTCTCTGGGTGGTTGGAGAAAGGTGGAGGTGCGCTGATGATGTAGTTGGCCCAGCCGATGTCCTTGGCTTTGTTCATGGCGCAGACGGCAGCGGAGACGACGTCTCTCATGTCGCAGCGGCGGTAGGCCATCTCGAGGACTTTGAGATTCTCATCATCCATAGCGTTTCTTCGGTCCTCTTCATCATCTTCTTCAGAGAAGAATCGGCTCGTACGTAGGACTAGAACTGGCATGCCGGTGTGCTTGTGGACCAGGAAGCAGAGGTTCTCGGCGGCGACTTTGGTGACACCATATATGTTCTTGGGTATCGGCACGACAGACTCGTCGATCCACGCCGCTGGAGAACCTGGACGAGGACTCAACGCGGTGCCAAAAGTGCTGGTGGTGCTGACGAAGACAAAGCTTTCAATCTTCTGGGCCCCGACGCGGGCGCCGGCTTCCTCGAGCAGAACGAGGGTGCCGGTGATGTTGGTCTCCACAAACTCCTCCTTGGTATGGCTTTCGACATGCGGCTTGTGCAGCGTCGCCGTGTGGATGATGTGCTTGATGGCGCTGTGAGCTTCAAGGATGTCGGCGACGAAAGCGCGATCGCTAAGTGAGCCGACAAGCTTGGTGGTGGGTGAGGGGAGGATATCGACGCCAATGGGGGTAAAGCCAAGTGATGGCAGGGTGAGCATGAGGGCTGTGCCGAGATGACCCGAGGACCCGGTGACGAGCACATTAGGAGACGTCGAGCCTGCAGTCATGTTGATTGTGTTGACCGGGTGAAGTTGTGAGGATGTAGGTGAATGAGATCCCGGTTGGGTTTGAGATGCGCGCTGACTGGGAGGTATGGCGACCGAGGTCTCCAGACAGCAAAAGTGAAAATGGTATTGGGGGAAAGGCGGAATGGAAGGCAAAGTCAAGGTGAGGAAATAGTTAATAGAGAGAAATATGTAGTAGCGGGAAGAATAGGTAGGTGGTGAGCCAGTGAGCCAGCTGTCAGAGGTGGCAAAGGGCGGTGGTAGTTTATAGTGTGGTTGGTATCCAGGGTCGGGTCGCCTGTTCTAGAAATGGGTTGCGAGTTATCACATATATACTTGAACAGGACGGAGGGCAACTTTACTACCCATTATGTACATTCAACTTGTCAAAAGTCCGTGTTGGACACAGCTTGTTCACCCGCAATGTCTGACCTAGTTCTGGTAATAATTGGACTCCGGAGTCGGGTCAGCCACGCCGAGACGACTCAAAGAACACAGATTCTTGCCGAAGTCGGGTGACCGGACCGCCCCGAGCACAAGCCTGTTAAGTCACAGTGGCAACCCCGCCACCTACTTACCACGATGTATTGGGTGTAAGTGAGTAAGTTAAATTGGCATCGCAATCTTCCATGGTTCAAATGGCATTGCTGGGCCGGCAGATGGCCATTCTCTAGTCGTCTTCCTATCAAGACGATGAAACATTGCTTTTTCAAGACTCCAAAAGTCTTCAAGACATTGAGTGTTTTTTCTTTCTTTCTCAGCGCTACAGGGGCCCCATAGCTGTCTTATCACGGAGAGGGGCATGGCGGTTCAACAGATTTGCTACCCTTATTCCCATTTGGAGATGAAAAAATCATGGATGGATTATTACTTTGTGCCATGTGATTGATTCACGTTTGCTTCTGGCGAACTTTGAACTTTGACAGGGGCCGTGAGGGGCCGTAGAAAACTAAAGTTGAAATCCTATCGGAACCCGCCGAGTGAGTCAACGGTCTCGGCATATTGAGCCATAGATGGACTTTGCCCAATTCAGCTTTGCCGCTTTATTAGAGTTGTATGCACACGCAAGTGACGTGAAGCACTGTGGCAGGCGAGTCAAAGCACTCTAGCAGGGCGTAGGTACTACTGCATGTTTGACACAGATAGGTAGGCAAAGTCAATAAAAGAAGGCCATCTTTCTTTTTTTCTTTTCTTCTTCTTTTTTTTTGTGCCTCTTCTTCTCTTGAGATGCAAAACGTTCATTATAGTTGGCGCAAAGGTGGATGCTTTACCAGAATGCGAGAAATGAGACAACAGGTCTAGCCAGGTTATGTTGCAAGGTAAGAGCCGCGCGCCTTGTTTATTAATTGAACTACTATTAAATGGATGACCTGTGATACTGGTGCAATGAGAGCAGTCATGCGTTGTGCTCACATGTGTGCTTCACCTATGAACAACATAATACCAAACAGCATCATTCATTACCATATGATGAATGCCTTCTCATCCACCACCTGTACCACTAGACGTTGTGTAAACACACTTGAATTTTGCCTTGGAAGAAGCAGCTAGCTAGCCAATAGATTCGATGTAACAATGAAACTCTCTAACATGCATGCGTCGGTGCCTCGTCTGATCGACCACGTTCTTCCAGACACCCCCAAGACATGTCAGTTTTCTTTAAGCGTGTCTTATCCTAACCCGCACGACGATGCCCCAGCCCGTGCTTGTCTCCCAGATACCCATGGCGTTTTCCCGCCGGAATGTCACCTCTTCTGCCTTGACAGACATGGTTACATCTTCTGCCATGGCTGTTCGGCTGCTATTGCCCGTGGAGGCACCCATTTCTGATGCCTTTTGTTCTGGTTGAGGCGTTGGCCCGTTCTTCCTAAAGAGACTCCAGCGGCTTGGCTTTTGGGCCTCTTTGTTTTGGGCGACGTGTGCTTTTACAATTTGGCGATCGACAGAGGCTGTTGGCCGATCTGGTTGGAGATGCTTTGCTAGACGATGCGCCATGCTCTCGTCTGCCCACCACAGAGCAGACGTCGACTGCGCATCAGATGAGCCAGCCTCGTCTTTCCACCCACTCCGGTCGTCCAACCCTTCTTTAGAACGAGCCATAGTCTTATTGTCATCAACAGACCCGCCTTTGCGGTCCATCGCCAACTTGGACCCCCCACCACCCTGCTCTAGTCTCAGAACCCTCCTCACCTCCCCTGGTCGCCCCTCATCGTGATCGCTAAACTCCCAGGCAAGACCAACCGTCGCGGCGGGCACAATAGTAGTCTCCACAAGCCGGGGCGGGGGATGGATCGTCGCGATGGAAGCCAGTAGGACCTCGACTTCGGGGACGAGCAGGGCGAGCACGAAGCTGTCGTGCTGGTCGCGGGCGCAGGAGCGTGCGGCGCGTTCCGAGAGGATCTGAGAGCGTAGGCTGGTGAGATGTGAGGCAAATAAAGAAGACTGAGATGTCGGTGTGATGGGTGTGAGGTGTGCAGGAGGTTGTTGAGCTGTAGAAGATGAGGCTTCCGTAGAGTAATATGGCGGAGGAAGATCGTCGTCCAAGGGAGGGTCCTCGTTAGGGTTGCTGTGAGACATGACCATGGTGGGTTATCGCTCGCTTGCAACAATAAAAGTGAAGAGGTAGAAAGAAAGAGAAGCATCTGGTTTTTAGAAATATCAACGTTCCAATGCCGCCCTCATAATCCTCGTATTTGCCTCATTTGTCAGGGTCACGAGCTGCCAAGGTCAAGGAGAAGGCAGACTGCACGCTGTGGCGCAGCACTCTGGGGCGTTCCCCCCCCCCCTTAGCAAAGCAGAGGAGGCGCAATGGCGATAGTCGAAGCCATCCATCTTCACGTGCTTCATGCGTGGGGTCAGATGGCGAATTCACAGCCTTGTAGGCAGTCGACTATTGATTGATATGAAATGAAACTTGCATAACGGTAATTTAACCGTTGAGCAAGTCATTAGGTGTCTTCAGTTACCCCAGGTGGGTAGACCACTGAAAATGTAGTGAGGCCATCAACAGATCCTAAACAGCATCGCTTTCAAGAGCTGTTTTTGCCAGACTGTATTCTAAACTAACTTGGTGTCTAGGCACCTCAGTATGCAATGGTGAGTTTCCCCTCGCTATCGTGGACTGCTACAGCATTGGCCTCGAACTCGCCCTCTGGGAGCAATAAGTAGCTTCATCTTTGGCTTGATAGATTGAAATATATCAGTATTTGCCAATTCTTCCACATACCCATATACGAATAATGGTTGCAGACGGAAATCATATACTTGTCCATTGTGCCAGGAAATTATGGTGAAAAGAATACAATGGTCAGCTATAGTTTTTCTTTTCTTTTTTGGAAGATAATAGGAGATAAAGATGGAGCAGAGATGGTGGCAGCACTGCTATATACCAATCTGATCTTTCTGCCTGCCTCTCCATGTAATAACTACCGGTATTTGACAAGAAACATCATGGTCAATGAGGGGTAAAGGAGGGGCAAGAGCACAAGATCAGGTCGAAGTGATCAGCATGCCCAATAAAACATGTTCACAATTCACTCCAATGATACGAAAGCAAAGCCCGCATATATGTACAACCGTGGATTGCAGCTGTCTTGAGGAGCTGAAACCTGCATCTAGCAAACAGAAGAGCAAGAACCAGAGCACTAACGCAGTCTGATATATCCTAAAACTTGTATATGCAGTTCACTTGTTACAGATAACTTTGGTGTGAAAGTTGCATGAGTGGCTCTTTTGACCAGGAATAGGGCTATTATTAGTACTAATCTTGACTTACAAAACTCGCCCAATCTCAAGCATCCCTGGCTACAAAGAGTTCACTCATAATTAAAACCAACCAAAACTATACCTAGAAAGACCTGCCATGTGCATTACGGTAATTTGATGGAAAGTGATTATGATTTAGGGTCGAGGGAATTATTCGCCTCTTGCCAGACTGTCCTGTATCGAAAGCCAAAGTATATAGCCCCTAACTATTATTGGAGATGGATCCATTGTGTGGTTTGACCTTCCGCATGGGACCTACATATAGATTGACACTACAGGATGACGGGCCGTAGAAATGAAGAGAAGGGGAAATAGGGTGAGAATTCATGACATAATAGCAAACATAATGGATCGTTAAATCACATCAAGCATGGTACGCTGCTTCACGTGGTGCAGTCGACCAACGTCACCAACCATGACCAATGAGGTACAAGTGGCAGCACAGTCTGCCTGGAAATAGCTCCTCATGTCTCTCTCGCTTGATGCCTTGTTCTCAGAACTATGTTCTAATTATACAAGTTGCATACATCAAATCGTCAAAATAGAAATGCCAACTTTATCTCATCTCACTCTGCTTAGTCTGATTCAGTATAAATGTTCAATATCCAGTATTGAGGTTGGGAAACCGGTTGGTCATGATGTTTGTGGTCTTGCATATTATGCTGTTGGGTCATTCATCAAGTGAAGAGGGGTTCCCCGTGTAAAGTTCGTGTAAGTCCCATGACAAGGCTCGTGTAAGTGTGAGGCGAGATGCGGGGATAACAGTGACGTGCAAACTCTAGCCAAGTCTCGCGTTCC
This sequence comes from Pseudodiploospora longispora, assembly GCA_036873115.1. Lineage (NCBI taxonomy): Eukaryota > Fungi > Ascomycota > Sordariomycetes > Hypocreales > Pseudodiploosporaceae > Pseudodiploospora > Pseudodiploospora longispora. The sequence continues at coordinate 175,075 of JAZDSH010000010.1, forward strand.
AACTTGCTTTCACTTCTTTGAGTCTCCCCAACTGATACATCTCATTCCGTCCTTCTATTCTCGGTATCAAACGCGAAAAACATGGCGCAGAAGCTTCCACAGCCCCCTCCTCATATTCTGGGGATGCACGAGATCGTACCCACAATCAAGCGACACATTGAGGAACACGGCAAAGTCACTGCTGAAATCCTGACAACAGTGCAAGTTTCCTCTGCCTGCTTTGCAAATGTCATTGCACCACTAGTGTACCTTGAGAACACCCAGGCGGGCGAGAAAGCTGTCATTGATGCCTTGAAGGATTGTTCTCCGAGCCGAGAATGCCAGCAACGAGTTGAGGAAGCTCAAGTCTTATGGCATGAGTACTCATCCACGAAAGACCGAGGTCTATACCTGCTCATCAAAGCAGTCAAAGAGGCGGGAGAAAGGTTAGATGAAGAGTCCCAGAAACTAGTGAACCGGATGTTGTTGGAGTTTGAGGAGTGTGGATTTGGTGTCCTTGATGACGCCGGAATCCAAGCAAGAGCTCAAAGGGTAAACAAGATTGACCAACTCTGCACCGAATTCAACCGCAACCTACGCCAAAACAATAGTGCAGAGTTCTTCACTCCTGAAGAAGTGGATGGTTTGCCATCCAAGGATCGAGAGCCTGCTTCTGCAGATGGCAAAGAGTTCTACAGCCATGATAGCAAGTATATGACAGTGCTGCGAAATGCTCATAACCCGGAAACGCGGAAGCGCATTTTCCTTTCTTCTTACACCATGTTCCCCGAGAATGTGCCTATTTTCAGAGATGTCATTCTCCTTCGGGATGAAAACGCTCGCGAGCTTGGAGAAAAAAGCCACGCTGACTCCAAGATCCCCTATCGCATTGCAGAGTCAACCGATTGGGTGGCCGATCTGATGAACAGTCTTGTCGAAAGGTTGCTTCCCTTTGGAAGACAGGACTATGAAAAAGTCTGTGCGACAAAGCGCCGCATCCTTGGTGATGGGGGCTTGACGGACAAAGGCTCCCATGAATTGATGCCGTGGGACTACTTATACTACAGTAACCGGTCTGAAAACGAAAAAACAGGTAGACCTCGCAGCGATCGCAGAGTACTTTCCATTGCATCACACATTCGATGCTATGATTGGAATATTTTCAGAGTGCCTCCAGCTCCGGTTTCAACCGATTTCCAAGGAAGAGTTTCAAGATATGGTTTGGCATGAGGATGTGCGAGCATGGTCGGTTTGGGATGAGCGACCAGACAGCCGTGGCAGTTTTATTGGCTACTTTTTTGCAGACATACTAAGTCGGCCAGATAATTACAAAGAGAATCAAAGCGTCAATCTTCAGCCTGTATGAAGCCGCTTTTTCCGTCATTCGCAGTCTCTCTTTCGTTCGTGGTATGAGTGTGTGTGCTGACAGTAGTTGACTTGATAGGGCTATTTGAAACCAGATGGTACTCGTGTGTATCCTGCAAATACACTCATGTGTAACTTCCAACTCTCTTCAAGCAACGGGTCTTTGTTGAGTCACAATAATGTGGTGACCTTATTTCATGGTAAGCTCATACACAAACTGCAAGGAGATTGCTCGTTTCTAACACCCTCCTGGCAGAACTTGGACATAGTATTCACGACCTGGCCGCCAGAACCAAATACGCCAGATTCCATGGATTCCAGGTTTCCCTGGAGCTTGCAGAGGGCATTGGGATGATGCTAGAGCAGTGGTGCTGGCTTCCAGAGGTATTGAAAAGTCTCAGTCGGCATTACACAAGGATTGACCAGACACACATGGATGCTTGGGTCAAACATAACCCAGACCGTGAACTTCCACCAGAACAGATTCCCCATGAGCTCCTGGAGAATCGGATATCCCGATACGCAAAGGGCAAGATCTTCAAGATTCTTGGCACGATGTAAGTAGATCGTCTTTTGTTTGCGATTACCAGCAAAGGTACAATTTTACTAACTATATCAGGATTTATACACTTTTCGACTTGGGAGTACACAATCCCGCTAGTCGGAAGCGTTGCTTCAACTCGATGAAGTCGAGCTGTACAAAGCCTTGTACAAAAAGCTCAAGTTTAGGCAGCTGCCAGATCCCAGTTTCGGCCACGCCGGCGATGGACTTTTGATGTCTGGGTACGATGCTGGGTACTACGCATATATCTGGTAAGTTGAAAGACAACATCAAATATCGCAATGTGTGTGTACTCAAGTTCTGGTGTAGTGCCGAGATATTTGCCGCGGACATGTTTCAGACTGTCTTTGCTCGGGATCCACTCTCGAAAGATGCTTGGCAGTCGTTCCGGCAAGGAATACTAACATATGGAGGCAGTAGGGATGAGCTGGGAATAGTAGAGCAATTTTTGGGCGGCCGTAAGACAACTCCGGAGGCTTTGTTGGCCATGCTGGGTGTTTTATCTGGGTCATCTTGAGCGAATAGGGTTGATTACATGCATATTGTCTCATTTTCTACTGTGTGAGTTATCTTCCCAAGTCTAGCCAAAGATCACGCTTGACAATATGCTTATCGTTCGTGTTCATGCCTGTGCCTACTCGCTATCTTTCATAGTTAGGCAAAACATTCATCCCAAATACTTCTTACCCATGAATTGATATTTCTACTCAATTCCAGGTGTTAGATGACAGAAACAAAATCCGCAGAATCTTCAATTCCACTCATCCGCCCATCTACCCAGTACGCCCAGCCCTGATCCCCTCACGCAGATATCTGACATACGCATCCATCCAACAATCGTTGACATGCTTCTGGTGATTATGATAGGAATCAAGACCTTGGTAGATCCTCGCACCATCTGATAGTAGATGTCTCGAGATGGGTGCGCCTGCCGCAGCGTTCTTGCCCAGGCGAGCCTCCGCCGCTTCAATCCAGGCCATGTACTGTCCAATATTTGAATCCGTTATCATGCGAAATTGGATTGTTGTTGCTTCTGTGTAAATATGGCCTGGAACCCCTGGCCTCAAACAAGGAAAGGCTGGGAATTGAGCGACAACCTCAATCGGTGCGGCCATGACGCGGTCAAAGTCAATCAAGCCGACAATGTCAAATTCCTTGTTGACAAGAACGTTTCTAACTCCCAAGTCGCAACTCTTGAGTCGGAACGGGCCGTTGACATTGTTTTTGTCACCATACATGGACATGAGGTGCTTAAAGATGCTGGGGTTCGCTACAGAGGGACAAGATCGAACCTCGTCGTCACCAGCATAGAGACACCATTGAAGAGCATGGGTTGCCATGTCATGATAGTAATCCTCTGAAGACGTCCAGGGGCCCTTGCCGCTGAAGGTTTCGCGGCCGATGAAGAATTGCGACGTTTCTTCATCATGGTAGAGGCTACCAATCTGCCCGAATGTAATAGATGACAAGGCAACCTGTAAGTTGGCCATTTGCTGCCTGAGTTTTGTATCTTGTTCAGGGGTTCCATACACGTCCATTTCGGATTTCGCCATAATTTGCATCTCGCTTGCAGTGTTGCCATTGATGTAATCCAGCAAAAAGTACGGAGCCCCAATATCATTCGTCTTGTCAAAGTTGTACGCGTGGACCTCGGGGACAGGCACTGGTGCGTTTGCCCTATAATAAAGCAACCCCCCTTCATGTGAGCACAACGGGACAAAGAGTTTAGGTGCATTATATATATATATATATATGTGTGTGTGTGTGTGTATGCTTACTTGAGAAATCTCATGCTGGCCAACTCCGACCTCATCACTCTGGTGTGGTCGAGCGACTCGGGACCTTTATAGTATTGAATGTCTGGCATCCTCAGTCTTGCGACCCAATCGACCCCATCAGAAAATGTGATGCGGCGGACCATGTTGAATTGACCAATAGAATACTTCTCAGACAGTTTGCATGAAACACCATTACGGAGACGCGAGGCTTTTGATGCGAGAATGTCCCATTTGACATGGGCAAAGAATGCAATTGCTCTCTCGTAGGGTTCAGAACCGGGATCGTACTCGTCTAGGCCAAACCAAGCGTCGCTCCCAAGAGAGGCGGTAGATGTCATGGTGTGGTCTTCGGCTGCAGACATTTTGAAGTTCCTCTGGATTGAGTTGGGTGGTACTGTTCTTTACTAGATGACTGAATGGCAATGACAGTTCTATGATGAGTATGAGGCAAGCAAAGCAAACTATATAGTTGCTGAAACACGATTGCCCAGTCTAAATGTGTACAAACAGCCAGTGAAAAGTCCGCAAACAGGTATTATTCAAGGCCCGTTCTTGGAATGTTTACGCATTGGCCATGGCGGCTCCATGTCCTTTGTGTCATGCATGTCATATCAGCGGATCATAAAGTATAACAATGGCTTCAAATGAAGTGCTGGCCAGTATATGGTCAATTCTGTTTAGGTAGGTATTGTGTGGACATGGATACATGGAGATTACAATAGGAAGCAGTCCAAGCGACTATGCTTTCATTCAGAATTCACGTCATTGGTTCTCTTCCCGGTCCATGCACCTCCATCACTTCCAAGACCATCTTCCCGAAACACCTGGTTTATAACGCATTAGCCAAACATATTCATGTCCCATCGCACATGGTTAGTACTTACAAAGGGATACATCGAATCACACAAGCATATGCTTTCTCCTTGTCCCGTATCTGTGGAGTCCCCCTTTTTTTTGGTTCGCCGGATTAGGAGTACACGTCCCTTGGTCTTTGGTATGTTGCTCCGCAATATGAGCACTTGTCTCGTATGTTGAAGTAACCTTTTGGGCACTTTTTACATTCGACCTTGTAGCCAGACTCTAGACCGGAGCGGATCAGCTCCATGCTGGATGCTTGACACATGGCTGTTGTTGGTGAAGGGAAGTAAGAAGGAAAGTGGAATGTAGTAGGAGATATAGAAGAATGTTCTTGTTGATCTGTGTGGAAAAAGATCCAGAGTTGTTGGTTTTGGGTCAATAATTAGAATGGATAGGGTTTATATACATGTGGTAGAAAGAAGTTCTCTCAAGTTGAACTGTTCCTCATTTCCTCTGTTTTTCATTTCCTACGTGGTGTTTTCGATGTTTTGTTTGGCCTACGTAGAATGATGGTTGGTTGGCAAAGTTTTGCGCAACCCGGTCATTACCTTGTAAGAATAACAAGTTCATTAGGTATTTTCACTCCGCAAAGCTTGTGATCCCGGTGAAGGAATATGCTCTCACCCACCTCAGGCATTATGAAACTGCTTGTTTCTAAGCATAATGAGGTGAAATAGCTGCTCATGGCGAAGACTTGCACTACTATTGATGGTGTTAACCTAATCCCCATGGTTTGAGTACGTGAACTCTGCCATTGTAAATTCTTAGTCTTGACTTGACGCATGGGCAAACCTCAAATGAGTGCAAGTTTTACAATGCCTGAACATTTGAAAGGCAGAAGCAGGATGAAGCGCGTGATGGACAAGACCCCCGCAACGCACTTGCAAACTGATCACCAGCAACATGTCCGATTATGCCCTGCTGGTAGATAAAGGACTCCTTGAACAGCCTTGACAGCACGCTGAATGCTTCATGAAAGTGTAGAGAAATTTCGCGGTTTGGGTCCGAATTTCAGCGCAGCTAGTCCACTTTACGTCTCTGTAGACCCAGCGATATTTCCGTATTAACAACGAGAGAGAACCGCGATTAGACATCCATGGAACGCCACTTATAGGTCGCAATCGAAGTGCAATCGCTCGATGGAATGTTTTACTTTCGGTCAGCAATTGTCCCTTCACTAATTTTAGTTTTACCCTTATGACCATGTGATTTCTCAACGACTCTGACTTCGATTGAACTTTGACATCATTCCATTCTAGGACGCGATTGAGGCCTTGAGAGATGCTCTTCCTCTGAACCTGTAGTCAAGCCCAGTAACTGCCAGGTGCGCTTCCGATCAACGTGGTCAGCTTCTTTCGACCAAACTCCATGTTCTGGGGCTTCCCACATGGGGACATCTGCCCCGTTCTCCGTTGCTTTTGTATTTGCACGCTTGATAAAGTCATCCCGGTGATGTTTGGCCAAATCCCTCGCATTTCTAAATGCCACAACTCCCTGCACAAACCTATCATGGCAGTCTATCAGATCATATCTTTGTATCTTCGTCATGTGGTATTCCGGTCGGCCCCCCTCCGTAGTGGGAGCAGTTACGTGGTGAGCATACAGCGTAATCAAGCCATCATGATACGTCGAACTAAAAGTATAAGCATTGCCGTCGTATATTGGCTTGGCATTGCCATAATTCTGCAAGCAGTGCATTGCTCGAGCTCCGTACGCACCATAGTAGCACATTTTCCGCTGTGCCACGTTTGAGCATCCAGACGGCCCATTGCCTTGAAAGAAGAAATTTGGTGTTGCCGATATGTCAAGCCCTTTTGTGGGGAGAATTGTAGACTTGAGCAGCTTACAATCTCTGACATCCTTTCTGATATTTGTAACAAGTGCGCCGTCAAAATAGTCTGGCTCCGGTGTAACCGTATCGCCTGTTGTCAGAGGCAAAAGCTCGGTGAAGATGGTGCTGTGCATGTATGGGACAGTAGAGCCTCCATAGAGCACAGGAAAAATGATGGCCATGACATCTGACTTGTATGCAACTTCGTCGATTTCTCTCTGAAACCCTGCAAAAATATCCCGAGAACTTTCGATCAGGCTCGGCGATTCCCTGTGATTAGCCAGGTGAAGATGAATACTCTCTATATTTGCTGGTGTCGACCTTTTGTTGTTCATGTATACACCGTGATCGGCAAGGTGTTGTTGAAATTGCATATCGTAAGCAAAGCATCTATCATATGAACTTGCCACCCTATCGTCGCCAGCAAACTGCGTCAGTAGGCCCCGAGGTGTGGAGTCGCTGAACAGATCGGCCAAATTTGCCGTTATGTTTACTTCAGGAAAATACTGGTCCTCGTTAGAAGATGAATATGTACAATGCACAATGGTTTTCATAACTTGCCCCGCGAACGTGATCTAGATTGGGGCCGCCACGTCTTGCGAGCCGAGCAGGATGGTTGGGAAGTGCCATGGCCGTGTCGTAGGACGCTCTTGAAGAGATTTCTGGCACGTTTCGCCGATTAAGTTCTCGCAATGAACTGGGAGTTAGCCAAACCTTGGATAAATTATCCCAGAAGATTGGGGGAAAGTTGGACTGCTGGTGCATAACTCGTCTGTGAAAACAAGTTTCTTGGAGTATGCAATCAAGATTCAGTTGTGATTTGTTTATATCGTTGGTGGAAATCCATTAAATCTGTCGTGATATTTGACGCGAGGCGATTTGCATCAGGGGCAATGGAAAGACGGCATTTGTATATGAAAGGTTTTGTCGAATCGTGTTCGTAGAGACAGCTTTTTAGTCAAACAACTATGGGCCACTTCTTGTGCAGTGAACGGCAAGACTTATTAAAGGTGGCAGTTCACTCTGAAAAACAAGGAGATTCTATTCCACTTTGGCGACAACTTGTCCCATTTGAACAAAGCGAACATGGCGCGGGCACGGCTGCCTTGTCGAGATGAAGCTTTGCATCTCGCTGGGTTGGTGAAGCAAAGCACAAAGCATGAACGAACCAGCCTTGTTGATCTCAAAATAGTATAGTGTTCATTCGGTGAAGAAAATCTTCCTTCAAAGCCAGCACTAAGCTGTCTTGTGCTGCTACTGCGCGACTCCATCAATCAAACCTGACGGGCGGAGAGGACAAGGACGGAAAGGATTCGTGTCAAACTAGATGCTTGTGGTTGTGGTTGGTCAATCTTGCTGCATGTATGGCGGATTGATGCCGCGAAAACCCCGGTAGTGTGATCGAGTCCATGTAGTGAGATGTTCAACCCATCATCAGGACCATCATATCGGCATTATGGTCGTCAAGGGGCCGCAGGATGGCTGTTGGAATCGCCTGGGTTTGTTGGAGGAAGGGAAGGGAAGGAATCCATCATCTGCACAGCCCCGCTGCCCAAGGTCCTGAATGCCTGCGATAGGCCACTGGCTGCCGTTATCCATGTCGCCGCCAGTGGGAACCGCTACCCGCTACCAGTTAGTTGGCGGGTGCCCGCAAGCGGGTGGTCTTTTAGTGGCCCGACTAACTCTCCAGGTCCCTCTCGGCAGATTCTTCAAGGTACAGTGCTTTGTGTCTTGGTCAGAAGAAGCGGGAACATCCAACGTTGAGCCGGTAAAACACATCTCCCATAATAATGTCGGAGATTACAAACGGCTTGCTTCCCGCACCAGTGCTGTCATTTTGACGATGGAGGTTGTGCATGGCGCGGCATCAGAGGCATGTTGGCATGGTTTGGCTTCTTATCAGCTGAAATTGCCTCACTGTGGCTGACGAGTGCGGTTACAAGTATATTGGCCAAAGTCGCCATCTTATCATGACAATGATTGGGCTCTGGCACATTATGCCCAACCTGGCCAAGAGACCACGGTGGTACACTGGTAGGGCTTAGGCTGGCCATTGTCCTCTTTCTCCTCCTCATCCTCGTCCTCCTCTTCATCCAGTCGCAAGCCGGCGGCGTTATGCATTGCATGGAGTGGAGGGCCGTTTATTATTAGGGGACCACCAACCCGTGTGCTGCCCTGACCCAGCTGCGAGTCAGTGGGGCCTCGAATCAATTTACCGGTAACCGGTTTGACTACATGCATGCTGATACAACAATCTCACCACTCTGCTGCAGAGCTCAGAAGCCCCTTTGTGCTACATCTACATGCAAAATTTCTCTCTGTCTGCTTACCTTTGGGCTGATTCATAGATCCGCGGATGCAGCATCGTACCTGCTTTGGCAAGTTGGCGCAGCCAATAGCAGAAACAAAAACAAGAGGTCCGGAGTATAGGTCCGGAGCAAAGCCTCCGGGCTTGATGTTCCGAGTATTTGCAGCGGTCGTAGAAGGTCACTTCCGCGCTAGCTCGGCGGGATGCTGTCCCACTAGGGCCACCAAGGTCCCCTACGCAAGCCCCTAGGGCGGAGGGGCAAGTCGCATTTTCAGGGTCCAGGGTGTACCCACAGTGGGCTGCAGACTTCCTAAAGGCTACGGAGTACTGTTCCGCCTATCGGCTCTTAGTGCAAACCCCCACTCTTCCTTCTACTCTTCCACCTTTTTCTACCCTTCCATTCTTCAACTCATTGCCCCTCGACGATCTTTGTGCTGCGCATCCTATTTCTGTCTCTTTTCTGCCTTTTTCATCTCCAACATTACCAGATGTTCATTGCCCACCGAATCCCTCCCATCACCTGAGTCTTCGGTCTGCGCTGGCCCTTCGACCATTGATGTCCGATCCTTGATCGCCTGTCTGTCCGTCCACCGCAAGACCGATCAACGAGCGACGAGTCAACGACAGCCACCCCCCGCAACAGGTCGCCCCTCGTGGCTTCACTCTGCCGATGCCTGGGAATTCACTCCCCTCAACCGCTGCTGGACAACATGACCAGTTTCCAGTTCCAATTACACATGTCGCCGATGTATCGTCTTTGGAGAGCAGCCCTCGACGGACGCCGGCGGCGCCCAGATTCTTACTGAACGCACTGCTGCAGCGGGAGGGCTTTGACTCGGTAAGGCCTTTCCTGTCGAGACTCCTCTGGTCTGCTTAGCTAGGGATGGACAGCTTATTAGCGTGCAACATGGGCAGGTCGAACATGATATCCAGGAGCTTCTCAGCTTCACCTACCAATTTCCAGGGTCGCTGGAAGTAGTTGGGAGCCACCTTACCGAGAGCGAGCTGCACACCATGCTGGAGCTATCTGGAAACATCAGCAACAATCTCCATCAAATAGCTGTCCTCCGGCAGCAGGACGTCGAGATGGCGAGAGAGGCATCGGCAGCAGCACACGCCGTGCAAGACGAGGCCGATGCCTTGCTCCAGAGCAGAAAGGTGATTATGTCATGACGAATCATTGTCAAGCCTAGAAAATGCTGACGGGCGGACAGGAACAAAAACGCCGAACGCTGCCCAGCCATCCATGCTGTACCAACTGCAACGCGGCGTCGACGCCACAGTGGCGAACTGGACCAGAGGGACCGCACACACTCTGCAATGTCTGCGGCCTGGTGTATGCAAAGAAACAGAGCAGAGGCACCAAAAAGCCTCACTGAGGTGCGGCGCGGCGCTCTCCGTTTGCCACCATTATAATCTGCCGTCATTTGTTTGTTTTTTTACTTCATTTAATCCGTTGGTCTTTCTGTTAGGATGCAAAATGGAATGCCTCGTGTCACGGCGTATGTGTATGTATGAGCAATTTAGGTAGCCAGACTGGAGTTGGGCAGGTCGGCGTTGGGAATGTATTCAACTATCAGCTGGTGGCAACCAACCCGTTGGTGCTGACTTTGATCTTGTAACCTTTTTGTCTTCATTTTGGACTTTAATAGGACCGTCTTATTAGCCACTATCATGCTGTTTAAACCTCAACAACGTTAGGAGAGTGTCGACCTTGATTCAATGCAATTGACATCAAATGCTTCTCCTAACCTCCCATTGAATATAAAGTCTTCTACCTCGTGGCTATGCTTGGGTTGGCATGCCGATTTGCTTCATATGATCTATCTTGAGTATTTAAGATTTCACCCTTGACATGCGACAAGCCCATCCAATCAAGAGTCGCAATCCAACTTGACAGTTTCAGTCAATCTACATGACATCTGTACAGTGCCCCAAAGGCAGCAAGGATCTCTCTCTACCAATTATAGCAGAGCCTACGAGAACTGCTACCTGGTCTCTCGTCTTCGTACGCTCGCTAACACACTACGTTGCATAGTAGAGGCGCCTAGAGAGGTCGTTTCACTGATGCATGGCATTATCGAGGATCACATGTGGGATAGAAAGGTGCAGTTCGATTCAGCATCAGCACATATGGCAGAGTTGACTGACTATTACTATAGCTATCTCTCCTAATCCACTACAATTAAAGGTCTAGCCTGACCTTACACGGAAAACAAGGCCTTGGGGATCCTGGATTGTCGCGCGCAACGTCATCATCAGGCGCATCGTCATGTCCCGCATTGTGCAATACGCCCGTCCTGTTCTTGACCGACGAGATGTGATGCAGGCCGTCATCACCTGAGTTTATATTACATTCCATGACCTGGCTAGAGAGATGAACCCCCCTGAGTGTCGGAAGTGGAAACGTTAAAGCCAGATGGCTTGCCTACGGCTGCCTATGGGAGGGGTTGGCTTTTAGTCAGTGAGGTTATTCATTTGGCTCTCTTGAAGGTGGTGGTGGTGAGTAATCAGGGCACAAAGGCTACACACCTTGGACATGTTTGGGCAATTTGTTTAGAATGAAGGGGTATGAGAGTAGAAGTTGTCGATTGAAGAAGGAGGCAAAGTGATGCAATAAGTAAGCTTTATCTTTTGTGTCTTGTTAAGCAGAGAAGCAGAATTTAGGAGCAGACCCTCGTGTTTATAAGTTTTTTATTATGCGGATGAGCTCTCCATACAATCTGTTCATGATCATTTAGGCAGGATTTCATATGCTAGATCTCGCAAGCTGAATCAACCTTTCCTATCCAGTGTTAAGAACTGATAGTGAGGCCGCACGAAATATAATGCCCCTTCCCCTCCCCTCATTTCAGGGCAAACACGACAGGAGTGATCAGTTTGTGATACTCTTCTGCCAAGCGGCGAAACATCACCAAAGAGACTATAAATCTGAAAGAGCTCCTAAATTCTTGAAGCCATTATCTCTTTCTTGCCGGTGGCCATGCGGTTACTCACGCGTCAACCACGGCAACTCGTCGTCATCATCATCAAGCGATGAGAAGGGAGGGATATATGAGGTGACTAAACCCAGGGGCTCAAGCAACTTAATATCTAGGGTCATTTTTTACGGACAGTATTTGCGGCCAAGGACGCTGGCTTGAAGGGTTTGCAAGTTGGGCCTAACTTCAGCATGGTACTAGGATGCTCTGGCATAGCGAACATCAAATTTCAAGAAGCGTATCTAATATATCACGACGAAACGAGCCTTTCTCAACCATTGTTGTAATAATGGTATTCCAATGCGCCTTGTTCGCCAATCGAAGTTTGCGCAACGCAACGGCACAAAGACAGTTTATACGAATTTTGTTCTACAGCCAAACAGATTCATCGATCCCTCGGAGTTGATTGGCTTTCCAGACAAACGACTCCAGATTTTGTTTCTTTTCTTGAACGATAATATTTATCCTGGATAATTCTCTCATTTATGAAGAAGCTGGGGTCATTCTTACAATGTCATGGGGAATAGACAATATGCAGGAGGCACATTCTGTGACAATGCGGGCCGTGGACATTCCGCTGCCACTTGTGAATGAATAGGCTTGAGGGAGATCGCCGGACTCGCATCCACAGAAGAACAGCAAGAGGCTGTTTTAAGAGGATTGTAAAAAGAAATCGTGTTTAACAAAGCAGGTTACGATGAAGGAAAATCTGGCAGAAGTTTGACAGCAAGAACGCTTTCTTCGTCAAATAGGTAGGTAGGCAACGATGGTTACAACAACAAAGTTAATCCTACAAGAAGCTCTAATCATAAAGCAAAAGCCCACGGCCAACTTCTCCCAAAAAAAAATATTGCCGTCTATTTAGACTAAATTGGTTGCAGCAGTCCTTGGCCGGGCAATTCCTCTTCTGGGACAGGGTTGCCATGACTAGGTGGTCTGATCCAAGGCACAGATTCGGGGGATAATTACTAGACCAGACCACACGGATGAAATTTTGATGGCAAGGCTGCTGGGGAGAAAAAAGCGCGACTATTATTAGAACGATATTATTTTATGGGCACACTAACTTTAGTTTTGTTGGTTTCACCGGCGATTTCGAGTTCCGGCGTAGAAACAAGCTCTCTGCTTTAGGAACTGTCCGACCTGTGAGGTTCAGCCGCAACGGATATCACGGATCCAATGCATGCGCAGGCCATTATATATAGATGGGAAGAGCGTGAGATGACGGATTGGGTGATGAAAATTGTTAACTGCTGGTTGTGGAATAGGTTGACGGTATTGTACTTTATAAAGTGTCCGGTGTCTTTGCATGAAGATGGCAGCTTTGCAACTCAACCACAACAACGATCCATCTTCATACTCGCTATATCGTACCATCAACATCACTATCCTCACTATAATCTATCAATAAAATTAAATCATGCTTCCTTTATCCATCTTCATCGCAGGCGCGTCTTTCGCCCTCGCCGCATCATCACCATCAACAGCCACATCCTCGTGCTGCGGCTCCGTACCCACACGTCAACACCAACAACAAATCATGGAGCAGTACCTCGACCTTTGGGCGGGCAACTACAGTCTAGAGCACGCGATCCTAAGTCCTGATGTGCACCTGTACCAGGACCGGTTCCCAACTGGCAACAGGACGAGGGTGGTGGCTCCCACGTCATCGAGGGAGTTTGTGGATTTTGTGAAGAGCTCGCGCGAAGGGTGGAAGGAGTATGCGTTTGGATTGATGAACTCGGCGTTTGATGGGTATAATGTGGTGATTCGGTGGAAGCTGAATGCCAATGTTGGGACCAAGTTTAAGTTTCCTAGGTCAGTCACCCGCTTTCTCTTCTCTTCTTTCTCTTTTTTCCCTTTGCCTGCCCTCTTTTGTCTCTCATCTCCTTTCCCTTGTTCGCCTTGCATTTGTGTCTCACTCCAGTTTTCATCAGCCTTGCTATTTTTCCCAGCTCCCATCACCCTTACCCTAAACAAAAAAGTGAAGAACAAAAGAAAATGTACATTAACTATTTCTAATCTTAAACTTTGCTGACTTCTTCCTGATAGTCCGCTCAAAGAAGGCGACTATGTGACGTACAATGGGACCGACATTCTGCAGCTGGACAGGTGCTCTGGCAAGATTGCGCAGATTGACTCGGCACAGGATCTGACGACTTTTCTGCATGCAATTGGTTTGCCTGGGTATGAATAATTTGTGATATTTAGTTGTGTTTTGCTGTTTCAAAAAAAAAAGAAAAAAAAAGGTTGATTGTTCATAGATGTTTGCCATTGGAGGTTGAATCTGGTAAACTTGTGGTTTCATCTTGTCAGTCAAAGATGCTTCATGTATGTGGCATCTTCAATTGTGGAAGACAGTCCATGCGCATTTTGTGATTGGGCATTTCTTGCTACGAAAAGAATTAAATTCATCTTTCTGAACTAGGGTCAATGCGAAACTCTCTAATATCCTACGTCTCTTCAACAATATTGTAATAAACAAAAGCCGGTTCAATTTCACTTCCAGCTGCAGGGTAGCCTATTCCTTTCAAGTGAGCATTGGCATACCATCCATCCTCCAAAGGTTTGAGAAGATCTCCTTATATAAATATGGCCATTATTTCGTCAATGGAAAAATTGTATTTTTTTGATGCTTGCAAAATATCCATCAGCCAGATTTCTGACAAGCATGGGCTTCTTAGGAAGGGAAAGGTAGGACGAGGTGGACTCATCTCAACTAAGAGGTAGGCCAACTTGAACTCTGCTGGACAGTGAGTAATGCGAGTTATAGAATCGAATTTCCAAGAAGTTAAACATGTTGGGCTTTTACAATTATCTCTGCTTCGCTATACGCAAAAGTTCTTCGCACAGCATTCAAGACACTTGAGTAGAAGCAGTGACGAACGAGCTCGGAAATGAGCTCGCTTTCTTCTCATTTTATATAAATAACACTATCGATTAATTTTCCAGCTCAGAACAAGATATGCAGAACCAACAGATAAAGTTGGAGTTACAGGATACAACTCAATATATCATCCCTTCTATTCACCAGTCAAATTTCTAACCCTCAGTGCCAACGGGCTCCACGCAGAGAACACCCTGTCCGGCAACCACTAGGGTGCAACAGTAAGGCTGCTTGCCCTGGGCAACACAGCTCTTCTTGAATGTGACACCGTTGGTGGGAATGATACCCTCTGCAAATACTGATTAGCGCCGTTTCTAGATCAAGAAATACGACAAGTGGGCTTGTATGAAATTTACGTACTGTTATCACAATTGAGATTGGCAGCACCAGCAACAGAAGTGTCACAGCAGACTGCGTTGTTGTTGGTTGTTCCTTCAGGGCAAATACTGTTGCCTCGCTCCATGATGTTGGAGGGGACGGCCAGGACAACGCTGGCAAGGGCGACAACAGTGGCGATTGAGAACTGCATTTTGAAGGTTGTGGGTTTGTTATGAAAGCTGAGCTTTGATTGAAGAGTTGATGAAGTGGAGGTTGGTGGTGGTAGTGGTGTTTGTATGAATGATGATGAGGGATACTGTTGGGAGGCGGCACAGGTGACCTTTATATATTTCTTTCTCAACCTCCAAGTCGAATTGAGCGGAAGGGAGGAATCCGCATCATCTCCACAAATGCAGTAATTAGGAGTCATACAAGACTCCGGCCACTCTGTGCATCAGGGTTTTTCAGAAAGCTACCAGTGTCTCAACAATGTCTTACGCCACCAGGAACAATACGCCAACGGGGACAGACATTGGCAGCCAACATTGTTTCTTGGCTCGCAAGTCTCCATAAGAGAAAGGTTACTTGGCCAACTGGCATTCCCTGCTGCATACCTGCGTTTCGCTTCACACTACGTACACAGCATGGCGGTAAAGGAAATGCGTGAGAAATATCGGTGAACTTGCCCGGGAGATGCTTTTCAGCTGATGTGTTCCCGCCTCTAGATGCCGTCATGCAAGGCTTACATGAACAAAAAAAAAAAAAACCCAAAAACTAGGAGTAGACACAAAATGAATCCAAGTGGGCAATGATTCTAGACAATGGAGACAACAACACAATGGAGCGATATCCTTGTGCACTCTCGAATGATTGCGTGGAGCCAAATTACCCCTACTTCCGTAGATCCACAACGAAAAAGGAATTGAAGATGACATGGTCACCCTGGAGCTGATGTCAACACAGTGTTGTGCACCTTGAAATATTAGACACTGGTACTCTCAACAGGCTAGTTGCGGGCAGCGTATTGACCTGTACTCTGCTGAATTTAGTTATGATGCACTTCCCGATGCGGAACCCCGATGAACCGAGAAGTTCACCAGTGCTGCAAGTCATATACTCCATGCAATGCAGTCGAGGACATTGGTGAGATACCGTACCAAAATAAATTCTTGTCTGGGAGGAATATTAAACCAAAGTGCGTAGTAATTCAAGAGTTGACATATACCTTGTCAGACATTACTGGGGCAGCACAGAGAGGCCCGTCCCGGGTCCGAAACAAGGCCCCTGCCCAGAGTCCACTTAATCTCAAATCGATACGATATTCCGTAGCCTCGATGGACTCCGATCGGGGGTTGGGGGCTGGATGGCTTGCAGTTCAAGACATAGCATCTGCGGGGTGGCGGACCCGAGGCCGTCCAGTAGCTCTTCATTGGACGTCGGCAGTCCGCATCCGTACCACGCATATGTAGGGATGGACTGAGAAGGTCTGATTTCTCGGCTTCGGAATTCAAATCATACACTGAAATGATGTGCATTGTGGCGACTGGTAGACAGACTTGGCATTGTTGGAGGCGGTCAAAAACCCAGAATGGAGACCATCGCAAAGGGAATGCTGTGCCGAGATTGTGAAAGGGGACGTCAGCATGAAATGATTATCCAAATGCCACCAAATCCAAAGCCATTATTATATTGCTCCCAAAGTTCGACATGCGCAGAGTCTTCAGGGCGCAACGGCAGCCAGATGCAATGATGTCTTTGATATTCCAAGTCCGTTGTGGATCGGAGGTTGGCTAGAGTGCAGCTTTCGCACAGAGGAGTCGCAAGGTTCATGACTTGATCATGCATCTCTGCATAGACTGACCCGTTCCTCCACTGTCCTCGGCTGCTGGTCTAGGTGTCCATCATTGGCCTGGGAGGCCGCGTTGGAAGATCTATTTGGTTGGCATAATGACATGACTTGCTGAGGGAGGCGCCGTTTGAAGGAGGCGCATACCTCACGTAATTGAGACATTGAAGCCGCTCGAGTGAGTAAAGAAGCGGTGTTGACAAAGGATTGGATTCCTCTGGGGTCCAACACTCGAGATGTGGAAATTGGTGGCAATTTTCTTCCTGGCTGGATGCAAGGGAGTTTGCCTTCAATGAAAGGGTTCTTCTACCCCTGGATGTGCTGTACAGCCTGTGCTGGATACCTGTTGGCAGGGGAAGGAAAAGGAAGCAAGTGGTTTTTGTTTTCTCGTCTCTCTTCTTCTTCCTTGACCGATTATGTCTATACATCCTCGCATTAGACAGTGGAGTCACGGCTCAAGCTCCCGAGGCTTTCGCAGCTTGAGAAAGGCGAGGATGTCTGACTCTCTTATCGTGGAGCAACCATGGTTGTGTCATATTCCGATTCCACTTCGTCTCTTGCCGCGACATCCTCCCTTCCCAGCCCAGGGAGGGCTGGGTTGCTCTGGCAACTCTTCTGTCGCATTGCTAGTGTGTTTACGTTTGCGGAAACAGAATTTCTGGGTTCCGGATGCTGTCATTGGTATGCGACTGACAGACCGAGGGCAGGCAGCTCGGTGTATGGTTTGGTGATGGAAAAGTGAAGGGCAGATCATGGTGTGGTGTAGAGAAAAGAGAGGGTTGAATGCTCACCATGACTTGTGGTGGAGGAGATGGCGCTGAAAGAAACCAGGATGGCACCACAGGCGCTATTGATGACGCCTTTGGTGTAGGGTTGTCGTCTACAGTGGTCTACTGCAGTGCAGCACCGCTGTATGCTCTGCGAATGTGCACCAATGGCAAATGGCATCGCATACATGCGGAAGGAAGCTTCGTCATTCCCTCCTGCCCTGCTAGATAGGCTGTGAATCGTCAAGATAGAAAAAGAAAATCTGTTCTGGAATTTACATCATCACACACTTGGCTATACATGGCCAGCATCAAGTCTAATTTAAGCCCTCTGTTCAGCCAGCCATTTGGCCTTCCAACCTGGGAAGAAGGGACTCTCCGCAAGTGTTGCCGGCTCCCAGTTTTGTTCCATTAATCCATTCTCCATCTGCCACCTCTCAAACTCCTGCAGCATCGGTATCGCTACTTGGTCGAGCTCTCGTGTCTGCTTGTACTTGAGGATTTCTTCCTTCCCGGCTTGGAGCACCTTCAGCATCAAACTCGGCACATACGGCTCGTGTTTCACCGTTTCGAGTGGTGTGAAGAAGGTCTTGAAGTTGAAGGCGACGGCGCCTGAGAGAGGCAAACGCCGTAATGTCTGCCAGTCAATGCGCAAATGGCAGGGCGACGTGGTGTGCTCGGTATTCTCGTGGCCAAGATGAGCATGGCCCTGTTTCCCATTACCTGGTGCTACATAGAGCGTCTTGTTGGCCTGCAAGGTCCACGCACCGCGCTGAATGGGCTTGGACGTTGGCATCTTGGCGAAGAATCTGGAAATGGTGCTTGAGCATATTCCCTTATTGAAAACATGGAGTATCAGGTAACAGGGTGTATACTTACCTATCCATACTCATTTGCATCTTATTCTTGTAATCTGGCACTGACACATGAATCTCGTGCAGCCGCTTCCCAATGGCTGTATCGACATTGAATCCTTGGCCAGAACAAATAACGCCTGCCCTGAAATGATACAGTCCAGTTTCTGGATTGCGTGACATGATAACAAAGTCCTCTGGCACATTATCGAGAAGTATAAGCAACGGATGGTGATCTTTGATCACCGAGACAGTACCAAGAATTTTGTTTTCAAGTCGCTGATCGTCGTCTGAAAGGCTAAAGTACTGAGGATATCGGGCACACAGAAACTGCAATGTCATTTCCATAACCTCTTTGCAGGCCAACTCGGATCCAGGAAGCCATTGCAGTATGTCTTTTCCGTGCTTGGCATAGAGCTCCTTTCGCTCAGCGATGCCGGCTTTATACGTGCTTTCCAACTCAATCCACCAATCGGGCTCGAGCTTCGAAAGAGCTGCAAGACAGTCAATGTCACTCAAAAAGCTTAGGGTGGCAATGGGACTTCACTACCCATGGTCTGGTGGTATGCCCATCTGAAAGGTCTATACGGTCTTGGGAGTCCTTTGTTAATGTCAAAATCCAGGTACGGTTCTGGCATGGGAAATTCAGAGAGAAAAGCATAATTGGGGAAATCGCCCAGCTCCTTGATCTCATCCACTGATAGCCCACTTGGGAGATACTCTGTGCCAGATGCATTTGCGTAGTCTGCCTCAAAGCCTAGCTGTGTTTCTTCGAAAACGGCCTGTCGAAACTGTCGACCTTTTGGTTTCAATATTCCAGCGCTCTCGTATCGCTCTCGCTGGAAAGGCGGCCATGTCCGCTTGAGATCAACAGCGGGGCATGCTAAGGCGGGGGCCTTGAAGCCGCTCGATGACGGCGATGGATGTTTCGAACTCGACGAAATCGAGGTTTTGTTTCGCCTACGCACCTGGATTCTATTGAAGACAGAACCCCTCTTTCTCCATTCCCTTAACATCCACGAAAGGAGGAGCAAAAGTACAGGGCCCACGACAAAGATATAGGAGCTGGGCATGATGAAGTCCAAGAGTAATAGATGATGTTTACTTTGAGCTTTTTTTCAACAATCCCGCAGATGCTGATCAACAGATCTTATTTTGTTTGTGTCAGAACGTCACATTGTTGTTATCATGGGTGCGGACAGCTGGTTCTTGGCTCTATAATAACACTGTCCTAGAAGAGGTCATGAGGCAGCGGCCCGAACGCCCGTTGCAAAGCGATTCGTTCGCGTCCCCGCCTAGTATGACGCCGGGCTTATCTTCCCCACAGCCGAAAGCAGAAGTTAAAACGAGACGGCCACGCGCGGACCCCGGTGACCCAAGACTAGTCTCTACGCCTCTCCACTCGGAGCTCTGTAGCATTCTCCGTGCCCGGGAATTTAAGTAAGAAGTATCATATATAAGCATAGTACCTTGGGATTACGCTTACTGCTTCTGCACGACTTTCTTCCCAAGAAAAAGGCCTCTGAAAGAAATAGATATATATTGCAGGGGCAACCCAATCATTCGACGGGTATGGTCCCGCCTATTTCCCCGCATACCATGCCTACACTAGACAAATAGGACCCTTCGATATTCATTTCTCCTATTCAAGACTGATTGAATACACACTGACATTATTATCATGTATGAAGATAAAGTTTATTCAAAACATCACACTGCGTACTTTTCAAAATGGCCCGCGATGTTTCATCATTCACCACGTTGATGGCTGCTGCTACAGCTGCAGTAGTACTCTTCGTGGCACTTACAATCTTGGTATGATCTACCGTCTGTTATTCTTGCTTAAATTCGTCTGACTTTGGGCAAACAGCGGCGGGTAGTCGGACGACAAGATTATCAAAATGTGGAGGAGAAAAAAATGTTGGGGTCACAATTAACAATTGAGCCATTGGAGAATTTCCGATGGGAGTCAGAGAGCCCCAAGCTGCTGAGACCTGTGAAGCGTATTTACCACATCACAATGGGTAGGTGTCCTAGTTTCTTTTATGGTTCGTCGTCGCTTTTATGTGCCGTGATTGACAGCTTCAAGGCTTAAAGAGTGATACACCATCTGAGCTCATTACTATCGACAGCGATTATTCTGATAGAGTTAAACTACGCGCGCAACTTATGGCCATTCACGAAGACACCGTACTAGGCTTTCTGCCGGAGGGTAAAGAAGCCGTTCGCGAGATTTACAACTATCTTTTCCAAGACTACCTCCCAATTCGCTACCCAACCATCTTTCGTTTGAACGACGACAAGAAGACACTAAGAAACATTGTCACATCCGCCAGTTTCTCTACACAGGCTCCAGAAGATGGGCTCATTGCGTTGCGAAGAATCGGACAAACAGTGGAAGAGGAAATGTTCCTGCTTCGTGAGACGCCCGAAGGCCACCAGTGCGTGGCTTTGGTTTGCTGCTTTGCTTCTGGTTTTGATCCATCCACCAAGCTTGGCAAAACCCTGCAGGGCATTCACTCGCCGGTGCCTGCGTATGAGAAGATTGGTCCTAGCATGGAGCGCTTCTTCAGCAAGCTCGAGGTTGGTAAGAGCGTTAAGCGCACGAATGTGAGTTGAGGGGCTCTATCGTGGGATTTTGTGGTGTCAGGAAGCTAATAAAATGGGGCTGCAGTGGTCGATTCAGACAATCCCGGACCTGTTTGTTTGCAAAACTCATCCCAAGCCCGGCGAAACAGTCGAAGATGTTGAAGATGTAGATATTGAAAAGGTAATGACCATCTATGCTCGGTTTTTGTTTTACTTTCGTTTGCTGACATGCATACAGGTTTACTTTAGAGTTGAGCTTCAAACCCTCACACGGCTGCCAAAAACACGCGCCGTTCTTTTCTCGTTCAAGACTTACATGTATCCCATGCGGCAACTGAAAGAGGAAGGGCAGGGCCCCGCCATGGCAGATGCCATTGAGGGACTTGCAAAGGGTAACGCAGCGGGCATGTGGACGTATAAAGGTGCTTCAGTCTGGGGGGACAAGGTTGTTACATATCTACGAGCGTAGTTTGAGTCTGGGTACCTAAATGAGAATGAATACTGTCCATCTGCCTTATGGAGGCTTTCTCTGGAATATTCTTCACAAATGAGGTAAGGTTTCACTGGTGACCGAAGGCACATCATCTTCCCTTCCATCGATCAATCGACAACCCATCTGGACTTGGCATGTGTGGAGCAAAGGGCGCCACTGACACCTCATCAAAAACCGAATCCCGAACTATGTCCATTTCCGTGACAGGGGGGCTATTCCCGAGAAACAATGATTGGACCAGTGTGGACCATGGACACCGAATAGGCTATTCGTGATGTCATAAGTCGATAGAGTATATCCAGGTATACAAAGCAGGTATCATGAAGTATGTAGTAGATCTGTTGTTCTGCAAAAATGTTTGATTTGTATAACTGATTACGCTAATATTCTTTACATGAAGAAACTACAAAGGGAAATATTCTAAGGTTTCTGCTAGGCGCCAAGTGGCGGGTATCAATCCATCATCATCGGCCTCTGCGCCATCCACGTCTATCAAGAATTTCGAGGGGTAGTAGTAGTAATACAAAAGAAAGCCGAGGCTTTAAAAATACATAAGTTGTGACAACAAGCTGACAAAATGACAAAGGAGATTAGAGCTCTGTGACTCAAACTGGTGGTCGGACTTAGTGTGACGACTTCTCGCCATTCATTCCATTAGTCTTCATCGCATCGCTAGCGGCATTGAGACGTCCAAACTGCCACTCGGGAAGAGTGATGCCAGTCTGTTCGTTAATCGTCGTCATCAGCGGCGGCAGCATCTGATAGACATTGCGCATCGTATCCGCCGGGTCAGAGCTGGGACCGCCCTGGCCGCCGTTTTGGTTGCCCGTGTTCCAGACGCTGATCTTGGGTGCCATGCCCCGGACAGCTTCGCCGTTGGCCTTGGCCAGCTCGATGTAGGTGCCGTTCTCGATCATCATGTACTGCAGCAGGCCTGAGGGACCGCCGAATGCGTGCGAGAGCTTGCTGTAGGCGTCGGCCATGGCAGAGATACCTTCGGCTTCTTTGAGCTTGCGCACAATTTCGGCTTCGGCGGCCTGCTGGGTCGCGTAGCTGTCTGCTTCGGCTTTGATGCGGACTTGGTAGGCGGCGGCATCGGCTTCTTTGAGTCTGCGGACGACTTCTGCCTCGGCGGCTTGCTTGGTTGCAAAACTGTCGGCCTCAGCTTGGGCGCGGACATTGTATGCAACAGCATCGGCCTCACGTTGGCGTGCTTCCTGGGCAGCTCGGGCAACGGCTGCCACCTCATAGGCATCTGCATCAGCGGCCTGCTGCTTGCTCTCTCGAGCAATAGTAGCCTTGACGACATCCCTGGCACGCAGACGCTCCAACTCAGCGCCAGCGCGCTTCAGCTCGACGTCCTTCTTGAGCTCTTCATCCTTGGCCTCGATAGTGCGCTGGGCACTAACACGGGCGATGTCCACGTCTCTGCTCAGTGCTGTCTGGCGTGTGTTAAGGTGAGCCTCGGCTTGGGAGCGCTCAATGTCGCGGTCTGTCTTGGATACTGCCGTTTCGGCGTGGATCTTGGCGATTTCCCTCTCCTGCTCACCCTTTCGCTGAGATTCACCAACATTACCACGCAATTGAGCCTCTGCGACGTCTATGCGGGCTTGATTAGTTGCGTTTTCGTGGGCTTTCCGACTGAGAGACTCGAAATAGACTGATCCGGGCGCATCTTTGAGTTCTTTGACCTATATCAATGTATGTCAGCGATGATGAACTTGGGTGATATCCTAGGGTTAGGGTTATACATACATTGGAGTTGTAGATGTGAAGACCAAACTGGCTCAGTTCACTCTGGATGTTTCGAAAGATGCGTCTTTTAAACACCTCTCGCTCAGTAAAGATCTCTTCCATGGTCATGCTCGAAACCAGCACGCGCGTTTCACCCTCAATGATGCCTTTGACGATATTCTCCACATGGTTTTTCAGCTCGCCGTTCCGGGGCGATTCTGACTGGGCCAACAGCATGGCGTACTTCATGAGAGCATCTCCGGCGTCCTCACGGTTGACGACTTCCTCCTCCTCCTCGGCGTTGAGGTCAGCAGCGCGGCTGTTGGCGCCGCGTTGGTTGACGTCCGGACCGACAGTGAAAACAACAGGTAGGGAGAATTGGAGCTTCTCCTTAGTCATGGCCTGCAGGTCCATGGAGTAGTCCTGCGGCTGAATGCTGAAGCGGGTACATCTTTGAAGCGGCCAGACCCAAGCAGCTTTGGTGATCTTGACGGTACGGATGCCCATACCGGTGATGGCGAGGTACTCATCTGGGGCGGAGATGCGGTACGACATGGTTGCGGTCTGGTTTGTTCTGTGTGGATGTAAATGTATGTGTGTTGTGATGGGAAAACCGTGTAAGTGGTGACCGTGTAACCGTGTAAGACGATGGTTGGAACGGGGGAACAAAGAGGTAAGGGGATCTGACTGTTGATTGATTGGGATAGCTCAAGGAGCAAAGCTTGGATTGAGATTGGTTTGAATGACCAAAAAGATTTCTGTAAACCACATTGAAGTGGGGGCGAGCGATCTCTACTTTATATCAGTGTCGATGCCAATCATTGCATGCATCACCTTGGAGACAACCTCAGCCCTGGCCCAAGCCAGCATCTCCGAGGGACCAATCAAGCCATTGAGCTGCGCCATGCGATGCACCTCAGCCGTGGCATTCGATGTTGATGGGCTGTGAGTATGAGCCTGAATGAGCCTGAATGAGCCTGAATGAGCCTAATAATTGGAAGCCTCCTTTGCCTGCCCCTTACGAGCGAGACGAGTTTGCCTTGCGAAGCGCCCCACGTCTTTTGGCTGGGCAGCGGGTGCCGGGTTGCCGAATGCCCAGGGCGAGCCCCAGACTACAGCGGCTTTAGGCGGCCCAGACGGCAGTATGCAGGTGGCTTTAGGGGGGAGAAGAGTGGGTGCAGCAGCTGGAGGCGAGATTGATTTCAAGGCCCCACTCCGCTGAATGGGTCACGAGGCTGACTCCGGGCGGTGGCGGAGCAGCTGATAGCCTTCTAAACCTTCCAGAAGGGTTCCCAATGCGGGGTTTGGCCATATTAAACGGAGTTTGGTTTAATAGCATCAGCCACTGCGCATTGAAAGGGTAAATATGTTTTGACTTCCAGAGTGAACCGCCTTGGGGATGGTGGCTAAGCTCTCTCGTGACGCTGTGAAGGTTTTGTCGATCGTAGGAAAGTTTGGCAGTCTTTGGGACCAACCTCTGGGGAAATCAAATCCCGCATCAGTCCGTTGATGTTGCATCTCATGTTGAGCATCATACCATGGTAAAAAGTGAGGCTGCAGAGCGGAAAACATCGTTCAATCTGGAAGCTCTGGCAAATTTCCAGGGCCAACAGCGTGAGACTGGTTATAATCTATATTAAATCTCGATCGACTGCCAGAAGCGCAGTGCCAGGGGAGACTTTGGGGCTTGCAGTAGCCGTATGAATATGGATCCGTCCAGGTGTTGTCAGTGTTGGAATTTTAACAGCAGGGCTAGGTAGGCACAACATCGCTGATGAAGCATACCTTTACAGCACATTCCATATTATAGAGCTTTCAAAAATGATCGAAATCTGAAATGACAATGAAAACTTTGAAATATGGGGCATAGTTGCCGAGTGCAGCTGTCAGTGACTCGGTGCCAGTTCAAGTTCAGGCCACTTCTTATTTCTTGACCTCCCACCACTTTTTCATTCTTCATACTCCTGCCGCCTGCACCGTTTCTTTCACGTTACCTTTTTGACACGACGTCTTATCATCTGCCATGGCAGAAACCAAACCATTGCAGGCCGAGTTTGACCGTTTTGTTGGAAGAAATGCGGGAAATCCGATTCAGATGGCCAGTCTCAGAAAGTTTCTGGAAAAGGATCCTCTCTGGGAAGCAGAGGCACCAGTCCTCCCTGCTGATCGAGCCGAGATGCAGAGAGACCGTATTCGGAAGATCATCGCGAATCAACGTAGAGACATGAAGGATGAGAACTTCCAGTTTACAGCTCAGCAAATTGCGTGTCTGCTCTTGGCGCCTAAACCCTATCTCGAACTTCACCAATCGTTCCTTCTTCCTGATCAATGGGAACTTAAGTATAATAATCTCCTCCGATCATGTAGGCTCTTCTTGACCCCATCACAGTACCTCCTCCGCTGACATAATCCCAGTCTTAATCAGGCCAATTGAGACCGACCCAACCGCCGATGCAAGCATCGCCACATCAAAGAAACGACCGCTCCCCACTGATGATGACAAGGACCTTCCCAGAAACCATAGAAAAGCCACTGCTGTAGGTCGCTTCTTTTCCCCAACTTTCTTGTCAGACTCAAACAAATGCCAAATGCAACACTGACTTTCGTTCAGGCCAGGGACCGCGATGGTGGACAGTGTGTTCTTACTGGGGCTGGCTGGCCTCAAGTAGCGCACATAGTGCC
The DNA here is from genome assembly GCA_036873115.1 of Pseudodiploospora longispora. Lineage (NCBI taxonomy): Eukaryota > Fungi > Ascomycota > Sordariomycetes > Hypocreales > Pseudodiploosporaceae > Pseudodiploospora > Pseudodiploospora longispora. The sequence continues at coordinate 200,907 of JAZDSH010000010.1, forward strand.
CTTCTGCATCAACAATTCCGTGACCAAGTTGAGCAAGTTTGAGAGGGAGATAAAAGCAGTAAAAAATCCTTTCCCCATCCAGAACTACAGCCATCTAAACCATCTATATGATGGAGGTCCCAGATGTACCGATCATCCTTGGAACATGCTCACCCTTTCGTCGACCATCCACTCTGCATGGGCTGAAGCAAAGTTTGGCATCTGCTGGAAGGATTCCTGGATCGAGGAGCAGGACATAACCATCACCAAGGTCAAGCTGCAGATCCGATTTCTAAAGCAAGATATTAAAACCCAAGATGGAGAGACCCTTAGACAGCACCGACTCATCGATATCGACAACGACGAGGAATTTTTATCAATGATTTCTATTATGGATGGAATCCATGGTGTTGATGACCATGACTCGGAGCAAGGGAAGAATATCATGAATATGGATGCATTGTCTAATCGTTTGCTACCTTCGGGTACAATTTTCCACATACGAATCCCGACTGTCGATGCTGAAAAGATGCAAACTATGATAGATTTCCAATGGGCATGTTTATGCATTCATAAAATGGCTGGGGGCGGCCGCCCGGAGGATTTGCCAATTTTCGATGTCCATCCGCCAGAGGAGCCGGATGAAGTTTACACAAAGGCGATACGGGAATATGAGGAGGAACTCTAGAGAAGGTCCACACAGTCCGGAACGTATAACATCCCGGCGCGCGCGGCGGCAACAATGCCACGCGTCCCATCGCCTGCAATTCGGGCACGAAACACTCTTTCAAAGAGACTGGCAAATCTTAAGATAGCGGAATCACTTCGATAGTTAAAGGCCAATATGAAAAAACCGCGACCATCGATTATTGGCGTCTGGCGGAGAGGGGATGAGGAGGAGCCTGCTGCTCCCCCGGTTGCTTGAGTTTATGGATGTTTTTTTTATTTTGTTAATAGTTGTTTCTATGGCTTAATTTTAATCTGACCTCATACGTCAACACTGCCATCATATTCGCCGCTATTGCTAAAATTAACTAACAATTCTTTCTACATCACAGCTCAAATAAAATAATGCAAAATACACTTCATTACTAAATGCTTCATATGTACCATCGCACTCATAGATCTCATCCATAGCTCCTCCTATTTCTATATATATAACGTAGCAATATCCATCCATCGTAATGAACATACAAAAAGCGAGGTAGCAAGTCATCAGCCAAACTTAATCCCCGAACCGGGCTTCCAAGTCCCCCCCTGCTGCCCCTGCCCTCCAGGTCCTAGCGATGGCGCTCCAAACTTGATACCCAGTGTCGGATTCCAGACCCCACCGGCTGGATTCGCTGAAGGCTGCACCGGCTGAGGCTGTTGGACGGCCTCGCCCGCCCACGACTGTATTGACACCTCTGCGGGACTTTGCACGGCCTGCCGGGTTGGAAGACGGGCACTTTGCTGTGGTGGATAGGTGGGTGGCGGTGGAGCTGCGTGTTGTCCGTGAACTCCTCCATGATTTGTCCCATAATGAGCTTGTTGGTTGGTGTGATAAGACACTTCGGCGGCATCATGAGCTGCTTGACCTTGGTTATGGCCAAGGCTGAGATTTGACAGTGGCGGCATGCTAATCTCCCTAGATATTCTAGTTAGCATTTTCAAAACTTTCGACCCAGCATCAACCTGAAGTTGCAATGCTGACAGCTAAGAATCTCATCATGTACTTACTCTTCCAGCGCTCTCGCTTCCATTCTCCGCTGTGCTACCCACCCTTTGACAACATCTCTGAAACCCTGCGCCACAATCTTGTTTAGGTCGTTGTAGAATTTCCTACCAACCTCCAGGTTATTGACAATCTCCTTGTACTTGAGGTACGCGTTCTCTAGCTTTTGTAACACCTTTTCACGCTCACGGTTTCCTCGATCGCCCACCTGTCGCTTTTGGCCCTCAAATTCTCGATTTGCCCGCTCCACCAGTGCCAGAAGTTTGTCTTGCTCTTGCATCTCCTTGTTGATCGCTTCCAGCTCCGGCTCGTACAATTGATCGAGACGCTTCTCAAAGAAATCTTCAAAATGGGCTGGAACAAGTGCCGTGGACGGGTACGTTCGCTCTAAACGGGCGGCTTCTTTGAGAATGTCTGGCTTTATATCGTCGCGTCGCGCACTTTCTCTCAGGCTTTCCACCTTCTTTCTTCTCCGGCTCTCTAATCGAAGCACATCATTGTATGCGCTCCGCAGCCTCCCCAAAGATCCCTTCAGCTCGTTGGACGTCTCCATTGGTCCATTGGAGGGCACATAATTCATGAGCGCCCGATCTGGCCCTGATAGAATGTGTAAAAGCTCCTCGTTTGCTGCGTACTTTTCCCGGACCACGCCGTCACTGCTGATACTACTTTGAAAATACCCTTCGATTTCGCTGGCGTGGCCCCAAAGTTTGGCGCCCTGGGGTTCGGCTTGGCTCTCTGGTCGCGACCACCTCTCCGTTCCGAATCGCCTCCGGAAGTGTTGGTCTTCATCGTCTTCTGCAGCCAATACTGACTTGCCTTCTTCAAAGATGGCCATGTCTGCTGCGCGTAGCTTGTCAATGTCGGCAAAACTCCTTTGTATTCTCCCAATTGCATCAGCCTGTCGGATCTCCTCCGCATGCTGCATTAAACTAGGTGGAAGGCCCAGTGGCTTTTCCAATGCCTGCAAGGAGCCCGGTAGGCCAAGTGAGCTGAGAAGTGTGTGGATATTCTCTGTCAGCGTTTCAAGCTCTTGAATGATGTTTTGATTGACCATTCTATCCCTGCGTTCTTCGTATATGGATATGGCCACATGTACTGAGAAGGGTACGAGTCTAGAGAACAGAGCAGGGCCAAACTCAGCCTTGTCACCCAAGTGGTCAAAGGGGTTCGCCACTTGAGGGGGGGTTCTCGCGACAGCCATGTTGGCCCTTTCGAGAATCTTTAGTTCTGATTTTGGCGGGACGGGATCTGCGATGGTTAACGTTTTTTGCCGCGGTTACTGCGGTTCAAAAGTCACCTACTTAAGAAAATCATGTCATTATCCTTCTCAGCCCGTTTGAGATCCTCCTCCACCTTTCTTTTTAGGCCCTGCAAGTCATCGACGACTGTCTTGTTAAGAAAGCCACCTTTGGTCTCCTTGACGCCCTCGGCCACACAGGCAACGGCATCATAGAGACGTGCAACTTCCTCTCCATATTTTCTCTTTTCCAAGCAGTCGCAGGCGGCACGATATTGAGCTGCGGCAGCGAAATGGTGATGCTTGGCGGTCATATGATGTATCCACGCACTGCTGATCGCCTCGCTGTTGACAGCAGCTTCGCCTGCCAGGTTGTAAAGATCAGAGACCCGGGCTGCTAGCTTTGCGATGGAAGCGTCTTTGTACCCATCCATGACTGCCTTTTGCCAAAAGCATTCTTGGCTCTGCGCTAGTAGGAGCTGTATGAGGGCCTCAAGTGTATGGGTGTCCATGTCCTCGGGGGGGTCCGACATTCGCAGTTCAGGCAGCACTACCTTTTGCATGTGTGAGAGTACACCCGCAGCCTGGGAGAAATAGTTGGCCGCAGCTTTTAAGCCGTCTGTGTTGTTTCTCGGTATGTTGATTGCCAATTGGGAGTACAGAGCGGCGAGATTATACAAAATGTTCATCAGTTCGTATTTGAGATTGTTCCGCCCCATTGGCCGTTCGGTGTTGTAGCCCAGGGCTGGGTACCAAGTAAAGTCGGCACCAATCTGTCAAACACACGATGTTAACAAGCTATGATCATGTTGTAGGTATAATGTAGCTTTCAAGCACCGACGTGGGACGCACATCGATAGGGAACTTGCCCCCAATCCACACAAGCTGGCCAGCGTATGCCTGAAGCTTCCTGACACCGCTGAGGTGAGGCTCGCGCACGTTTATGGCATCTCGGCGCAGCGTATCAATCACCTCCAGGTCCTGTTTGAACATGTCTGGGTGCTGGTCATATTTGGTATTGATGTACTGGCGAATCGTCGAAGAGAGCGAGATGTGAGAAGATCGACGGAAAGGAAGCGACAGTATGCTGCTTGTCGTGGCGCTGTTTCGGCCATGTCAGCGTTGCACCCAGGCGCACAATGACTTGTTCAGATAATGCTGCATACTTGGACATTTTGAGGATTTCTGAGCCCTTACGGGGGCGGCTGCTCGATGGGGGCTCGTACGGGAAGAGACGGCGGAGGTGCTATGATGACATGTTCGCCAACGAACGTGAAGTTTCAAGCCTCAACTTTGGTGTTTGGCGGGGCAGAAGCTAAGCCTCAGCACAGCCATAGGTGGGATAACCTAGAGGGGCACCTTGGCTGGTAATATGCATGACTCAGCAGGTTGTTCACTGAAGCTTCTTTCTCTACCGCATATTGATCATCACCATCTAGACTCTCAAATGTTGATAACGTAGCACAGCACCATAGACATGTCTAGTATTTCCAAATTTTTGGTATACGTACAAAATCATGTCGTGCAGAACAGAAACTAGCAGGACCTGTGAAATGACATGCTGGTTTGATCTTTTTCGACTTTTTTCCTAAATTTCTTCTCTCCCTCTGGCATTTGTCTCTCTCTTGACTGATCGTCACCAAAGATGACAACAGTGTGCAGCACGTGCATACTGACAGCTGCTGATAGCACAGGCATTTATGCTTACTCTGATCGCCGTGCTAGAGCTGACCCTGCGTCTTAATGTGATCATCGAGAGAGGTTCCAGTTTCCTTCCTGCTCACTTGGGCCAGAATAGTAATGGACGCCAGTCGGCAGAGGCTAACTTGAATCGTCACCGGAAGCGCCTGGAAATTGATCGCCTACCTGCTGTATTTAGAACTTTGCAGCGGTTAACGGCGCTTTTAGTTCCAATCACGTCAATGCATTTTGACATATGCAGAGCCAATCCCTTCCCTAATGAAAAGACACCGCCGATGCGGCACTTATAGCATGAGTTGGAAAAATATTGCGTATGCTGACAACAACAAGCCGAGCATGATGATTATCTCTAGGCTCTCCGGATGCCCCGTGAACCACAGTATGCCTGCACTATGATCTCCAGAGCAGTTATCGGCGCACCCGTCCAAGCCGTCTCCATTGCTTGACTGTCTGTGCTGATCCGCACCGGTTCTTGATACTGATCCACTGACTCTGGCTTTCGGCAAAAGCGCCAATGACGTCGTAGGTCTAATTGGTGTCGCTGCAGTTAAACGCCCAACAGGGGGGGCGGTCCAATCAATCGCCTTTTGCTCTCTCTTATTATAACTGGTGCTTAATTGCCGTGCGTGTGGTCCCTTGCCCGGGATCGAGCATGAGGGCGAGTTGAGACAGGCTTATTGCGTGATGTTGCAACCTGCGAGGGCAGCCTACGCCAACGCGGGCACAAATGCAAAGGCGTCGCTGGTGAACACTTCCAGCATTTCAACGGTAGAAGAATTGGGCGACGCAATTTGCTGATGCAATTTAATCCTCATTTTACCTACCTCCCCCCCCATCCGTCTGCGACGAGAGATCGACGGGGTCGACGCTCCCTTGCTACATGTAGATGGCCGTCCTCCTGGTTCAACCGATGCTTGCGTTTGAGCAATCAGGAGCGGCTGCTACCCATCTTCAGCCTGTGCCCGCTGGAGAGAGGTGGGATGAGAGATGCGACGCGCCTCTTGCCCTACTAGGAAGGCAAAGGAAGGCTCAAACAGAAACGACGCAGTTTGCATCAGCCATGCTGACAGCTCGTCGTGCTGAGAGAAGGATCGACATCGGCAGTTGGGGGTACTAGTACGGCCACAATTCGACGGTGTAGGGAATTGCTCGCTCCTGAATTGGAAAAGAAAGAAGTGATGAATTCTATCCCCCACACTCATCTCACGTCTTCGAGACCTATTCCTGTCCCTTCTATGGGTCTGGTAATTGCGTGTCCATGTGTTAGTTTTATCCTGCAAGACTGTGCTGCACTAGACTAAGAGAGAGATGCTTTTGGGACTGCAGCAAGGAGAACAGGCTTTCGCACCTTGAAACAAGAGGCACGGACATGTTGGCTGCTGAGATTGCAGCATCCTAGATTATTAGGAGGAAGCAAACAAACAAACATGGAAGGCTACCTACCTACAATAAGTTCTTCGCGGGCCGTGATGCAGTTGGGTCTTGTAGGAGAGCTGGTGCAGTGGTGGCTTGGCCAGGGTGCAATCTTGGCTTTTTCTTGGCTCATATCTTTATTTTAGACTGGCGGCCCCTGACTGATAACGGGCTGATAGCGCACTGCACAGTATTCACCACCAAATCTGCCACTGATGACGACACACAGGCTTCTTTGGGCCTTCTGATTCGCTTCCTGTGGGCCAACCTCGAGATAAAGCATGTTATTCAGGCGGGCTTTCACTCTTGCTCACTGACCAAAGAGACATGACAACTAAACACCCAACTTCAATACTGATATTTATTGTTATGTGTTAATGTGACTTTAATTGGATATGCAGGAGGGCGTCGTTGACTACCTCCTAGCGATCTTTAATCAGGTGAGGTGCGTCTTGACACATGCCCCTACTGGTACCTGTTGGAGCACCACCTACAGTGAGTGTACAGTGCATGTGTTCTCATCAACGACCCCTGTAGACGCTAAATAGACGGTGCCCGCAGCCCCTGCCCATCATCTCCAGACTGGGCCCAGCTCCGAGGGGTCGCCTACAGTTCACGGCATAAGGTGGATGGCTACAGGTGACGAATGCCCTGTACAGGAGGTGCATGTCGATTGATATGGCTGCAAATGGCGGGATCGGCCCTGTTGATTGGCGATCAGCCCCCCCATGCGCACTAAGTTCTAGCCAATGGAAGGGATCTGTAACTGGAGATTCTTTGATGAACCATGAACCTCCGAATCCTCAGCTATGGAGGAGGAGGAGGAGGCACGGACATGCAAGCAGAGGAAAAGGGTTCCATTTCTCGCTTCAACTTGATAGTCTTTTCGTTGGGTGTTCGTTCTCTCATGGATTGGCATTGCGGGTGTTGATCAGTCTACTTGATGCCGGCCGGCTGTCCCTTGACCTCCTCTCTTCAACATCCTCCTCCTTCCCCTCCTCCACTCACCATCTTCTCACCACAACCAATCTTTCTCTTCACCTCCCACCTCTCCTTCTCTTCCCTTTCATCTCTTCCTTCGCACCTAAGCCACCATATTGGTAGCGTATTGTACGCGCCGCCCCTCTTCCATCAGCGCAAGTTTGTTGGCCGCCTGTGTCTTCGTTGCCCTTGGTCTTACCCTCCCTTCACTTTCCTTTAATTGCCTTGCCCTCATCTCCGTTACTCTTTGGGCATCGAGTCTCAACGTCACACTCATTCAGTCACTCCCTTAAGAGCCACGTTTGTTTGCATAACTTCACTTCTTGCACTTTTGTTACGCGGCTTTTGTCTCTCGCTCCTTCTTTGACCCCCCTCTGCGTCATACCATCCAACCGACGTCTGTACTCACTGTCCTTCCTCGATTCTTGCGCGACTTGACCGCGGCCTGAACCTACCCAAGAGGCTGTGGCTAGACGAAACCATCATTACCAACCTGCAGCCCGCCGCGACATATCATGGGAGTCAGCCTGCTAGGCCCTAAGCGTGTTTTCACCATGAGGAGCCCAGTTGGTAGAGCTCTTCTGGCCGCTGCGTGCGTGTTGTTCATCATTGTGGCCTCATTGCGAACCGATACCCTTCAAGCGCGTTCCAGAATTCTGCAGCACTCTGGCATGAAGTCAACCTCTGCAGCTCCCGCCAATCAGCAGCCCCTCAACAACATTCAAAAAGACAAGGAGTCTCCCGAATCAGACCCCCCCGCCTCACCGGTCTCCAAGCTCCCCAATGTCGGCGATGATGTCCAACCAAGTCCCGAGATTGTGATGAACTGCGACGCCGATATTCCTCGCCTTACAGAAATCAAGAAGCGCTATGAACTCAACGATCGATTCCAGTACATGAAGCGATACATTCGCTTCAATCGCACCGAGGGCCTCGAACGCAAACGTATGACGAAGCTCTCCCAAAACTTGCTCCCCTCAAGCTTCCGAACCGTCGACTTGGCCAAGCACAATGCCGGTGGAGATGTCTGTGCAGATGCTCTCGACGTCCAGGTGCCGGCTTCGGGACTCCCTCGGACTGTCAATGCCTCTGATTTCTTGTTTGGTGTGTCAACTACTTACAAGCGCTTCATGGATCCGGAGACGACTCCCGTGAACGAATGGGTCTTTTGGCTTACCGACAACCGTGGCAAGTCTAATGGTGGAAAATTGCTACTCATGCTGCTCGATGCGACAGATGAGGAACTTCAAGAGGTGGCCAATCTTCTGGGCGATGTAGGCATTGACGTGGATGTCTACCATTCCGACTCGTCTGTTGAGATGGCCGTCCGATACCTGACTCTCGTGCCGACTCTCTACACTCATCCGGATGCCCACAGCAAGAAATGGTTGGTGACGTGCGATGATGACACCTTTTTCCCTAGTATGCACGGCCTCATGGAGAAACTGGCAACCTTTGACCACACAATCGACATGTATGTGGGCACATTGTCCGAGGATGTGGGCGCCCTGGAGCGCCATGGCTCGCAAGCATTCGGCGGTGCAGGCGTTTTTCTTTCGCTTCCCATGGCTGAGAAAATTACGGAAAAATTCGAGAGCTGCACCAGCGAACAGAAGATCCTTGAAGCTAATTCCGGATGGGGTCCTCAGGGCGACATCTTGCTTCGCAAATGCATCTACGAAAATACAGAAGCTCGCCTCACTTCCGTGTGGGATCTGTGGCAGCTTGACATCCTTGGCGAGCCAAGTGGCTTTTACGAATGGGGCATCAAGCCGTTGTCCCTCCATCACTATCGCGGTGGTGGTTGGCACAAGGCCAAGCCGGGTCAGTTCACCAAGATTGCTCACACATGTGGCGAGGATTGCACCTTGATGCGGTTCCAGACAGCCGACGACTTTGTAATTTCAGGTTACTCCATTGCGCACTACCCCGAGGGCATCAAGTTTGACACAAATCAAGTGGAAGGCACACTTTTTGCGGCACCTGAAAACAAGGGATGGAACCTTGATTTCGTCCTGGGACCTAGTCGACCATCGTTACTCAAGACTGGTCGGAAGATTTCGTGGGACATGCAAGAATCCGAGCTGCAGTCGGACGGCTCTGTGCTGCAAACATATACACGCCGAAAGGACGATCAGCGCTGGGTCCACACCGACGGATCGCCTATGAGCAACATTGATGGTGTTATTGAGCTGGTCTGGATTCCTGCGGTATGAGTGGAAGTCGAATTTTTTTTTTATTTCAACATCCTCTGAGCGGGCTGCTCCTTGGACTTGATTGAAGTATTCCAACATGGTTGCATAACTACTGTCGACTTTCTAAACCACCTGCTACGCATTCTATTGCAAAGGCGATCTTCTCGTCAACGTATATATCTTGTTCCTGTTCGATTTATCTTCTTTGTCATCTTCCTGGGGAAGAACCTTTTCTTCAGGCGTTTCTGGAAGACCTGGGTTTCTTGTCTTTTTCTTACCAAGCTGCGCGCGACGCATTCCATTACCTAGTTGAACTGGTCGGAGTTGGGGGGACTTTCAAGTCGGATGCTTTATTTGACAATTACTTGTTTTGATGGACATTGAGATATAGAGATGGCTGTTGTTTTTTGTTCTTGGAGACGGAACTGGCTTCAGGATGTTGAAGGAACCATAGTGCGCGCTCTGGCCTAGTGCAGCGCCAGAACGCGACCTCTTTGTATTTTGTGCAAGACTAAAAGTGAACTCGAATTTCTAAACTAAAGACACAAGCTTATCCTTATATACCATCCACCAGAGGGCTCAAGCCTTGTGCCGTTCCCAGACGATTCTCAAACCAAAGCTTCAACCTCTCCACGTGGGCGCGATCGGCCATGAAGGTAGCAAACGTTGTAGGGTTGGTGTTTGGCATATGCATGATATCCGGATACTTGAAGTCCTTGGGAGGTTGGGCATCCTGGCGAACGCTCCAGCCAGCAGCGTCTTGGAACTCTCGGCTCAGCAGGAAGGCATGGAAGAGTTTGGCACCCTCTGGATGCGGTGCGTCCTTGAGGATGGCACCTCGTTGGGCCCAGCTGACGAACTGGCCGTCTGTGGGGAATCCCATGCTGACACCCTTGGGAGGTTTGATGCCCACGGCGCTGGTGAATGTCGCGGCGAGGTTGTTGTCGGATTGTTGGATGAGGGTAAGGGGGGTGGCTGAGCCGCGGACCCAACGGGGGTTTTGTTTGAGGAGGGCGTCGAACCATTTGGTACCATGAGATTTCATACTAAAGAAGATATTGTGAGTACATTCTGGAATAGTGTTTTGGTTCGGCACGGGGGGTTACGATTACTTACATGAGATGAAAGGCGTAGAGAACGGCATCGTCATCGTTGGGATACGTCAAGACAATCTTATCCTTGAGCTCAGGCTTAAGAAAATCCTGAAAGGTACGAATCTCCTCCATACCCTTCAGCTTCTCCGCGTTCCAAAGAAGCGACCAAGAAAAGATTCTCAACCCATACCAATGTGCCGACACTCTATCCTTGAACTCCGGATAAATCTTTTCAAACCCCAACGGCGCATAACTCATCAACGCACCAGATTTAGCCCAGCGCGTGAAATCATGTGTAGTCTGGAGGATGACACTATCAACGTGGACGTTGCGGCTGGCGAGCTGGTCGTCGATGTTACCGTCGTGGTATTTGGAGAGGTCGATTGTGATGTTGAGTGTCATGCCAGGGAAGCGGGTTTCAAAGGCCTGTTTGATGGCGTCGCCGCGGTTGGATTCGTCACCGCCGTGGGAGCAGGTGACGAGGCCGCCTTCTGAAAGGGCGGCTTTGTAGAGGGTGTCGAGAGAGCGGGTTTCGAGTTGGGGGGATGATTTAGGGGTGTGGTTGAGGGTGAGGGCGGTAGAGGGGTTGAGGAGGAGGCCGGCGGTGGCAGCGGCAGCGAGAAGAAGCCTCATTTTGGGCGAGGTGGAAAGTATAGGATATTGAAAAAGGAGTGGCTGTTGAGGTGATGCTGTGATGAGCTGGGTGGAATTTGACGATGTTGGTCGATGGGGTTCTTATAGATGGTGAAGGATGGTCTGAGCAATGATTTGATATCAACAAACTACGTAACTGTAACATCCACTCGGGATAGCATAGTTCTGGACGAATTCTCTGGGATAAGCAGGACAATGGTACTAGGGGTACTCTTGGCACTACTGTGAATTACGTTGGACGGTCTAGTCTCAAACTGAGCCACTTCAAACTTGAAGCTTTGCAACTAGTCTTCCTACTGCTTGTACTGTAGGAGCCCAGATTACTAGACATTGGATTTCTCCCACATGAATCCCCGAGGACATGACAAACCAAGAGTGGCAAGCACGAATCATACGATGCGTGGGTGAAGCTATAATGATCAATGACAGGAACTAAGCATTTGCCTGGATGGGCGAAGGGGTCCAAGCATAGCCCAGATAATCCACTACTTCTTGGTACCTTGAACTAGGGGTGGACGATGGAGTACTCCCACATGAATGCCGGGACTTGGCAAAGCTAATGGGGATGTGATGGATATTACGCAGAATACGCGTCAATGAGTGTAGACGGGTAGACTTGATGTGAGATGGGCATCAGAGTATTCCCAATGAAGCTTTGTGAGACACAAAGATTGGGATTCTCCTTTGTTTTTTAAATGTCAGATCTATCCCACATGATTTTACCTGTCAAGGGGGTGACAGAAAACACCGCCGGTGCCAACATTTACAGCGAGTAGCTAACGAGGCGATTTCATCCACAATAGTCAAGAAGAAAAGAATTTATTACAATATATAGCAACATCTAACTATATATATCATATTTAGATAAGTTTATTTGATTATTTTGGTACTTTTCCTGGATATTTGAAGGGTTTATGAACATAATTATAACAAGTTTGGCACACAGGCGGCGGTGTAATCTGTCACCCCCTTGCCTGTGTGCGCTCATGACAAAAACTGGTGGAATCGGAAGTTTTGACCAAGGTACGAGTACTGTTGTTTTCCTATTTTGGAAATATTTTCAAATACTACGCAAGGTCGTAAGTAGACGCGTTTTGTCGAATCTGGAAGTTTCGGGTATTTCCGATCTGCTGTGGGTGCATGGTCGGGGAAACTATTTAAATCCGGGTTTGGTGAGATCTGCTGGCTCCTTTCGGGATTTGATATTCGCATTCCGAGGAGGCGAGGGTGATGGAAGCAAAAGGATGGTGTAGTGAGTGAAGAATGCTGTAGGTGCTTCACGTAAACGTTGGGAGTTGTAGATGAAGATACGTATAAAATGCCCGGTTAATTAATTGTCATGGAAATACAGATAAATCGATAGATGTACAGAGTACACTATGCGCAATTGAATGACGAGTTCTTGATTGATGCGCTTGAGCATCATGTCGACATCCCCGGGTATTGGTGGATCCGATGCCGGATCTAATCTTGTGGAAGGCCAGAAAGAATGCGCTAGAAGATGGCCTGCATCCACCAAGACGATTCCATCCATTGTTAAATCCTTTCGAAATGAACTAAAGGGCGTGGGATGACGCACCCAATCTTTGTAATCTGTAACCGTTAAATACCACCCTGGTGATTAACCCAGCGGCATCCCACTTCGCCAATCTCTTCGACTTATTCACATTCGTCCAGCAGTTGAAACGTGTCTTACCTTGGTTAGTTACCCAAAACGGCCTCACTCGTTGCTTTGTACCTGCGTCTTTATTTCGGAGATATTATTCATCATCATCAATCCAATCATCAGCACCAAGTCTGATGGCGGTCGGCGGCGCTCGAACACACTTGGCTTTCCATCATGACGCCAAGCTGTTGAAGCTAAGGACTACGGTCGTATCTGTGAGGCCGTTTTCAGAGCTAGAGCAGGAGAATAAGCTTTTGTTCAAGCAGGGCAGTGAGGAGGAGGACCACGTCATTGTCACCAAGGAGACGATTTTTCATCCGCAGGGTGGTGGTCAGCCGTCAGATGAGGGCGTCATGACAGTCGTGTCGTCGCTGACAGATGGTGCTGACTCGTTTGACGTGAGGTCGGTGCGTATGGATGCCGTGCATGACGGGCAGGTTTTGCATCTCGGCCGCTTCACCAACCCTCCCAACCAGCCCCGATCCGGGACCGGCACCGGCACTGTCATCGTCGAACAAGCCGTCAATGCGGAAAAGCGACTCCTCTACTCACGCTTCCACACAGCCGGCCACGTCCTCGGCGCCGCAGTCCGCCACCTCGTCGAGCACGAGATCCCCGGCTTCGACGAACTCAAAGCCTCCCATTTCCCGGACAGCGCCTCCTGCGAGTTCCGCGGGCTCATCGAGGCCAAATGGAAACCCGAGATCCAGGCACGCGTGGACGAGTACGTGTCTCGCGCTATGCCCGTCGAGATTGAGTTTTGGACCGAGGATGACTTTCACCGCGAAGGGTTGGCCAGGCTGATCCCAGACAAGGGGATGCTGCCGCCAGGGGAGGAGAGGTGGAGGGTGGTGAGGATTGTGGGCGCGGAGGTGTATCCGTGTGGGGGGACGCATGTGGATACGACGGATTTGTGTGGGGAGACGACGGTGAAGAAGATTTCGAGAAGTAAAGGCATAAGTAGGGTGAGCTATACGGTTGCTCAGTAGGGGGAGTTTGGTGTATGTTGGGTTTTGGTGTAGATGGCTCGTCGCTTGTTACATTGAGTAGAGGCGCAAGAGCAGGTTGGTTAGATGATGACTGATGGGATAGACTGAATGAATCATGATTATTCACAGGTGTTGATGATTGGTGATGGATGACAGATGAGAGTTTGACTGTGAGATTCTGCAGAGCTTGATGCTTTGTCTATCTTAAATCGGGATATTAAAAGGATGACCCGTTTGGTAGAGAATACAAAATGGTTGCCCACTTCACAATTATTATGTGCAACATCAACACTCGGCGTTTCCCTTGCTGCATCTCAACAATGGCACAAAACTACATAATTCAGGTCCCCTGCCAAACCCCTCATGTACTGACTATTACTTCCTTGTGGCGATTACCAACCCCTTGGCTTACTTTGCCCTGGTTTCATCCAACCAGTAAAGATTCTCCGTAGAAGATGTCTCAGTACCTCATTGCCATTTTGCAATTCGCTGCTGCTGTAGATCTTTTGGGTTCGTTTGGTATACTCTTGAAGATCCTCCTCTGTCGGAAAGACTGTCACTTTGTAGTCGCCACTTCGTGATGTCTTCCCCAATCAATGAGGTCGACAATGTTGACGTGCTTCCCTTTCATAGCCTGTTTTATTTTAATGTTAGCGAAATCGGGAGTTGGGAGGGGGATTTGTCGGTATGATGGGGGAGGGGGGGGTAGATTGACCTCTACGCATGCCTTGGTGGTGGTAGGACGTGGGTTTTCAAACCCAACCGCTCGACAGAGCGCATGCCAAGCAGTAATATCATTTGCGGACCCGAACCACAATCTCAGCTCTTCATGGAGTGCGTGTTGGTAATCCTCCCATGCCTCCTTTGATGCGGCGTCGTGGCGCTGCCAATCCATGTGTTGCCGCAACAGGGCAAACGAGGTGGCGGGAGAGAGTAAGGGGTCGTAGGGAAAATTGCTATAAGACTTAAAGAAGGTATCCAAGGGAGTTTCGGTAATTTCCTGGAGAGGCTTTGAGTTGAGCAAGTGTTGCTGCGGAGCCACCTCGCTATCGAATTCTTTAGCACAAGTCACACATTTGATTGGATGCATGGGTAAGTCTCACAGGTGTTGCTGAGGAGCCTCTTCACTCGCCAGAGATTGTCCGCTAGACGTAGCCTCCAAGGATGGAAGCTGCACGGGGCAGTCGCGCTGGTGTTTATCAAGAGATTCATTGTTACTGGAAGATTGATCGCCGGGAGGATGCGAAGGTGAGTCAAGTAAAGCCTCGCGGAAATTTTCAAGAAACAGGGCTGCTGCCTCGGAGGCAAAGACTTGTTTCGACGAATAACTCATGAAGACAAATATTTCGAAACTAGGGGCATAAGTAGGAAGTTGATGATATAGTTCGAAGGAATATGTATGCCACAGGTGCTCGGTTCGTAGCATGCAGTGTCTCAAATTGCAGTTCACTGATGATTTTGCCCAGAAAATGTTTGTGTAACCAACAAATCCTGCTATCTTCTAATTGTTCAGGCGATATGAGACTGGCATGTTGAGGTAGGCCGATACGTGATGCAAAAGTGAACGAATTGTCACCTTGCAGTCCCATAGAATGAACACACTAATGCATATGTAGGTTTTATATGGTGCTATGTGAGCAAAAAATAGCGAACTGTAATTCGGCTATATGTCCTCAAGAATCCATATATGATTATCACTTGAGCGGCCGCCATGGTGTGTTGTAGATGGATCAACTGGTGTTATTTGCGAACCTTATTAGTCCAATGTTGGAGTTGCAGATGAGGAACATATCTATGTATGTACTATAGCTTTCCCGCTTGTGTTTGGAATGTCCCAGGCAAATAGAATCATGTAAAAACGAAGTAAAATATTGGTTCGAATAGAGCTCTTAAATGGAATGAGTATTTATATACTCTTGCTGGAGCAATTATGCCTCCAACGTGTGAGGGCCCTGTGTATCAACTTTAGCACCACAGAGTCTGTAGTTTAGTGCACGTTTAGGCGACTAGCACCACTGTGGCACCCCACTGCGTTGAGCTGTGAGGCCCTCGACTGCTGAATCATGGGGGCATATAATCCAACAGGACAAGCAGGCACTTGGCGCTAAATAGATATGACCACCATCGCCAAACTCGACTCTAGCACAATTTCTTGCCCGAAGCATCATTCGACATTCCACACTCGCCCGAACAGTACCATTCAGATAATATCGAGCAAGGCTTTACTCTGGTGATCTCTTTGGTCTTTGCGCTTCTGGCGCCAACTACCAATGTTAACCTGAAGCAATGACCGTCGGCACAACCGAGACTCCACTCTTCATATCCTATTTCGACATCCTGTGAGCAAAATCCATCAGATGCAGGAAAGACGTGCTGAAGCCGCAGATGGAGCGTCAAGCCAGCAGAGACGTGTGCAAGTCCCCAGAGCTTGTCATCGATGCAAGAATCTACGGCGAGGATGCAATGAATTCAGACCCTGTCGCAGATGTGTCAGAGCTGGGTTGGGTGATCAGTGTCTTGCATCGTCACTGCCCCCCAGCTTTGCACCAACAGGCCCATCCGCGTTGTTCTCTCCATTTCAGAGCTCGAGTGAGATGGTGTTGCGCAGAGTAGTCGACCTTGTGGTTCAGGCACCGGCTGTTGTTGGCTACTGTGCCGCTCGCTTCTTCGACCGTCTCTATCCAACTATTCCCATCTTGACGCCAGAGTACGTGGCTCACCTGATTGCAAGTGCCTCCCAAAACGAACCCCACGAGTCTGGAGTAGAAGCCAGCTGCGTGCTTGTTGCCATGTGCGCCCAGGTTTTTCTACAGGCCGAGGAACCTGACGATCTATTTCAACAGGAGCTGACATTGGAGAGCAATGAAGCGTATGGGCGAACCCTGTTTGATGCTGCGCTTGCAGCCCACCGGGTGCTTGCACACCATGCGACTCCTTCTTTGAATCTCTGCCTGTTTGCTTTCTTTCTGTATGCGTCTCATGCTCGGCTGTCACATCATAGCCAGGCTTTCATATTTCTTCGACAGGCAACCACGTCGTTTCTCCTACTGAAAAACGCCAATGATGAATCTTCTTCAGATGTGCTCGCAAACCGCCTGTTTTGGGTTCTACTTGTATCGGAAAGGGCACATGCGATCCGCTACAACCGCCCGATTACGCTGCAGATTACTGCCGAATCACCCAGCCTCGATAACAAAGTTCAAGATCCCCTCTTTGTGGGTTTTTGGAGTCTGGCCGCGCTCTTTCGGCCTCTTGACACGTTCTTCATTGCCCTGTTGAACCAGGAAGCAACTATTTGTCCGCCTTCGTCTCGCGCTGAGTCGATAGAAGCAGTGGAGAGCGCTATAAATTGCGCGGTGAGCCCAGCTGCCGGCTTACGCGACACGCAAAAGGCAAACATTCGTGTAACACAACTATGGTTGCGGATCATCATCTGGCAGCTTCGGCTGCGTCTGGGTTACCTCACCGATGAATCTTACCGACAAAGCATGACATATCAATACCCGCTAGAAGTGGCCAGAGAACTTGTCTTGTCCATTCGCGATCTCCCTATTGACAGTCTCAAGGTGCATGGCTCGGGCTTGACGGAAAAGCTATTCGATATTGCGTCGGTTGTTATTGACGTCTTGGCTCGAGTCCCGCTGACGGCTTCCAGCCCAGCTGGAGCTCGTCTACTAGCAAGCACAACACCGGAAGGTGACCTAGCATTTGTTCGCGCTTTGATTATTCAACTACCAGGGGGTACAATTATATACGACGACCTTCTCGAAAAACACATCCAGCAAGCTCTAACAAGCCATGCTACCACTACCATCTCGCCAGATAACCCCAGGACTTCATTCAGTACCAACCCAGATACTGTCTAGCTTTCATCAGCTGCTACCAGGCTCTTTCGATGATCCACTTCTTCATGCGAGTAAGGATCTATGTGTGTCTTGGCAAACTTCTTCGCCGGCACCCGCCGCTCAAACAACACATCCAACTCTGCATAGGTACGGCCCTTTGGCTCTGGCAGCCTAAAATATACCCATATAGCTGACAGCAGACAGCTCCCAGCCCAGAACAATGCGGACCGCGCTCCCCAGTTCCATGCCGTTGACGAAAGTTGGTAATTGGTCATGACGTTTACGAAAATGTTGCTCGCATTATAAGCAGCGCGCGCCATCACAATCGTCTTTGACTTGAGACGTGTCGAGGACAGCTCGGACACTAGGGAGAAGGTTACCGGTCCGACGGTAAAGTCGTAGATAAAAGTGAATA
The DNA here is from genome assembly GCA_036873115.1 of Pseudodiploospora longispora. Taxonomy (NCBI): domain Eukaryota; kingdom Fungi; phylum Ascomycota; class Sordariomycetes; order Hypocreales; family Pseudodiploosporaceae; genus Pseudodiploospora; species Pseudodiploospora longispora. The sequence continues at coordinate 218,793 of JAZDSH010000010.1, forward strand.
CGATGAGCATGCCTCCAATAGCCCAGACGGAGTTGTTGTTCTTAGAGAATGACAGGGAGCCAATAATGACAAGCAGGAGGAATTGGCAACAGAGTCCACCAAAGTGGATTTTGCGTCGACCAACCTTGGACATGAGAATCCAAGACCCGGCAGTACCCACCATGCCAAGTGCGTATTGTGCCATTGAGAGCGAGAAGGAGTTGCTGGAATCCATTCCCGCTTGTGTGAGGAAGTAGGAGAAGTATCCCATGAGATTCTGGCCACCTAGGGTTGCGACTAGCCAGATTCCGACGACAATCTCCGTTCGTCGGATATCAACGCCTTTGAAGCAGTCTGCATAGCGGACGCCAGCCTTGACCTCCTTTTCCATTTCATTTGTGTGCTCAATCAGGGCAATCGTCTCATCAATGTTAAAGTCTGGTTGGTTGCGCGTTGTCAACCGGAGAAGGGACTGCTTAGCCGCTGCCCGGTTGCCTTTTCTCACATGCCACCACGGGGATCTAACATCAAGTCAGCGAGGCTTTTTCTCTAACTGTTGCTAAGAAGGCTACTCACTCGGGGGCAAAGAGGAGTCCAGCGAGAATAGGGACGGGCCACACCCATTGGACCGCAAAGGGGATTCGGTATGCCCATTCGTCCTGGCGTTGCGACGAACTCTTGTTTACGGCAGCGGAGAAGAATTGACCAATTACCCAGCACATGTTGATAAAGGTGGTGAGGTAGGGTCTAAGGACAACGGGAGCAACCTCTGAAGCGTATGCTGGCGTGACGCTTTGGAATGCGCCCCATGGAATTCCTGAAGATCAACATTGTTAGAGTGGACGATACTTCAAGCAGTGAAAGCGTCCTTACCACAGAGAACCTCGCCAATAACAAGGACTTTGACATTGGGCGCAAAGAAAAGGACAAAGATGAATGCAATCATGAGAATCAAGAATGCAATCGTTGTCATCTTATAGCCGTATCGATCAGCAACCCAGCCAGCCATGATGAGGCCCAGAATCTCGCCGGCTCGCGCTCCGTTGGACAATCCGGATTGCCATGCAGCAGAGACATGATATTTGCCGTCTGCTTCATTAAATGTCCCGTACTTTTTGTTGAAGACGGGAGAGGCATAGAGATTGCCAAGTAGGGCAAGATCATAGCCTTCCATGATGAGCGTGGAGGATAATAGGACAGACCAACCGATGGCGTAGGGGTAGGTCTTGATGGCCTGCGTGAGGCTCATGCGATGTTCGGCATCAGCGCCTTGCCTGGCATCTGATGTGAGGACGGCGGAGCGGATGGCCTCTTCGTGCTCCATCTTGGGATCTGCCTCCTCATTGTGGGGGAAGGTCTTTTCATCAGACATTCTATGATGATGTGCAGGGAGAGGTAGTAAGGGGAAGCAGAAGTTATTTTAGTAAAGACGGGACATGAGACGACTGTTTGAGGGTGTAGACATGCGCTCCAAAGCTCCGGCTGGGTCCTGTCTATTTATCCTCGAGAGGCATACCAGCAAGCGTCGATATTACCAGCATGACAAACAGTACCAAATCTATCGCTTTGATGTCAGGAGACTGAAAAGCGTGTAAAGGTGAGGCTTTACCGATGGGCATGGGAACGTCCGCAATGGTGGCGTCCCTTTTATTGAGCTACATTTAACGCTTTAGCGCACGGCTAGAGCGCGGTTGGGCGTGTCTTCCTATGATGGAATAGAAACACACGCCAAAAAAAAAGCCATCGCTCTGATTTAATTAGTTCCTTTTCGCCTTTCCGTCATTCCGCCACGATGGTGGAGCTCAATAAAGGCTGCCTTTGGACCACTCATGAGCGCTGGTTGGGTTAGATTCGCACCCCCACGTTTCCCCAAGATACGGGATGCAACCATGAAGAGCGCGGAGGCTAGCGGAGTTGGGGGTAGGCGGGGGCGGAGTCTCCGCCTCTGTTACCTTTTATTACCTGTCTTTGGTGTTTTCTTTTTGTCGGGGAATGTGCGATGTGTGATGATGGCTGATGATCTGTGTCGGTCCGGCTTCCGGAGGGTGATATCACATTAAATCACGTACCGAAACGAAGGCTGCGTACATATAATACTCTAGGCTCATCAAATTCTGGATAAGATTTTCAGCTTGGATCAAACGAGGTGTTTTTAAAATGTGTTGACCCCATCAACTTTTCGTTCTTCATCTACTTTCTTTGTGCAGCTCATCTTACCCGTCCTTGGACGCTTTTCTTGTTCAATCAACCTTTCTCTCTCTTCTTTTTTTTATACAACAATACTTGTTGAAACATAATCACGCACCAATGGGCTCAATACTTCGGGACACAAACCATGGGTGCATCAATAGCCAAGCTTGGTGGAAAGACGCAACTTTCTACCAAGTATATCCCGCCAGTTTCAAAGACTCCAACGGCGACGGCTGGGGCGATTTACCCGGTCTCATCTCCAAGCTTGACTACCTTCATGAGCTTGGTGTAGATGTCGTCTGGGTGTCGCCCATATTTGAGAGCCCCCAGAAAGATATGGGCTATGATGTGTCAGACTACCAGAAGATCTATGCGCCTTATGGTACTGTGGAGGATGTTGATATCCTCTTGAAAGAGTCTCATGAGAGAGGGATGAAAGTGATTCTTGATCTTGTTGTGAATCATACGTCAACGGAGCATGCGTGGTTTCAGGAATCGCGCTCTTCGAGAGATAATCCCAAGAGGGACTGGTTTATTTGGAAACCTGCTCGGTATGATGAAAATGGGGCTCGACATCCTCCTACCAATTGGAGGGGATATTTCGCTGGGTCGACTTGGACATGGGATGAGCACACTCAAGAGTACTACCTTCATCTGTATGCGCCTGACCAACCTGATCTGAATTGGGAAAATGTCGAATGTCGCGAAACCATTTATGAAAACACAATGCTGTTCTGGCTTGAACGCGGCGTGGATGGCTTCCGGATTGACACAGTGAACAAGTACTCTAAACGACAGGACTTTGTTGATGCTCCCATCACCGACCCTGATTCCCCGCATCAACCAGCTCCTGAGATGTGGTGCAATGGGCCACGCATTCATGAATTCATCCATGAGATGAACTGCAAAGCCCTCGCACCATATGGTGCCGTGTCAGTCGGCGAACTTTCCAATACTCCACACACATCTCAGGTGATTCCATATGTTTCTGCAGCAGCACAGGAACTCGACATGGTGTTTGAGTTTTCAGTCATCCGTCTTGGTAATGGTAACGGCTTTGGAGGGAAATACATCTATCAGCCGTTCCCACTAACAAGGTTGAAAACTCTGACGGAGAAGTGGCAGAGCTTCATCGAGGGGACTGATGCCTGGGCAACTGCCTTTTGTGAGAACCATGACAATGGCCGAGCTGTGGATAGGTTCGGCGATGTATCGACCGAAGAGTTGTGGCTGAAGTCTGCAAAGACGATTGCGCTTTGGCAGGCGACTTTGACGGGATCACTGTTTTTGTATCAGGGACAGGAAATCGGCATGAAGAATATGCCGACGACGTGGGGCATTGAGGAGTACAAGGACATTGAGAGCTGCGGTTTCTACGATGAGGCTGTTGCATCTGGTGACCAGAAGAGGATTGAGGATACCATGAACGGACTGCAAATCATGGCTCGCGATCACTCTAGAATCCCATTCCAATGGGACGGTTCTCCCAACGCTGGGTTCTCTGGGCCCAACTCAAAGCCATGGATGCGCGTACACGACGAGTACACTAGCATCAACGCCGCGCAACAAACCAAAGATCCGAGCTCTATTCTGAGTTTCTACAAGAGAGTCTTGCAGCTTCGAAAAACGCATCGGGATGTGTTGATCCATGGGAGCTTTGAGTTGGTAGACAGAGATGATGAAGCGGTTTTTGCATATCTTAAGAAGAGTCCGTTTGATGATGTGAGAGGTAAGGGTGGGCAGCAGAAGAAGGCGGTTGTTGTTTTGAATATGTGTAGGGAGAAGAGACCGTGTGTGGATGTGGCGAAGGCGATGAAGTGTGGTGAGGATGAGGTGAGGTTGTTGGTTAGTACGGAGGGGTTGGAGGTGGTGGGGGATGATTTGGGGGGATGGGAGGGGCGTGTGTATGTGAATTATTTGGTATAAGGATTTGATGGATGAATGATGGATGAATGATGGATGAGATTAGCAAACGAGAGAAATAGAGTGTCATTTTGTAGCACATTGCATGAAGAGAGTTTGGTTGGAGATGGTATATATAGCATTCTCAAGTCTATGGTCATAACATCTCTAAATTCTAGCTAATATGCTCGCTGTCTACATGCTTAATTCTTCTCTTGATATCCTTTCTATTTTTATTTCTTGATAATGGCCGTCGCCTTGTTATACTTGGCCGGGTCGGCAAGCAGCTCCACGGCCATCTGAGCTCCAGCTCTTGCGACAGTCTCCGTCTGCGCATAGGCAAAATCAGTACCAGCAACTTTCTGGAACAGCGGCTCGTGGTTGAAAGCACAAATAGCGCCGGGACCTGTAGCGCAGATGTTGTAGTTAATATGAAGCACGACTTTCTTAACGCTGAGCAGCGCATGGGTCTGGGGGTCGACAACAGCGCCCTGGATCCAGGAGGCGTCGGTCGAGGCGGGTGCGAAAGTGCTGATTTTGAAGTCCTTGAGGTTGTAGACGGGGCTCTGGGCGAGCTTGAGGAACTCGTCGGGGAGGTAAGGGACGAGTTCGAGGGCAGGGTACTTGACGTCGTGGGAGACGTTGTCTGGGCGTGTGCCGAGGGCTTTGCTGACGGCGTCGGCGACGGCGGGGAGGTCAGCGGTGTAGCGGCTGCGCATGTCGATGGTGATGTCGAGCTCGTGGGTGCTGGTGTTGCCGGGGAGATAGAAGGAGACGCCAGCGTCGGTTGAGAGGGCGCGGAATGTCTCAACGGAGAGGACGAGGGGACCCTTGGTGTTTTCTGAGCCGTGACCGCCGAGGCCGTTGATCTTGATGGCCACGCCGTCCGCATCGTTCTCAGCGGTGTAAGAGACGCCGGGGAAGTTTGCATTAAGAATGGAGTCAACGGTCTGCTTCACCTTGTCCAAGCTAGAGCCGCTGACACCCAAGGCAATGAAGGACTGGACGACGTTGGTGGCGTAGACACCGACGTTGGCGATAGTAGCAGCGCTCGACGCTGTGCCGGGGAGCTTTCCAGACAGACCATCTACAATAACAAGAGCTTCGTAGGCTTTGCGGACAGCCTCCTGGTGGGTTTTGCCAGTGAAACTAGCAAAGTAGTTGAGACGGCTGTTCATGGGCTGCAGCGCGCTGGACAAGGACGGATGGGCCATGATCCAGATGTCTGAGTCGTCAAACGCGCCGGCATTGTTGAGCGTGAACTTGCCAGCGGCGTTCTCTTCGTCAGGGCAGCCAACGAGCTTGACGCGACCGGGCAGGTCATACTTCTTGAGCGCCTCACTAACAAGCGTCGCGACAACCATGCCGTTGAGGGCAATCAAGTTGTGCCCGCAGGCGTGGCCAATACCAACGAGAGCGTCATACTCGGCGAGCACACCAATAACGGGAAGGTCTTTGCCCTTGTAGCTAGCAGGGCGGTGCTCAAAGACGGCTGTAAAGGCAGTAGGGAGGCCGTAAGCATGAGGAGTGACTTTCCAGCGCTTGTTGTCTACCTTGGAGAAGTGGTCGACGATGAGGTCGTGGGCATGGCTCTCGTCGAGGCCGACTTCTGGGTCGTGGTAGATTTCGAGGGAGATGTCCTTGAGGGGAGGGTAGAGGGTGGTGGAGGAGTCTTTGAGGAAGGTGGCGATGTCCGGGACGAAGGTGGTGGCCCGGACGGCAACGGAGCCGAGAGCGGCGAGGAGGAGCGGGTTGATGAGCATGGTTGAGGATGAGATTGGGAATGGATGGAGAGGATGGAGAGGGGAAAAAAGAAATTGATGCTGATCTGTGCCCTCTTATAAGCTGTTTCGTCCGTCGCAATATTCGTCTGACAAGATGTAACTCATATCCATGAAAATTCATGATAAATAATATGCCATTGTCAGCCCTGCCAGGCCTCTCTCATTCCGCATTTCCAATCCATGTTAGCTGGGTTACTTCGGGCTCGGTTCTGGGTCCATCCCTAGCTCGAATCCTTTGAAGACCGAGCATGGGCGGGCGGGCCGTAAGCTGAGAGAACACGAATAGTTATGCTCCAATTGAAAAGCCGAGGCACTTGAGAGCGGCAATTGAGTAAGCAGCCATGCGTTGCAATATTGTATGTGTGTATATGCTTGGTGGAGGAAGGATCATGTTTGCAATATTAGGTGTCCGGAGGAATTATTTCGTACAGGGCAGGCATGAAAAGGTGACTGTTTCTGTTTGTTGAAGAAAATTGCTTGCGGGTCTCGGTGCCGCTATAATCTGACGTTGGTCTTACCTGGTGGATCAGTTCGTTCGTTTCGTCATGTTCGTTCGTGGTGGTGAACCAGGCGTGCCGGGAAGAGGAGGGTCTAAGCTAGAACAGGCTATTGCTCGGGTTCCCCAGGGCTGACGGGCCGTTTGGTGAACAATTTTTGTTTTTTTTAAAAGAACCTTGTTACCAATAAAACGAAAAGTCTATCAGAGGACCCAACTAAAGAAAAAGGCTAGAGTGGTGGAGATGATGATGGATTATGCATAAGCGGGAAGGGAAGGGATGGGGGTTCGTTTGGTCGGAAGAGGGGAAACGGCGCGGATGTCTCGGTATTTCTCAACGGGTGGCAATGACAAACATTTTCCGGGGTTCATCATATCTATCGTGCATTCAAGAGATGAACAAGAGTAGTAAGTAGCGTTGTGAGTTTCTCCTGCTCTGGTAGACCACACTTGAAGGCGTGATGTAGGTTAGGTAGGTATAGATCAACCAACACTGGCAGAAACGACATCAACAATGGTGGCAGATAGCAAACGGCTGACCGATATGCGGCGGAGTTGAACGAGGCTTGGATTATGGTTTATACGATGAGCAGACAAGTGATGGAAACAAGCAAGGGCCGTTGTAGTAGTGGCATGGGTATAAACATTGATAAGGGCAACTTATATTGGTTACTTCAACGCTGTTCCTACATGTTCTCTTAGAGTCTCCAACCCCAACCCCCACATCAGCAAGCGGATTACTTGTCGTCCGGCCATGGGTTCAATATAACGGGGTTTCCGCAGCGCGACACTGCCCTATCGTCAACATTCCAACTGGTGCAACAAAGTAGCCTATCCTGCGCAATGGCGCACGACGATTCCTGAACTGCTAGTTTGCCTTTGTTTGGTTAGTGCTATAGTTGCATTGGGTATGATAAAATGAAGAGAGGGGGGGGGGGGCTGTGGTTTGGTCGTGTTGTAGCTTTATTGGATCATGTTAATGACTATGTGCCATGTCATATCTGGGCCTGCCAATTATCACACCGGGTGCTGCTTGTGATAGATATAGGATCGAATGAATAGGTACTAAATTTGAAATGTAGGAGATATATCATTAATCTGATGAATGGGACAGATTTTATTGCTTGGTTCACGAACAGCTGCTTCAGTATCTCTAGCTTAGTATATGCAAGTCGCTCATCCTTCTAATGAATGCAAACTCATAGACTTTGCTAATCTTCTCCCTTGCTTGGTGTATCACAACCTGAAGCTGGGAGTGTTACAGATCTGTATTTCGAGTAAAGGATTTCAGTGTCTCAAGATGGTCCCTGACACCAGACGTTCAGCACTATGAGTGCCACTAGTCAAAGGATTAAGCGGTAAAGATGGAGAGATACATTCATAGACAACTATGATAATTCGTAGAACAAGACACGAAGGTATTGTACCACAAATTAAACAAAATTTCCAGATGCCCCAGCTTTGATATCTATTTTTGAGCAAAAGGCATACTTGTGTCGAAATCTTGAATGGGCTACTGTGTTCCAAAATGTCTCCTGTTCTTATAGGTAGGTGGATGTATGGTTCTCAGAACCCCGTGAATTCCAGACAGTCAGGCGACCTCGGCACAGCTATCTTCATGGCCGCAGCAATCGATGCGAGGGAAGAGGCACGCCACATTGCCACTGGAGTCTGTAGAAAACTGAACAGGCTAGAAAATGACCGTTAATCGCTATGGACTGCTCATCATCACTATCACTATCGTAGTCTCCCTTGCAGCAATCAAGCATTTGTATTCGGAATGTCGTATAACCTAAAAAATGGACAACTTCGTATTAAGACGTTCGTGTGGTTGCGTTCGGGAAGAGGAGGGACCCAACTTATATGAGCTGAAATCATTTGTTGTTCGGTTTGCCCAGCGGCTGACAAGCCGTTATGTTGGAATTCTTCAATATTAGGCCTATACTATAAAGTCTGTAATGCATGGAGGGAAGGACCAGACTAGAAAAAAGGTCTCGCGTGTTGGGGTTGTGCTGGGATAATAAGCATTATGCATAGAGGGGGAAAGGGATAACCCACGGGGCTGGATATGAAGGGTGGTTGAGGAGGGGAAAAGGCGCCGATATCTCGGGTATTCTCAAAAGATGGGGATGGCCAAGGGTACTGGCTACATCGAACTTATCCGGCGATTCAAACAATCCATCTCTTGAGCGAGTATAGCACTTTGGCAAAACGGAGATGTAAATGCTGATATCCAACGAATAAGAAGAGACTTGGATTGCAGTCTGTACAAACATAACTTGATGGATGGTCATACATATTGATTAGTACAGATTTCATTGGCTACTTGGTGGTTGCATTAATATTGTTAACTTAGTAGATAAGATTCTCCCGCCCCCGTCAGCAAACTCGGACATTCCACTAATCTTGGCTCATCGCATTTTGCAACAACGCCTTCTGAAAGTGCCACCAAGCAACAGAGCAAGGCATTCGGATAGAGACATTTTGAATTATCATCTTTTATTTCACCGCCTTTGCTCTGTCAGTACGACGTATATATATATATTGATATACTTTATGTTTCAAAAAAATATATATAAAAAGGGGGAGGGCTGAAATACAGCCAACGCCCATGAAGCCTGTTGGGGAGGTAGGCGTATCGGTGCAACAGAAAAGCCGCTTTGCATTGTTCTCTGAGGATTCTCCAAGACATTGCTGTCTATACTCCTTGAAAGAGATGGCGGCGGAGATCCCACCAAGAGTGAATAGAGCAATAGTAGAAAGATGCATTATTGATAGGAGTGATGTAAAGTAAAAGTTGCAGAATCCGATATAGATAAGCAGGATATGGATGCCTGGGGGCGGTGGAATGTGAAGTAGTAGAGGATCAGACTGTGGGCTTTATTATATAAGGCTGGCAAACTATGAATCACCGAAATTTCAATCTTATGATTGTATGCGAAACTGTGTTTCAGATGTGTGAGATTCTTATAGGGCCACGTAATATGAGGATCAGTGTGTTGTCCCCCTACCTACCTAGATGGTCGTGTTGAAAGCGCCGAGACATCTAAACTCATGGCCACCATCAGAGTCAAACGATCTGTAATGGTTCTTTAGTCCTCAAGCCACTGTCTGACGAGGGTATGGCAGCAGGCTCTGATTTGTTTAGACATTGATTACGGTCCGTGTAAGCAGATGATTGATTGAAAACAAGGGTCATGATAGACTCTTGGATATGGATAGTGATTAGTGCAGATTTGATTAGCTACTTAATAGTTGTATTAATATCTCTAACCTAGCAGACATGATTGTCCCTCTCTCTTACTGAAAGTCAGGCATTATACCTATCCACCGATATAACCGGTGAACTGCACTCTGAAACTGACCCTGGCCCGAATAACTAATCAGGGTTTCAGGTGAAGTGCAGTTAAAAACAAACGCTGGCTCATGTGCCCAATTAGTGCAACAGAGCAGTACTTCATCCAGGTCAATATAAAAAGGAAATATGAGGTTAATATACAGTCCCTGGAGCCTGTTATCATGTCTTCAATGGAAGCGTCAGTGCAACAGAAAGGCCTGTGTTCAGTACCCTTTGTGGATTTTGCAACACACCCCTTCCTAACAACGTTGGTGGAGACGGCGGGAAACGACCCCGACACAGAGAGCGAAGAGAGCAAAAGTAGAAAGATGCATTATTCGCAGGAGTGGCGAAGGATGAAAAGCTGCAAAAATCCGATATAGGGAGGATGTGGGTGGGTGCCTGGAGATGGTAGGATGCGAACTAGTAAACAGTGGGATTGGTAACTGTTGGTCTTTTTATAATACTGGCAGCTATGAACAACAGGATTTGCTATCGGAGTTTAAAAAAACGCGAAAATATGTTTCAACTGTGTGGTATTTTTAAAGGGTCACCCAACCTGAGGTGCGTGCTCCCCCCTACCTTGGTCGGCATTGCTTGAAGTATTACTGAGACATTTGAACCCCAAGACCACCTTCAATACTCAGAGTCCATAAGAGCTCTACAGTCTCCAAGGTTGGAACTCACCATGCCTTGCGCGAACAAGGTGACCAAGATTAACTGGTAGAATATACTCCAACGGGTTCTAATTTGTCTAGACATTGAATTCTCTTCAGAATTGGTTGTTAAAGCCGTGTTGGTATAAACAAATATCAAGCATTGATAACATGGAACTGGATGTATCTATACTGCGTGTGATACTTGAACCCTCTATCGATATTCTCAGCCTGGAGTGGTGGCATATCGAAAGGAATAATGAGTCCGGCAGCCATCTAGCTTTGTCCCTGCTTGCAGATTCTAGATCACTTCCAATGCCTTACCCCTTGCATTCACCTTTGCGTTCTTATAGGTGACTGTATCAGGCTATGCTAAAATGTGCCCAACGCATAAAATGAATGCAAAACTGGGTTTCAGCCGTGGGAGGTTCTTAGATTACTGTGCTTTCCCCCCCTGCCTAGGTAGTCTACCTACTTGAAGTGACAAAACATTCAACCCCATAGCTTTCGAGAACAAGACATTCGGTACAGGTGATTGATTGTGTCAGGCGGTGATGCGATTTTTCCATCTCCGGAATGCAACAGTTTAATGCAAAGGCGGAATGGATGTCATAAATGTTCATGCCTACTCCTCAGGTAGATATATATTCATCACTAGGTATGCAAAGATCTGTATCTAGTATTAGCACAGTGATTGATTGTATATAGTTTGGATGACATGGATAGCTGTGGTATGCTGATTTGCTTGCCACCACATTCATATTTCCTTTTTTCAACCTCGGCGACCTGACTTGCCCGGAGCTAGCAACCAAAACATGCATCCCGCACCGTTGGGTCACGTTTCTCTCTATCCCAGCCGTCTCTGTAAGATGGACCCAACCATACAGAGAGCTGGAGATTGGTATGGTAGTCAGAGACACAACCAAACACTACATAGTATCACGTTCCAATCGACATGCACTGCAAGGGATAATCACTCTCTTCATGCCTATGTATGGTATGGCTTCTCACCAATCAACACCCTGCTACCTGCGACACCCAAGCAGATTCATGAATCCTACCCTAATACTCGTACCAATGCTGTTGTGGTCCTGTTTTTATATGTGGATTTACTGTTCTCAGAGCCCTTGCATTTGGGATGGTCAAGCGACTTCATCGCAACCCCCCTTCACAAGAACAGCGGTCGATGCAATGGAAGAGACATGTCATTGTTGTTGCCCATGTCTCCTGGTCATTTGTAAATGCAGGTTCCGCAACACAATAGGCATAAGGTTATATGCTGGTGAGCCTGGTGTCAAGACTCGACGCTCGGTGCTCATGTCGAATACCCCAAGTAAAGGTAAGCATAGTGCGTTTGATGCTAGATATTATATTAATAGTTACATTATAGTTGATATTGGGATCAGTGGATTGAACATCGCCCTGGATCGCCCATCATCACCTCCTCCACTGTTCTCAAGTCTCTCACAGTAAGCAAGCATGGTATTCGGCAGATCATCCAAATGTAATATAAACAGCTTAACATCATAGCCCCACCCCTGGCCCGGGTTGCCATCTGATTAGACCAAATACACGTCGTCAAAGGAATCTTGGCATCTGCGGGCGGAGTCTTGACGATCTTTCAGCATATTGCATCTGCTCAACAGTGCAGCAAAGGCATTTGGTTTACTTCCCTACACCGTACAGACCAGTGTCAATCTCTCGATTACATCTTACGATTTAATTGACTATAGATAGCATGGAGAACGGGCTTGAATGTAATGTTGAGGCTGCTGCGCAGTGTGGTCAGCGTCTGACAAGGCGACCAACCAAAAGGGAGGAGTTGTTGTCTGAAATTCGAGTCGCAATCATCATGGCATCAAAGCACCAATCTCGTGCCCGACCGGAATGCTCCTCTCCTGTCTTCCAGGGATTGCTGCTGCGGATGGGGGAGATGACTTCTCCAATAACTTATTCTCCGACCTGGCGCCGTACGTTCATAAACATTGTTGGAGCTCTTCTGGCCTGCGCACTGGCAATTGATCTTTGCTCATAGCATTCTCGCGCTTCTTGGTGAGCGCGTCACCATGCAGTTCATGAGCAGCAGGGAAATACCGTGAGCGACCAGGTGTTGAAATGCGTTGCGTTAGACCCTCGAAAGAAGCGAGAGTTCATGAGTTCATCATCATATCGGAGAGATTGAGGTCTAACACGAAGCCAACAGAATCAAAAAAGATCCGCACAAAGTTCGAAATGTTTCTCACATTTATAATCACCAAGTGAGGAGTAGATATGAGATCTGTTGTTGAAGACGAAAGTAGTGATCAAAGTCCTCAGGTTCGCACTAATGACTTGCAATTCAGTAGGCTGGCCGTTTTCAGCACGATGTTGAGTCTCGTTGGTTTCGTCCTACAGCTCATTGACTTGCGAGGATTTTACTGGTCTGCTTCAGTTGCGCAACTTGGCGCCATTGTGCTCATGGCTGTGCTCATAGCAACGGTTCGTCGTGGATTTTCTGACACTCTAAGATCTGAGAATCTCACTCCAAGTCATGAACTTGATTGGTTTGCCGTTGCAGTATGCAACTCGCAATTTACCCTCGACCAAAATCCCAGTAAGCCAAAAGACTGGATTATTTTGATGCGCTTGCTGGAAGACGAGTTGAAAGAAGACCTAAATCCGAATGAATCTGATGTAGAAGAGACAAAAGAGAAATCTCTACATACGAACCACGACAGTTCCACAGCATATGGGGTAATGATGATAAGAAGAGGTCTTGCAATGCTTGCAGATTGACGAGGGCCAGCAGCGGATCAAGCCATCTGTCTTGCAAGAGCAATGGAGACCACTATGAACATTCTCCTGCCCCATGGATCTGGCAATCCAAATAGTTTTGAATGGAATCTCTAGATCAAATACGGTGAAGACACTGGGCTTCTTCCTTTTCGATTGGATTGGGTCCAGCAGCAGGAAACCTGGAAAACACAAGTAGATGCCATTGAAGCTACACTCTCACTTTGGCTGTATTCTGTACATGACTACGAGAGCAAGCAACAGATGGATGAGAAGAAAGACCGCCAGGGAAAGCGTCTTCGTGATGATTTATGGCTTCGCAAAAAAGGACAACAGCACGGGAGGCCGCTCAGGAATATGAGCGAGCAAATCATTGGAAAAGTGTAGGGCAAATCAGCTTGCGACTTTATGGCACTGCAAAAAGCTCTCCACCAAAAAGCTCTTTCCTAGTGAAAGTTGCTGCTTCTGTACTGGTATTTCTAGTATCCCTTAATCAGTGTGCTTGGAAGCGGGAAGCCGAGCACTACGATGGCATTGAATTACATGATTTCAAGGAGTTTCAAAGAACACTACAGAACACACTGCAGGAAGTGTATGAAAAGTCTTGCCGTAGAGGTCTTACTCAAGGCGGGAGCCAACGTGGAAGCATTGAATGCTCTCAACTCAACGCTATTGCACTAGGCTACTCTCAAAGGTCATGTGTCAGTAGCAAGGCTCTTGATCAATGCAGACGCCAACATTGAGGCAACATGGCCGGAAGGCTGTAGTGAAACTGTTACTCGATGCCAAGGCCAGTGTGGACGCGAAGGGATTCAATGGCCAGACAGCATTACATGAGGCTGTCTGTATTGGGTATAAAGCAGTAGTGAGGCTTTTGATCGGTTCAAATGCGGATGTAAAAGCATTCGATGGGCTTGGATGTAGCCTGGTTGACATGTCTGAGCGAAATGCTAACAGAGCGATGCTGAAGCTCTTGCGCGAGGCACAGAAGAGGAAAAGTCACGGATGATCTCTGGTAGGATCCTTGCCTTCAATGATCCTTAATGAAGCTGCTATTGCTGCGCAAAGAGCGTCATGGTTCTAACATGTCGGTCAGTTGACACACATCCATCAGCCGACTTGCAACCAAGGTTGCCCGTCATCATTAGTCCGGTCTAGACTCGAGTTTTATCTTACTTGCCCAAGCAAAGTAAGCAATCAACTCTGAATATCTTGTTCCAATCCACAAGATGAGTGGCGTATTATAACCTTGTCGATCCGGGGAAGCCATCCAGCATCAAGTACACGTCATCAAAGGGGTTATTGGCAATTGGAATGTGGAGTCTTCAGGATGGCAAACAGCGCCTATTTCTTACGCGTTCCACTCTACCTCGACCTTGAATCCGAGCCAAAGCTAGGGCGACAGAGGAATGGTAGCTATAGAACGATCTAGATTGTTCTGGCCCAGGATGGCTTGCATAGCAAATGTAATCCAATTCATCAGGGGGTGATCAAAGCATTTCAAGATGGCTTTAACAGGCGCATTAGGTCAACGTTCTCCTATGTCAGCTTCAGGTTTGACGGACGTTTGTCGGACATTCATCTAAGTAGGATCAATAAAATATACACATCCCGGCTACCATGTCGTCACGAAAGGTTCAGTAGTAAAGTATCAAGGTTCCATTGCCAGTCACAAAATTGTGGATATGCCATTGAAACCCTGCGTTGCATATAAAATGGAATTTTGTAATTGAACGTCCATGATGTAATCTTCTGTTACGGACAACACCAAAGCAGATCCATCAGCCGGTGCGGTCTGCTCGCATCTGCTCGTCCTCCTCCTCCGTCTTTGGAACCGTAACAAGACTTGACACTATGTTTGCATTCAGCTTGCGAAAAATCTGTCGGAATATCAACCAGTTAGCACTAGACTAGGCAGCAGGCATTGAGCACTTTGACAAGGCTTGGCAGTGTCGTGAACCTCTAAATAGCTCATTTACTCAAGCTTTTAGGCATAAAAGTAGTTCCTTGCGGGGAGTAGACTCTGGTGTAACTCACCTGGCTAAAGGCTCCTTCAGGAAGAATGTCATTCCACCGGTCTTCAACTTCCTCTATTCTTCCATCGGGCGCCACGTGGATACGGACGATGCTGTCAATAACGTGCTCCACGCTTGTTCCTTTCGCTGTATACTTGTTGCTCAGAGATATTTCAATGGGATTGTCTGCGGAGGTGACGCAGTGTGATTGTATTTGTATGGGACTAAACAGCGCCGCCAAACCATACCATTGCGCCGCGTAGTGGGAATACCCCTTGGCAAGGGCGATGGGGTCTCTGAATGTTGCTGTAGGATGCCAAAGAGCCAGATGCTTCAACGTCGGATTGCCTTCGAACAACTGCATAGTGAAATATGAGGTCAATCATCAAAGTAGAATGTGAAGACTAGAGAGTGTGCGTCCTACATCAAGCACTGAACTGACAAGCAGCTTTTGCTGTACATTCAGCGACACGCCCGGCCCTTCATTGATAGCCGTGTTTTTGAACAGGATTGACGGCCCTGGCTGTACGGTAGATGACATTTCTGCTTTTGAGACGCGGTTCCAGGAAGCAAACCGGATGCAGCGGTAGACGATTGGCGTATAAGACGTGGGAATGAGGCTGTTCAGTAGCGATGCTCTCATACCTGCCTCGGTGTGTTGAGACTGTCAAGTTCAGTTGTGTACGGATAGATAGCTGGAAGGATAATAGGTGTTCTATCAGTATGTTGTCAACTTGTGATGCCAAATGTGATGAATACTGTGGCGATTGCGTCGATCCCGCTGACGTCATGACTTGGGGTTGCATTACAACGCAATGCTTCTCCTGGTCGTCTTACAAGAAGGGGACGCAGCCTGATCGACCCAAATCTTGCCAAAAACAACTGAGCTGCAAAATTGAGATCAACGCCATCTGCAGTAGCATGTGTCACGACATTTTGCACATGTAAAATGGGCCAGGCGTGTGGGTAATGGCACTGAGAAAGATAACGCGGCTATACTTATACTTAAATCACACAATAGTAATTCACTACCCCTCAGAAGATGTAATTAAAATCATAATATGTACAGCAATGAAATCTAAAAATCTAATCTATAGGCAAGACACATCTTGACAAAATATCCTCAATCGTGCATTCTGGCTCATCCACAATGGACGACATAACACGAGACAATATCGTGGCAATGTTATTTCCCTGAGCTTCCGAGATCCTAGCGTTGAAGAAATAAAGGGATCCAAGTAGCGAGTCACCTCTGTCTGCAACACCCAACACAATATCATACTATACAAAAGGTTAGCCAACTGCTTTTTACAAACCTCAACGAATGACTTACCTCTGTAGGGTCCATCGACCATAACCTGTCCAAAACAAGGCTCTCTTCGGGGCCATCTTGAACACTGGAGCTGCTGTCTTTTTGGAAAGACACTGCAGTATTAAACAGCGGCTTTCCGATTGAGTCTCCGTTTGCGGTTTCCGTCAGAGTAAAATGCTGATGTGTTGAGCTCCTCGCATAATCCTCATGAACCGCTGTTAGAAGCTGTTGCAATGTGATGTCCTTCACTATGTTGCACTTGGAAGGGACAAGGTTGATGTAAAGGCCAACTGCATCCTCAATCCGTTCAATTGGCACATCGCGACCGGATACAAGATATCCGAAGCATACTTGTGGACTCTTGGTAAAAATATGTAGGACCACCGCCCATGCAGTCATGAAGATATTGGCAACGGTCACTTCGTGTAG
Organism: Pseudodiploospora longispora; assembly: GCA_036873115.1. Taxonomy (NCBI): domain Eukaryota; kingdom Fungi; phylum Ascomycota; class Sordariomycetes; order Hypocreales; family Pseudodiploosporaceae; genus Pseudodiploospora; species Pseudodiploospora longispora. The sequence goes on from JAZDSH010000010.1 coordinate 235,665, forward strand.
CTTGGATGCTGCGTACAATTTGCTGGTCAACTGCACCATTGATATTTCCACTGAGCATAAATCACCTCGATTATGAATCTCCACTGCGTTGACTGGCATATTGCATGGCGAAATGTCATGGATATAGGACGACCAATACGCGAGTGATTCTTCATGGTTGTCTTTTATCATGTAGGCAATGAAGTTACTGTAAAGAGGACCAGCACCAGACACAAGTTGTCCTTCGTATGCAAGCTGGAGGTCGCGGAGGAGTACTTGGTTTGAGAACCCATCAATAAGAGCGTGGCTTATCTCCAGCTTCACATATATAGTACCTGCCGTACTGGTATACAGAGATAGTTGGTGTGTTGGTAGTAGAGGTCCAAAGATCAAGGATGGCTGTTTAGCGATGAACTCAACAGCACTGCTGTCATCTACATCGATTCCGCTATGCTTGATAACAGTATTTGGGCGTCGACGCACAACCTGATTGAATGGATATAATGCAGAATCGCTCCGAGTAAAAATAGTTCTCAGAGCGGAATGTCGAACAACAACATCCTGCCATGCCATCTTGAGACGGTTTATTTGTAGCATATGATGTGTCGCGCTGACGCGCCAAATGTTCTGTACGTTATAGGATCCGGCGACTTCCTTTTGATGCCGAAGAATGCGTTGTTGCATCGGCGAACAAGGATACATGTCCTCTACATCTTCGGGTCCTACTTCTAATTGACGATGCATTTCCTCCATGAGATTATCGAGGCCCTCATATGTTGTATTGAGGAATGGGAAATCGCTCAAAGATCTGTGAATCTTTGCAGATAACAATTCGTCGACGCAAGCATTCAGAATCTTCTCATATCTTTTGATCAAGTTCATAATCTGGTCTTTCTTTTGCATGTGCCGATTGTAGGAAACTTCAAAGCGCATATGGTTCTCATCTGCGGTCACCAATACCTCGATCAATGCAAATCGCGGCATGCTAGGGCCAATCTGAGGTGCTGTCGAGATGACATCACTTGCTGGCCGAAGGATTGCGCCCTCGTTCTCCAACTGCTGATACCTTCCAGAGTAGTTGAATATAACCTCAGGAGGGAAGGTTTTTTGCAATGCCTCGGATGATTCCTGATGCTGAGCTGAAGATGCCAAATATTGCAGTCCCGCTCCCGACATCTGCCGGCGGGCGTCTTTGACTTGGCGTAAAATATCCAGGATGCCATGCCCTTTCTTGGTTGACACACTGATGGGAGCAAATGTTGTGAACCAACCAACAGTACTGGAAAGGTCTATTGATGCAGGATCCCAAGACTGACGCCCGTGACCCTCGTTGAATATTGGTGGTGTCGAGCGATGAGGGAATGTGTGCTGAAATGAGGCGATGAGAGCACAGAGCATAATGTCCAGAGGTTCAGTGTCGAGAGCAGCGTTGCACTCTCCCATCAGTTTGGCCGTATTAACCTGACCGACTAAAAAGGTCTCCGAAACAGTGTCAGAGTACAGGTTGGGTACACAATCCATTCCCCAATATGCGTAATTTGAGGGTGTGAGATCAATGGACGCTTCCAGATGCGATGGGTTCAAGGTACGGACATGATCAGATTGCAGTTTGCACCATGATCTAAACGACAACCCAGATGACTCTGGCGTGGCAGGTTCCCCCTCTTGTAAATACTCTTCCAACTCTTGCAAGATTATACGCCATGAGACAAGATCGATAACCAGGTGGTGAGCCACAAGATGAATAATATCCTCATCATCGTTGATGCTGACCAGATCAACTGCGAGAACTGGCCCATTCTGGATGTCTATCTTTGCGTGTGCTGCTCTTTGAATGGCTTCAATCTTGTTTCTGCTTCCTATTTGATGCGATTCAAAGCTGTACGATTTTACTAAGTCGGCAGAAATAAATTGAGTCCATTGCCTATCCTCGCACTTGAATCGAGCAGCCAACATGGGATGGCGTCTGACAACCAAGTCAAGAGCGTGGGATATGATTGTTATGTCAACGCTTTTGGTAAGACGTAATAGGAAGCTTTGGTTGAAGTGGTTTTCTCCATTTGGCGAATAATTAAAGAACATTTCTTGAATTGGTGAGAGTTGGAACGCGTTCCCGTCATCTTCCTGCTCGAACAAGATGGCTGTGTGGATAGGCAGAGCACATAGCGCCAGTTTGGATATAGTTTTGCACCGTATTATGTCCTGCACTGTGACGGCTATGCCCTCTTTTCGACAGCGAGATACGACTTGCATGGCCGTTATAGAATCTCCGCCGAGACTGAAGAAAGATTTATTGGCATCGTCAATTTGAACATTGAGTACTTGGCTCCACACAGATTGCAATAGAAGTTCGTTGCGAGACTCAGGTGCCTGTATAATACGTGTTGCGGTAATACCAGAGATCTTATCGAGAGTGTTTTTGTCGATAGTCTCTAGCCGTTCAAGAATTTGTTTGCGATGCAATTTCCCAGATGTTCCGAGCGGCATCTTATACACAACAACCCAGAGGGAGGGGATCATGTAAGGCGGCAATGTCTGCGAGGCGAGTTCTGAGAGAGTTGAGACCCGTGATGTGACAATGGTGTTGACGATTGGGCTCATCCACTCCTCACCATTCGCCAAAGTAGGAGGCAACTCTTTCAAGGTCAAGACTGCGACGAGTTGATTTTTGCAAAGACCAGAGCCCGGCAACGCGACCATGACTTGGCTGGTCAAAGTACTGGCTGCAATCTGGTGTTCAATTTCTGGTAGCTCGATACGTTGTCCATGCAGCTTCACCTGCATATCCTTTCGTCCAATGTAAATAACTGAGCCATCTGGGTTATACCTTACCAAATCACCAGTCTTGTAGGCTCTATATGAACTACTCTCTGAGGCATTCCGGAGCCAATCTGGATGCGAAATAAAAGAGCTCGCTGTTTTCTTGTCATCGTTTAAATATCCTCGAGCAAGAATTGGGCCCTCGATCAAGAGCTCTCCAACACATCCAACTGGAGCTAGCCTATGATTATCATCCACGTCAACGACCCATGACCTTGACCCTACTCCGTAACCGATATTAGTTGCTTGTGAGTTTTCCTCTACGACTGGGAGGCACATGGACCAAATTGAGCATTCTGCAGGCCCGTATATGTTGATCAGGTGAACCTTTGTAGACCAGGTGCTGACATTTTCGGAAGTGGGAGCCTCCCCACTGAGTACAAGGGTCTTAAGATGAGGAGTCTCGTCCGGATCGATTAGTGTTGCAACACTCGGAGTGAGATTTGCCCAATTTACGGAAAGTGAATTAATAGCGCCAGCCAAGTTGTTTAGTCGATCCTCATCGGACGGAATGCAGACGCAGCCGCCCATTATAAGCGTTGTGAACATTTCGCCAATACTAACATCGAATGTATAAGATGCAAATTGCAAGACTCTTGAAGCCGTGTTAATCTGTAGTATCGGTCCATGAGCAGCGATACTCGACGATAGGGCTGCATGTTCCAGGACAATTCCTTTGGGAACACCAGTGCTTCCAGAGGTGAAAACAACTACAGCAGGGTCTTGTGGCGAAACATCAGACTTTGGATGCTCCTCCGTCATTGGCAGACTGTCGATAAAGGCATTGTCCAGTACGATCGTATTTTTCGTCAGGTACTGTAGAATTCTTGCATGCTTCGGCTCCATGATACTAATTGTTGCCTTTGTCTCAGCGATAATCGTTTCTAGCCGGCTTGTTGGATGCGTTGGGTCAATCGCGACGAAGCAACCGCCCGCTTTAAGTATTGCCAGAGTAGCTACTACTGCCCAGATACTTTTGCTGAAACAAAACGGTACGATGACCGACGCTCTGACACCAATTTCAATCAAGTGGTTCGCTAGACGATTAGAAGTCTCGTCTAATTCTGCATAAGTAAGTTGTCCATCCCAGGAGCATACGGCAACAGCATTAGGCTGCGTGTGTGCGCGCTCTTCAACCAGGTGATGTACGCATCTCTCAGTGCGCTCTAGAGGCTGGCTATTCCAGTTCAGAATATCCAACTTATCCTGTGAGCTAATAATTTCCACGTCATTGACGATTGCTTGTGGACTCTCCGCTGCAAGTTGACCTAGAACATGCTCGAATTGCTTCACGAGGCGTGATATTTGTTCTGAGGAAATGAGTCTCGAGTCATACTGTGCAACAACTTCGAGACCATCAGAGCTGGGCGTGCATTCGATTGTCAGTGGGTATGTGAGGAAGTCGGCTTGATGACCCGGGATAGCACATTCATTGAACAAGTTGCTGTCGGGTGTTTCAGCCTGGACACCATTTACTATCAGCAGATTTTGGAAGTTGGAAGCTTCTTGAACCTCTGGTCCAAGTCTTCTGATGTTCTGCAGTCCATATTGCTCATGGGCGAATATCTCCGCAGCGTCTTGTTGAACTTGCTTCAGAAAAGACACCACAGATGCGCTTTTGTCTATGCGACAACGCACTGGAACTGTTGTGATGGTAGGCCCTACGATGCTTTCAATCGGGAAGCCATTTGCATGACGACCACTCAGAATGGTTCCATATACTACATCATTTGTTGATGAGTAGCGACCAACAATGATCGCCCACGCTGCACGGATAATGGTAGAGGAAGTAATACTTGATGTTGCCCTTTGCGCTCGAAGAAACTTGACGCGATGAAAGTCGCGACGATCAGTTTGAGCCTGGTAGTCCACAGAGGGCAATGAAGGGAAATGATTCTGGAACGTTTGGGAAAGTTGACTGCGCCAAAACTTAGCAGATGCATTAGAGTTAAAAGTTCCCAAGTGATGGATGAATTGCTTGAAAGGAGCCAGTTGTGTGGTCTCAATACCCTGATAGTGAGCATGAACAGCATTCAGGATCAAATCCTTGGACCAGCCGTCGTAGAGAGTGTGGTGGATTGTCCAAATGAAGTATTGGCTAGTGGACACCAAGCCCGCCAAAGCAAAGCGAACAAGTTCCTTTCCAAGTCCAACGGGATGTTTTCGATCTTTCTCGAGGTACTTTTCAAGCTCAGGTTCACAATACCATTGTATGCTTTCGTCAACGACGACCTGAAGCAATGACGACGAAGTTACGTCCTCAATGATCCTCGTTCGAAGTATATCAACCTGCTTAAAGACAGCTTCCCAACTTGTTTTGAAACGGCCAATGTCAATGTCGACAGGTAGGCGATATACACTCTGGGAAACATACGAGCCATGGTTCTTTATTGACAGTGCCATGAGTCCGTCTTGGAGTGGTGTGCATGGGTAAATGTCTTGCACTGTGCTCTCTGGTATGCTACAAAGTTGAGCAGCTTTGACGCGAAGTTTGGCCTTCGAATCCAGCGATATTTGAAGTAGATCGAACGTTGAAAGCTGCGTATTACCAATGCTGCCAAATGGCACCAGTTCATCCGCCATCTTCGAAAGTGTTGGATGATGGAAGATGGCTGCGATGGTAATTCCCAATCCAATCTTACGCGCGGCAGCAACCAACTTCATAGCATACAATGAATCTCCCCCTATGTGAAAGAAATTGTCCTTGACGCCGATGAATTTTGGGTCAACTGTTAACGTAGCCGCCCATAGCTCCTGTAGCTGCTTTTGTATTGGCGTTGCCGGAGGCGTTTTGCCTGTCGTCATCGGTGACAGCGAATTGAGTTTCTCAGGTGTCATTGAACGACTTATCTCCTTTAGCATCTTCCGATTTGTTTTGCCTCCAGCGGTCAGTGGGATTGTTGTCAGGGGTATATATGCTGTTGGAACCATGTATCGAGGAAGGGCCTGTATCAGGTCGGATTGAATCAGAAGCATAGTTTCTCGCAGGGCCAAAGTAACTGGAAGTGCGTCGAAGGTGTGGGAATCTTGGCCTTCATTGAGTCCGAAGAACGCAGCTAGGAGTGATTTCTCTGCTATTTTTATCAATTCGACTGAGATCTGCCATTTTTCAGGAGCAGCACGTCTCAGGTGGTACTCAATCTCTCCAAGCTCAATGCGTTGTCCATGAAGCTTGATTTGAGTGTCTTTTCTTCCGATAATGTCAATTGTTCCATCCGAATTGTACCGCACAAGATCTCCTGTCTTGTAGAATCGCCGCGATGGTATAACTGCACCGTAGCCTTTGCTCAGCCAGTGTGGATGTTCTATAAAAGCATTGCTGGTTTTCTCAATGTCGTTGAGGTAGCCGCGCGCCAATATAGGGCCTTCAACCAGGAGTTCGCCCACACATCCAATTGGCACTAACAAGTTGTGGTCATTTGGATCTACAACCCATCGCCGACTTCCAGTTGTTCTACCCGCGTTATTTGGAGAAGAGTCAATTCGCAAACCTGGCTGATACGAACACCAAATAGCACACTCGGCAGGTCCATATGTGTTGATCAAGTACACTTTCGTGCTCCAGGACTCAACATTATCCTTGGTGGCAAACTCTCCTCCAAGCGCCAACACTTTCAAAGTTTTTACTTCCTCGGGATTGAGCAGCCCAGCGACGGTGGGCGTAAGGAAAGCCCAGGTAACTTCCAATCTGTTCATGACATCGGAGAGACCATTGACGCGTTCCTCTTCACTTGGAACACAGACGCAACCACCTCGCATGAGCGTTGTAAATATCTCCCCAAAGGAAACATCATATATATAAGCAGAAAATTGTAAGACGCGCGAGTCTGCGTTGATTTGAAGAGCGGGCCCGTGTTCACTAACACTGGTGCAAATCGCACCATGCTCCAACACAATTCCCTTTGGCTCGCCAGTAGAGCCGGAAGTAAAGAGAACAAAAGCCGGATTCTGAGATGTTACTGTAGTGTGAACCGAACCTTGAATTTCGGGTATTTGCTGCATTAAACTAGCAGTTACTTCCACGACCTGCCCTGCGATATTAGAGAACAAATGACTGTGTTGAGGTGCGACAAGAACAATATGCGCATTGGATTCGTGAACGATTTTCTCAAGTCTGGTGACGGGGAATGCCGGACTGACAGATATGCAGGCTCCGCCAGCTTTCAGAACCGCAAGCATGGCAACAATAGTCCAGGCACTCTTATCAAAGCAAAGGGGAACATAGCTGCCGTTCTCCAATCCCAAACTTCTGAGATGATGAGCCAGCCGATCAGCCAGCATGTTCAACTCCTCATAGGTAAACTCCCCATCCCAAGAAGTAATAGCCAGACGCTTTGGACGAAGCGTCACCTGCTTCTCGATCGTTTCGTGTACGCACTCCCTAACTGGTTCCGTATAAGTTCTGTTCCATTCTTGAATCTGCAGTTTATGATGACTACTGAAAAGATCAATTTGTCCAACTGTTTCAGTATTGCAAAGAATATTCTTCAATGCGGCAGAGAAGCTACTGGCAACATTCGTTGCTTGAGTTTCAGCCATCCAAGAGTCCCAGTAGCTCAAAGAGACTGAAACTTCTGCATCCAGGACTCGAATATTCACTGTTACATCATACTAAATAGAAGATTAGACATTAACTTTTTATACTAGGTGAATCCAGGTGGGGGGCTTTAACTTACATCTGTGGGATCTTGTCCATCTACGACTTCGAAAGATATGCCGTCACTGCCTTTCACAGAATTTGAATTTAATGATTCTTTTTGGAAAGATACGACTGTGTTGAAAAGCGATTGACCTGCAATCCCTAGGTTGTGTTGGATATCTGCCAGTGAGCAATGTTGGTGTGGCAGACTTTGAGCATAGTCTGTCTGCATTTTCTCCAGAATGCTCACCAAAGTGGCCTCTTTCCCAAGGTTGACGCTGCAAACGAGCATGTTGATGAAAGGCCCCACCGCACGTTCAATTCCGGAGATTGGAATGTCACGTCCTGAAGCAAGATACCCAAAGTTGACAATGTCAGTCCCTGAGTAGGCACGAAGCACAAAAGCCCAAGCAGTCATGAATAAATTGGACATTGTGATGTTGTGCTGTTCGCAAAATCTTTCCACGGCGGACATGGAATCAGGGACCTCGACGTGAACAGTTTGCAGTCGGGGCTCTATTGCAATTATGCCATCGTTGAGAGACGGGAAAATGCATGGTTCTGTGTCGACTAGATAATCTTTCCAGTAAGAAATTGATTCATCAACGTTCTGCTGTTGAATAAAGTCGATGTATTGGCTATATGGGATGGCCACAGTCGAAGCATAACCGCCACCATAGGCTTGGCTGATTTCATTCAAAATGATTGATATCGACGTTCCATCAATCAAGGCGTGGTTAATTTCTAGTTTGCAAAAAACCTCTTCAATAGATGTAACACAAATGATGAGGCGGTGTGGTGGTTTTCCCTTTTGGTTTGTCCTCCGGGGTAGGCCCCTCAACACTGTCAGAGCATCATCGGCATTTGACTTGACAAGCATCACTTCAGCAATGGCATTCTTCAGGATTACCTGATCAAATGCAAGATTTTGAGTGACTGACGGAACGAAAACGGTTCGAAGAATCGGCTGCTTGTCAACAACCATCTGCCACGCATGTTGTAGTTGTGAAGCCACCACAACACTTGTTCCAAGAGGCGATGGGCAAACTCTCCAAGTCGCATCAAAGTCGTAGACGCACATTCCATTAATTTCCGAATTCTTACTCTGACTGATAAGAAGGCCATTTTGCATAGGCGAGCATGAATAAGTGTCTTCTATCATATCAAATGACATTCCATGTTCAGGGAGTGTCACTGAAAGAAATCTGTCGAGGCCCTCATATGACATCCCCGTGGCGGAAGGGAAATCGCTTAAGGTTGGCTGCGATTCCATTTGCGCTAGCTGGAAACTATATTCTTGCATTACTTCTCTTGTTTTTTGAACCCACTCCTCTATTCGATATTGATGGCGCATGTTACGATTGAAGGAGAATGAGAAGGTCAAGCCACATGGTTCTACAGCGACAGCGATCTCTATGAGTGCGAAACGTTCAACATCCAGACCGCAATCTTCTGAAGTGCTAGCTGATAAAGGTAGCTGCTGCAAAATTGCATCCTTATCATGAAGCTGCTGAAACCTTCCTGCATAATTGAATAAGATCTCCGGTCGCTCCACATTATTGCCCTGTCTTTTCGCCAAGAGGTGCTGGCGATTAAAATGCGCCCAGCCATTGTCTGTAATCTTTTTACGTGTATCTTTTGTCTTCTTGAGGCTCGAAAAGATGTCATCATTTTCTGTGATTGCCACCACAACAGGACACATGAGAGTAAACCAGCCAACAGTCTCTGATAGATCAATAGAAGTGTCCCAGGGCTCGCGACCATGTCCTTCGTTGAATACTGGCACATTGCTGCGGTCGTTGAAAACGTGCTTAAAGGAATACATTGTAGCTGCGAGCATAATATCAAGCGGCTCAGTCCCAAAAGCGGTATTGCAGCTCCCAAGAAGGTTCAGCGTCGCGTCCTGATCGAGAGTAAATCGTGTTTCTACCACGCTTCCATACCTATTCTGTTTTTCTTCTACACCCCAATAATTGTAATCAGATGAAGCCACGCCAAATGGAAGCGTAGATTGACTTGTTGACATCAGCTGAGTAGATGTAAAGTGTTCTTGCATTCGTGACCAAGAACGAAAGCTCAAATGATGATCACCTGGTATTGTTTTTGAAGAGAGAAGGGTCTCTAAATCGCGTAACAAGACTCTCCACGACACTAAATCGATGACAAGATGGTGCACAACGATGAAAAGCCGCTGACTCTGGGTATCATCAGCCATAATGAGAAGGTCTGCAGCTAGCAGCGGGCCATTTTCGATATCAAGACATTTCTGACTTTCCTCGTAAAAAGCCTTCGCTGTATCATCAGTGATCAATTTATGGATACGGAAGCGATAAAGGTTGGAGTTGCTGCTGCTTGTGCATTGCATCCACTGGGTTTTGACCCTCTTGAAGTGTGTTCGCAGCATGTCATGGCGTTCAACGATAGTCTGCAGCGAGTGAGCGACAACTTCGGGTGACACGTTCTTCGTTAATTGAAGGAGGAAACTTTGGTTAAAGTGATTATTCCCATCAGGGTTAAGTTCGAAAAACATCTGCTGTATAGGTGTCAATGAATACGGCCTCGTCAACTGTTCCTCATCCTCCTCATCCTCGATCTTGAATGACGACAGGGATTCGGTAGACTTTGCAAGTAGAGCGAGCTTCGATATAGTCTTTGCTTGAAGTATATCTCTCAAGGTAACTTGGATACCTTCTGCTCTGCATCGAGCAACTACTTGCATCGCGGAAATGGAATCGCCACCAAGAGTAAGAAAGGGCCGGCTTAGACCAACTAGCTGCGCTGGGTGCTTCAAGACCTGGCACCACACTTGCTGGATCTTCATCTCCATTGGCGACGCAGATTTTTCATCAGTTTTTTGCGGGTCACATAGCTGTGTGGCAGTATTAAACTCGTCACCTTTTAAACTATGGAGCCAATTGTCTACTCTTCTTCTGTCTGTCTTGCCTGCAGATGAGAGAGGAATTGAGCCGAGAAGAATCCACGCGCTGGGGATCATATATTCAGGAAGTCGTTCCATGATATCATCCTGAACTTTTTCCATGGAATGATGTAGCTTCTTCTTTTCAGATATTGCGAGGGTTTCTATATCCGCATTTACATCAACAGGCGGCCCCGCTGAGTGAGGTGATAGGATCGCAACTAATTTCTCGCTTCCTGATCCAGTTGAATGGATTAAGACAACAGCGTTCTCTATCCAAGAAATCCCAGATAGATAATGCTCAATTTCGCCAATCTCAATCCTTTGACCTCTAAGTTTGATCTGGGCATCGCGTCTGCCAACGAAGAGTACCGTCCCATCTTCGTTATATCGAACGAGATCACCCGTCTTGTAGAATCGTCGGCGTCTCCCACTGTCAAGCCTGGCCCATTTTAGATCTTCCACGAATGTCTCTTCTGTTTTGGCTTCATTGTTCAGATACCCCTTCGCCAATATTGGGCCTTCTACAAGAAGCTCTCCAATCCCCCCGATTGGTGATAAACGGTCATGACAATTTGGGTCCACTACCCACGCATGGGAGGCTACACTGCGCCCAATGTTCTTGGGGTTTTGGACAGACTGTATGTCTTCCGTGTTCCTTACAAGAGCAACAACAGTGCATTCTGTAGGGCCATACGCGTTAAAGACATGTGTAGTCCTCTGCCATTTCTGGATGAGACTCCTGGTTGGTGCCTCTCCACCGAATACTAGCGTCGTCAATTGCGGTACTTCCGAAGGATCAATAAGACTCGCAAAAGATGGCGTGAGCAGTGCCCAATCAATCCGCATGTTTTTCATCACTGAGACGATATTCTCCATTCGGTCAGCATCTGAAGGAATGCAGACGCAACCACCGTAGACTAGAGTGCCAAGTATCTCAGTAATACTTGCATCAAATGCGTACGACGCGAACTGAAGTGCCCGAACCCTTTTGGCCATGCCTAACGCTTTACCGTGCTCCATGACACCGGTGGCTAATGCTCCTTGCTCAATCATAACACCTTTAGGTAAACCAGTGCTTCCCGAGGTAAAGAGAATGTAGGCAACATCAAAAGGATGGACGGTATCCAACATGTCCGCGTTTGCAGAAATGACATCGAGATGATGGGTCGATTCATCTGAAACAACAACCTGTAGTGTAAGCTCTGCTGATAATGTATTCATATGCTTCTCTGACACGAGCATTATTGATGCGTCTACATCTCGTATAATTCCTTCCACTCGGCTGACTGGATGCGAAGAATCTAAAGGGACAAAAGTGCCCCCCGACCTCATCACAGCGAGCATGGCCACAATCATCCACTTTGACTTTTCAAAGTACAATGGGATACGGGTCCCTTTGACAACACCTAAACTCAGTAGATGTCTAGCCAGTCGCAATGATAGCTTGTCAAGATCACGGTATGATAGAGTGCCGTCCCAGGAACAAATGGCTTCATCATCAGGGTGGCTTTCTGCCTGGCGAAGGATCAACTCATTCACACATGTGTCCATCACAACAGGGCACTTCTCATTCCATTTTTGTATGCGAAGTTCATCTTGGGAGCTACAGGCTGTGATATGGCCAATTTTGGTGTGAGATCCAGCTGTGCAGAACTGATCAAACACATGTTCAAACTGCTGTAGAATTGAATGTACTTGCGCTTTTGATACTATTCGGGCATCAAACTGAGCGACAACAGACACGCCATCCTTGGAGATTGTGCAGTCCACCGCAAGCGGGAATGTTAGGAAGTTCCTCAGATGCTGCGGGTTAGTCACCTCTACGTATTTTGTTCTGCTTTCGGTCTGGATACTGAGCAGATTTTGGAACTGGCATGCAGCATGAGCGTCAGAGCTCATAAGACCAATGTCATGCATCCCAGTCTGTTCAAATGGGATCATATCAGTAGCTTGTTTTTGAATTCGTTGCAAAAATGCAGCTGAGCTTTCTTCATCATCCAGGACAACCCGTATCGGAACCGTCGTTATTGTGGGACCTATCATGTTGTCTATCCCACGAATTGGTGCATTTCGGCCGTTTAATGTAGCTCCAAAAACGACATCTTGAGTTCCACAATGACGAGCGATAAAAACTGCCCAAGAAGCCCGTATGATAGTAGACACTGTTATGTTATTGGAGTCGAGATGTTTCAGTTTAAACATACTCTCTATCATGCTTGACGCACATGGCTTGACAGTTGAAGAATGCAAAGGCGGAAAGTCGGTGGCAACGAAGCCATCAAATTGAGCTTTCCAATACTGAGCAGCTGCGTCCCGGTCTATTTTGCTGATACTTTGAATGAAGTAGTTGAAGGGGGGGTGATATTCAGCAGAAAGCCCTCGGTATGCTTGATCCACTGCCTTGATTATCAGTGGAAGCGACCATCCATCATACACTGCATGATGCGCAGTCCAAACCATGTATCGTTTCACATTGTTGTCGATAATGGCATAGCGTGTGAGGCGAGCATTTAAGCCCATGGTAATCTCACGGTCTAGTTGAAGATGATCGTTCAAATTATCACCAAAATGCCACTCAGGAAGATCCTCCATGACCACCTGTAGCATGCCTTGATTTTTTGTCTGCACAATCCGGGACCGTAGAATTGGATTTTCCATCACCACTAAATTCCAAGCAGAGCAGTACTGGTTCATGTCCATTGCAGCAGGAAGTTCAGATGTCTTCTGCGCAATATATGTCCCCGTTTGGCTGATAGATAGAGACATAAGACCTTCTTGGAGAGGGGTACATGGGTAGGCATCCGTGATAGATGAAACGGGTTCGCCTAAAAGCTCAGAGATTTCCATCAGAGTATCTTCTTCATAAGATCCTTTAATGTCTCGAGATTTCCGAATCTGTAATAACTCGAACGGCTCAATACTCAATGGTTGCTCCTCGAGACCGCCAGTTTGACGGATTGCTGCTGCCATTTCTTGCAATGTTGGGTTCTGGAACACGGTCGCTACATTCAAATTCACGTTCTGTGAACTAGCCACACTCACTAATTTGATGGCACAATATGAGTCTCCCCCCAGACGAAAGAAGCTGTCATTAACCCCGATAGAGTCCATGGGTATTTGAAGAATAGTAGCCCAAAGCTCTTGCAAAACCATTTCACTCTTGGTCGAGGGAGCTTGTTTGGCATCGTCTAGTCCCATATAAGTTGAGAGTTGCTGGCTTGACAACTCTTCGTACACTTGACGCAGAGCTCTCCTATTCGTCTTGCCAGATGAAGTCAATGGTGCCCGTCTCAAGGGTATGTAGATAGACGGGATCATATATTCAGGTAAGAATTCTGCAAGCAGTGTTGAAAGATTTGCTATCCCCAAATCTGCAAGTGCAGTTTCGCTGTTGTAGGTGGTCATTTCGCTCATCAGATCAGTCGCTGATTCTTCTTCCTGGGTACAGATAAATGCGACTAGGGTGGGCACTGCGACACCCCATCTAGACTGCATCACCTCAACTGTGCATTTCCAATCTGAAGATGTTATTTGCCGTAAGTGATACTCTATCTCTCCGAGTTCAACTCGTTGACCACGTACTTTCACCTGCGTATCTTTCCTTCCAATAAAGACCATAGTGCCGTCGGAGTCATATCGAACTAGATCACCCGTTTTATACATTCGGCCGCTACGCATTGGATCTTTAGAAAATAGTTGTAGCCACTGCGGTGCTTCGATATAGGCAGCAGCCGTTTTTTCAGATTCTTTCAGATATCCTCTAGCCAGAGTTGGCCCCTCAATCAAGAGTTCGCCAATGGCTCCGAGTGGTACAAGCCTATCATGGTTCTTAACATCTGCAATCCAAGAGACCGAGGATGAGAAGATGCGGCCAATGTTCTGAGGCGCCGAGGTCGTTGTAAGGCCAAGAGTACACATTGACCAAACCGTACATTCGGATGGGCCATAAACATTGATCAGCACAACTTTATCTGCCCACTCGGTGACAATTACTTGGGGTAATGCCTCTCCTCCGACGGCCAATGTGTGAAGTGTTGGAACCTGTTCGGGTCGAAGTAGACTGGCTACTGTTGGAGTTAAACAGATCCAATTGGATTGATACCTGTTAATAGCATGCGCAAGGTTGTTCATCCTCTCATCCTCTGACGGGATGCAAACGCAGCCACCCTCCATCAGTGTCATAAAAATATCGCATAGGCTGACATCAAACGTGTACGCCGAAAACTGTAAAACACGCGAACTCGAGTTGATTTTCATGTTGAGGACATGCTGACGAGCGCTTGTACAAAATGCCTTGTGTTCAACAGTGATTCCTTTGGGCTTGCCGGTACTTCCAGACGTAAAAACCACAAACGCTGCATTGTCGGGCGTGACCTCAATTTTCTGCGCTTGGTTTCCAGGAATCAATGTCCCCATGCTATCAGAGCTCACTACAGTTACGTGCAGGTCAAGTGTCAAACTCTCCAAGAGGGTTGCATGTTTGGGCGAGCTGATGACCACCTTCGCATCAACATCCTCAATGAGCGACTGCAGCCTAGCTGGTGGATTCCTCGGATCCAAAGCGACACATGCGCCACCGCTCTTTAACACCGCAAGCATAGAGACAATCATCCAGCATGATTTGTCAAAGCACAACGGCACCTTGACCTCTGGCCCAACTCCTAGGTTGCAAAGGTGAGATGCGAGTTGCGTCGAAAGCATATCTAGCTCGCGATAAGAGAAACTCCCATCCCAGGATTCTATTGCTAGAACGTCTGGCTGTGTGAAAGAATTTCGCAATGCGAGCTCGTGAACGAGAGCCTTGATTGTTTCTGGGTATGCAATATTCCATCGCGAGACCTGGTATGCGTTGCGGTTACTGAAGAAGTTGACTTCTCCAACCGGCATGCTTGTACAGTCTAATATCTGGCAAATTGTTTGGTCTAGTGTGCTCGCGATATTGGCGGCCTGGACTGAAGATAAGCAAGATGTTCTATATCGAAGGACTAGGTCGATTTCCGTCTTGGTAACCTCAATATCAACCGTAATATCGTACTATGCGCGTGTTAATAATAGGAAGTTTTCTTCTTTGGGGTTATATCTTACTTCTGTTGGATCTTTTCCCATGATCATCTCGAAATTAAGTGCATTACCTCCTTCATTCTCAACTGGTTTTCTCTGAAAGGACATGATTGTATTGAACAGCGGTTCCTTGGTCGGCAAATTAAGGGAGTGCTGGATTTTAGCTAGCGAGCAATGCTGATGGGGTACGCTGTTAATAAAGTCCGCTTGCACAGCGTCAAGGACTTCTTTTAGAGGCAACTTCGACTCCAGCTTGCAGCGACAAACCAACAAATTGATGAACAGCCCCACAGCATCGTCAATCCCATTCAAGGGGACATCTCTTCCGGATGCAAGGTATCCGAAACAGACGTCGGTCTCGGAAGTAAAGCATCTTAGGACTAAGCCCCAGGCCGTCTGAAATAATGTTGCCAGAGTAATACCATTTCGGTCGCAGAAAGGTCTTAATTCGGAATCTCGTGTCAAGTCAACCTTGAGAGATTGAACTTCTCCCTCTACGACATTGTCGTTGAGAGCAGGAAAGAAGCTGGGTGATAGATCTGCAAGATAGGTGCCCCAATAATTGATTGCAACCAAGTGATCTATATCCTCGAGGAATGCTACATAGTCTTGGTAGAGTAATGGCTTTTGCGCGCTGGATAGCTTGCCCTCGTATGCCAATACTAGATCTCGTAACAATATGGACATGGATGCACCATCCACAATAAGATGGCTAATCTCTAACTTAAATAATAATTTTCCGTCTTCTGAGCGGCAGATAGATACGCTGTAGGGCGGCATAATGCCTGAACTTTGATGTTGCTGCTGCTTATCAACAGCGGTAGCTGAGGCTGCACAATCCACGAGTACTAATGGTGATGTATCAGCATTTTCTTTACAAACTACCTGGATCAGAGGGGATTTCAAGGGATCAGTCGGCTGAAACTCAAGAAACAAAGTTCTCAGCGAAGGATGTCGTCGTACAACCTCCAACCAAGCATCGCGAAGACGCCCAGGATCAACTTGCTCGCCGACTCGACGCGCGACCACCTCCCAGGTATGAATAATGCGGTAAAGTCCAACGTCTTTCATCCGGCTGAGTATCAGCCCTTCCTGCATGGATGAGCATGGATATGCTCCCTCTATGTCGGTTCCCACATGCAGACCTGTTTGTGTGGCAATCGCTTGTCCGAAATCTTCCAGCCGGTCATAACTCAAGGATAGATGAGGGAAGTCGCTCAACGTAGGCTGTGGCTCCATCTCACATAGCTCACCACAAGCCCGTTTAAGCGTTTCTTGAAAGCTTGAGATCCATTTCTGAGTTTTATGCTGCTGCTTAGCCCAGCGATTGTAGTAAAATGTAACCTTCATGTGGCCAGTCTCGACGAAAGCGGAGATCTCAAACAAAGCAGGTCTGGGAATTTTGGCCCCAACATCCATAAGCTCCAATCCTTCCATAGGAATTTGTCGCAGCACTGAATCGTTTCTTTCAAGCTGTTGGTATTGCCCAAAATAGTTGAACATGATTTCCAGCGGAAGTTTGATCCCCGCATCATTTTGACTCTCCGTAGAAAGAAACCTAGAGGTAAACCATGCCCAGCCTTGATCTCGCACTGAGCGTTGAGCATCTTTCATAAGTTTCACAGTGTCAATAACGTATTTTGTGGAAGCTGTTGTAATCGGCGAGACGGTTGTAAACCAGCCCACGGTTCTCGACAAGTCGATAGCTGGATCCCAAGGTTGACGCCCGTGGCCTTCATTATAAATCATGGGAGGGCTACGATCATCAAAGCATTCAGTAAACGTATGTATCAGTACACCAAGCATGACCTCCAGTGGCTGGGTGCCCAAGGCGTTATTCGCATCGGTGAGAAGCTGAAGTGTTGTTTGTTGATCCAAAATAAATGACTGCGACTCAGTGTCACCATATGTATTCTTCTCAGTTCCTACTCCCCAATACTCAAGATCAACGTCTGAAATCTCAAACGGTAAGGATGCATCCTTTGCTTTAAGATGTTTGCGTGCGTAATTGTCTTGCATTCTACACCAGGAACTGAAAGAAATGCTCTTTTCAGAGGACAAATTCCCGGTTTGCAGTAGCTCTTCCAGATCTTGGAGTAAGATTCTCCATGAAACCAGATCAATGACAAGATGGTGTGCCACAAGGAAGATCATTTGGGTGTCATCTTCTACCTCAACGAAATCTGCTCTGAGAAGCGGTCCTTTCTCAATATCCAAGTGTCGTTGGCTTTCTTCAATGATGGGTATGATTTCCGTTTGCTGCTTTATGGCGTGCATATTGAGATCGAAAGATTCATTGATGTCTTCCGTAACATACTGTTTCCACCGACCATCTGTATCTTTGCAGAACCGTGCGCGAAGCATGGAATGACGCTTCACCAACATCTCAATGGCGCAGTTGATCTCGTGCGCGACCATGCTCTTCTCAAGTCGCAAAAGAAAACTCTGATTAAAGTGATTGGTTGCTTCTGAGACAAGTGATTTATGCATAAGCTGGATTGGAGAGAGATCAAACAAAACTCCAGTTTTTTCATCGTCCTCCGTCGGTATCACTCCTTTGTCAATGACGGAAACATGGTGAGCTAAATCAGCAATAGACTGGCATTTCAGAATATCGTGAACAGTCACAAGAAGCCCTTCCGTCCTACACCTTGTGACGACTTGGATTGCGCTTATAGAGTCTCCTCCAAGACGCAAGAAAGACTTTTGAAGAGGCATTTTAGCTGCCTCAAAATTGAGTACATGTGCCCATACCTCTCGAAGACGCTTTTCCATTTCTGATGCAGGTTTTTCGATAGCATATTCACTTTCATCACCACACTGATTCAATTTTTGAAACGTTTCTGAGGCAATGCCTTCAAGCCACATCGATACGATGCGTCGATTGAGCTTTCCAGATGGTAGTAGAGGAATCCCACTAACAGCGACCCACAAACTCGGAATCATGTAGGTTGGAAGAACGGCGTGTAGGTCCTCTCGTAAAGTAGAGATGGAGGTCTCAGTTGACTTGGTCCACAACTCTATGCCTGCATCCATGGCACTTCCATGTCTCATCTTGGCCTCTGATGGTACCCAGACTGCACATATGCGTTGTTGACAAAACCCAGCGGTCGGCATGCATATCATAACCTCCGCGCACTTATTTGTCACAGAGATTTGGTGCTCAATCTCAGAAAGTTCAATTCTTTGACCGTGTAGCTTAACCTGTGTATCTTTACGGCCAACAAAGTGAAGCGCAAAATCGGATCCAAAACGTACCAGATCTCCTGTCTTGTAAAATCGACGTGGCACTCCAGCCTTTGAGAGATCGCGTGCCCAAGTGGGAGATGTAACGAAAGCCGCCGAGGTCTTCGCTTCATCGTTGAGGTAGCCTTGTGCTAACAACGGCCCTTCAATTAGCAACTCCCCAACGCTGCCAATCACTGAAAGCTGGTTATGGTTTTCACTATTCACGATCCAGGCTCTGCCACCAACAGGTCTGCCAATGCAGCCAGCATCAGAAGCCTGCAAGTCTGCATTACAGATAGCCGCCATCGAGCATTCTGCGGGCCCATATATATTCATGATCCGTGCATATCCGCTCCATTTCGCAATCAGAGCTTTGGTGACAGGCTCGCCACCAAGACCTAATGTTTTCAAGGATTGAACATCAGCTGGTTCAAGAAGATTTGCAACTGTCGGTGTTATGATGGCCCAGTTGGCTTGGAGTTTGTTGATCGCCTCTGTGAGATTATTCAAACGATCAAAATCAGAAGGAATACAGATGCAACCACCGACGATCAAAGTGGTAAAAATATCTTCAATACTCTCGTCAAAAGTATATGCAGCAAACTGAAGGACCCTGGAATCTTTCGTGAGTCCATAGGGTTTCACATGCGCAGCAGAGCTGGAGCAGAGAGAGGAATGAGGTAACACAATTCCTTTCGGGTTTCCAGTGCTACCAGAGGTAAAGATGATGGCAGCTGGGTCTGAAGACTTCACGGGCTCGCCTGCGATACCGTTCTCAACTGGAAGAGAGTTTATTATTTCGGGGGAGAGAATATGCAGCTTGAATGACGAGTCATTGAAGAGGCCGGCGAAAGACGGGGACGCAATGATCAAAAAGGCATTCGCATTATGAGCCATATACTCCAGCCGCTGGATTGGGTGAGCTGGATCCAAAGCCATAAATGCTGCGCCTGACTTCAAAACAGCAAGCATTGCCACCACAGCCCATGCACTCTTCTCAAAGCAAACAGGGACTATGACTCCTGGTTTAACTCCAACAGCAGTCAAATGGTGTGCAAATCGAGTCGATAGGGATGAGAGTTCCTCGTAGCTAAATGCTCCATCCCATGAGCATATTGCAGTTGCATGTGGCTGGCTGTGAGCTCGCTGCTCTACCAGAGAATGAAGGCATGCCGAAATTGCTTGGACCGGCTCTCCCGCCGCTATCTGTAGTTCAGCCAGTTCATCTAAGGGGATGAAGTCGATATCGCCAACTTTGAGGCTTCCCGCATTCTCCATAATTTGAAGAAGAACATGCTCGAACAGACGCACTATTCGGTCCATCTGTTGAGGATCTATGAAGCGTTCATCGAATTGGGCTATCAATTTGACGTTATCATTAGCCATCTCGCACTGCATTGTCAGTGGATAAGTAAACATGGTTGCGGTATCCCTATCCTCTAGCTGATCATTGAAAAGCTTATTATCGTAAGTATCCATCGGGTTGGCAGGCTGAACAATGAGTAAATTCCGGAAGGAACACGTTTTGTCGAGATCGCTGCCAAATCGACGAATATTTTGAAGTCCAACTTGTTCGTATTGGATCATCTCTGTGGCTTGTTGTTGTACATCATGTAGGAATTCGGCAATTATTTTGTTATCGTCGATGCTCATCCTGATAGGTACTGTTGCTATGGTTGGGCCAGTCATGGTTGTGATGCCGGACAAAGGCGCGTGACGGCCAGCGGATACCGCACCGAATACTACATCTTTGCTACCAGAATATTGCGATATTACCAATGCCCACGCGGCGCGTAGGTGAGATGACATGGTAATGTTCGAGCCAACATTCTGTGGGAGACACACTGTTCTTGACGTGATGGCGTCAGCATTGATGTCCTGCAGAAGATGCGATGTTTCAGGAAACGAAACCGACTGAGCTCCGTCCAGTTGTGAGATCCAAAAATTGCGGCAAGCGTCGGCGTCGATTCGTTTCAGGTAAGATATAAAGTATGTGAATGGTGTAGACAAAGTAACAGGAATGGAGTTCTCGTAGACGAGACTGACATCTCGTAGAAGAAGAGGGACAGTCCATCCGTCGTGCACAGCATGGTGGATAGTCCAGACAAATAACCTCGTTTCGCGAGTCTTGATGATGGCGTATCGAGCCAAAGGATCCCCGAGTTCCATTCTCAGTGCAAAATCCCGGTCTAGGTATGCTTCAAGGGCATCTGCATCTTGCCAACTTGTCCTGGCTTCACTAAGAACCGCTTGTAACATTCCAAGCTGCTCAATCTGGACAATTCGAGTTCTTAGTATAGGGTGTTTAGCTATTACCACTTCCCAGGCTGCTTGGAATCGACCAATATCGATAGATTCAGGCAATCTATATGTAAGCCGGCTTACATATGACCCGTTTTTCTGGATAGACAACGCAATGAGGCCTTCTTGGAGTGGTGTGCATGGAAAGACATCCAGCACGGCATCTTCATTAACTCTGCACATCGCCGCCACTTGTTTAGCCACTGGATCATGGTTTAAAGTTGTGTCTGTGTCCATGAGCGTATATGGCTCAATATAAAGTAGCGGAGCATTCTTGCCATTGGCAAAGCCAACCATAGCAGCCTGCTGCCTCAAGGTCGGGTATTTGAAGATGTCTGCAACTACCAAGGCAAAGCCATCTCTTTGCACCATGGCTACTAGACGCATGGCAGTGAGAGAATCACCTCCAAGTCTGAAAAGGGAATCTTCGAGTCCAATCATATCCTCTTCTAGTCCCAGCACCTCTGCCCATAGTTGGCACATCCGTATCTCCATAGATGTCTCTGGTCTCTGGCTCCTGTCACGAAGATGTACATGATTGGTTTGGGCGAGTAAATGTTGGACTGACAACTTTTTGGCCATGCGACCAAGTTCTTTTCGGTCTATCTTACCTGACGGAAGAGTGGGAATGTTCGACAAGGGCGTGAAAATTGATGGTATCATGAAAGTAGGTAGATAGACTGGTAGGGTTAGTTGCAATTCCTCAACGATCATCTGCATTCTTAGCGTCATCTTGATAGTGTCAGCTGCGAGATGTCCCAAAGACACCTCATCGGTTGCATCTCCGGGCTGGAAGAAAGCCACAAGGAGCTGCCTTGTGTGTCCTCCGCTGCGATGTTGTATGGCTTGTACAGCAGCCCTCCATCTGGGCGGCAGCAACCGTCTGATGTGATATTCGATTTCTCCCAGTTCGATTCGTTGGCCGTTCACTTTGACCTGGGTGTCTTTCCTACCGACAAAAAACAACGTGCCATTCTCGTCATAACGAACTAAATCACCTGTCTTATAAAGTCGTCCTGTGACTGGTGCGCCTTCCAACTCTGTCCATCGAGGGTTCCGTATAAATGATGCCTCCGTTTTCTCTTCGTCGTTTAAATACCCACGAGCTAGGATAGGACCTTCAATCAACAACTCCCCTATGCATCCCAGAGGCAGCAAACGATGATGATCTGTTGCATCAACAACCCAGGTTCGGCAGCCAATAGCACGGCCAATCTCCATAGGATCAGATCCTAGTACCATATTGGAATTGACAACAGCAGCTACGCAACACTCGCTTGGCCCATAACCATTCACAAGTTGCACCTGCGGTGTCCACATCAACAAGTCCTCTCTGTCGAGCGCTTCGCCGGCCAGCACCAAGGTCCGCAGAGAAGGCAGCCTCTTAGGCTCTAGAATCTTTGCAAAAGATGGCACCAGGACGGCCCAGTTGACCTCCATTGCTTCCATAACATCTTCAATACCGGGACCTCGCTCTTCGGGGGCAGGTACGCACACGCACCCGCCATGAATCAACGTCGTCAGAATCTCGACCAGGCAGGCATCGAAAGTGTAAGATGCAAACTGCAATACACGCGATGTTTCGTCAATAAGCATCGCTTTGCCGTGGGCGGCAGCACCAGCACAAAATGCGCCATGCTCAACCACAATCCCCTTCGGTGTACCAGTCGTTCCTGACGTGAAAATGACATAGGCTTCGTCCTGCGGGCCAACTTCATAGCTAATGTTGCGGGTATCGAAAGGTGTGATGTGACACAGCGAGTCAACGCTCGTACTATCAACAACAATGACATTTACAGAACTGTCAGTCTCGACTATGCTCAGGCATAACTCATATTCCCGTTCCGAGCACAACACAACGCGTGCCTCACATGCTTGCACAATGGTCTCCAACCTCTCGCGGGGTGATGCCCCATCTAGGAGAACAAATGCACTGCCGGCTTTCAGAACGGCCAGCAATGCGACTATCACCCAAGGTGACTTTTCAAAACATATCGCTATCCGCTTCGTTGAGCCAGCCGAGTCCTGAGAGTTTAGATAGCTAGCGAGGCGACTAGTGAGCTCGTCGAGCTCGTCGTAGGTGAGATTAACCTGAGAGGAGGCAATGGCAGGGGAATCGCCTCGAAGCAGCCTTTGCTGTTGGAAGATTTTGGGGATGGTTTGGCGGGCAGAAGGTAGTAGAAGGTTATTTGAGTCAAAAATTAGGGTGCTATTTAGAGAGCCTAGAATAGTACTTTGGCGTAATTCGTGCTGAGGGTGCTGGAAAATGGCATCTAGGATACTTTTTAAAGTATCTGCAATAAGCTGTGCATGTCTGATACTGACATGCTTTGTATGGTGATGGAGAATGAGTTCATGGTGGTTCTGTACCAATGAATAATGGAGTACAATTGGTTCCTACAATTATCACGTCAACCTCGGAGCCAAAAGATTAGGGTCTAATGCGCAGGACAACCATCCTATACATAGTCGCAAACTCTTGCCTACCTTTTCCCATCTTTGCCCGGACAAGTCGCCAGTGAAGTCAATAAACCGGGTGTTGTAGATGGGATCATGTCCTCCTGAAACTTGTGAAATTTGATGCCAAGCATCCACAGAAACCGACGAGAGCAACTTCTCAAAGCTCTCATCATAGCGCACGCAGGCTTGACATAGCAGATTTGCTTCTTTACTTGTATTTTTACCAGTGTATCCGAAGTATGGGTATTCGACGTCTGTGTAGGTTGCTAGCAGGACAGCCCACGCGGCAAGGAAATGTCTCGTAGTGTAGTCAACGGCTTCGCCGCCGCCGTTGGACGTAGCTATCCGTGTCGCATCAAGCTGCAACAGAGGTATTCGGATTGAGCCAATCTGTTTGAGAGGCCTATTTTCATTTCCTTCTTTCACTACCGGGGAGTCGGGATTGGTATTACCCCAGCCAGTGACCTTGCTGCTGGGATTCTCAGTACTGTTTTTCGACAAGGGAATGCAGCAAGCCGCTGCTAATATGTTTGTACTTTTGTTTCCATCCGGACCAGCGGCAAACTTCTTAGCCATGGTTGATAAATATTTGGTAATCCAATTTAAGTGTTGTTGGCGCGATACAACGTATATGCAACGCGCATGCAGCCCCGACGAGTTGGAAAGATGAAAGAGAGACAACAAGCTGCAGGTACCATGACTTAATTAATAGAAATAGGACAAAATGGCAAGCTGAGGGTCCTTTTCTCTGGTCCACATGCCAAACTGAAAGTAACCGTGAGCATAACTTGAAGTGGGATATCGAGTCAGACGTCTCCGGGTGGGTAGACAAGTCAGTGAGACAATGCATATGTCAGGCAAGAACCGGACAGCCCACTCAGCACCAATCCGTTTCGTTTTTCTGTTTCGGCACGGCTGACATCTAACGTTGCCAGTATTCGTTATTGTAGCAGCATATGGTCAAAATTGAGAGTAAACCACTCGCCATTTCTCCTGATGAGGGATGCATCGCAATCCTTCATCGGCAACAAGGGCGATGCAAGACTAGGAATATTTTGCATGGCTTTCATCAAAGACTTGCCTCTTTAGGTGTTCTAGCACTTAGCTCCAAAATAAAATCCGCCGGCGTTCTCCTAAGAACTCTCCATTGTAGGATGCCGCGGTGGGATAGGCCGTAGTGCCGCAAGGGCGAGAATAGACAGAAATCAACAAGTATTGTGCTGATTCGATCATTATAAAGCGGTGAGCTATAGAATATTAGGCCCGAGTTGACAGATGAGATGTCAGCCGTCTAGATTCCGGGGTAGTACAAAAGCCGCTGGTTTTGCCACTTCGGCTTCGCTTTGTAGGCTTGCAAAAGGCTGAACTCACAATCCATTGATCCACACACTTGATCAACACCAGGGTATTCTTCAAGCCAAACAGCTCTGTCACAGCATACTTGTCAGCTCATCATCCATGAATCCGCACCATCTTCAAAACTGTTATACATATATGTTGGCTTTAATACGACTCTAGAAGGCTACCATGTTTTCCAAATGCCGAATCATGAGACTGGAAATAGTGGCACTTGGAAGAAGAAAATGCCCAGCACAGAGATTGACTGGTGGTGAACCGAAGTGCAAAGGTTTTGCCAAAAATGGACCAGTTGCCTTGTCATAAGTAGGCGCAGCGTGCAAAGTATTCAGCTCATCCAGGGATTGGCAGGACTTCGATGTACATCTGAAAATATGCATCAGACATATCAACACAGACAGCAGATACATGCTGAGTATGGTGCAAGAGAGACGATCAAGGTATCCCGTCGTATAGAGATCGTTTCATGCGAAAGGATTGGCGCCGTTAACAAAGACGGTGAAGATGGTAAAATTCGGGCGCCTTCAAAACAAAACGTCGTCCATGGTGCATCACCTCCTTCCTTGACGAACAGCTAGCTTACTGCCAGATAAGAGTGCGCAGTTGACTCGTAAGAGCTATTCTGCGAGGTTTCCAGGGTATGGACCGGTTATCATTGTGGCAATGAGGTTAGGGCTTCATTCGGCCGAGTTGCAAAATGGCCATTTGGTGCTGAACTTTGTAGGACCCGCAGCAGAATGGCACGAAGGCGAGAAGATGAGCTTCATATCTCCAGTGTTAGGGATTGCCTTGTAGCCGCCATCCGTTGAGAGTGTGCTCAGTGCTCAATCGTGTTGAACAGGGGAGACAGACGCATATATGCAAAGCGTTAGATAAATCGTCTTGGTCAAAGCTGTTGTATCGTTCATCGTCAACTACGTCGATCAGCGGGATCCAGCACATGCCAGACCAGTTGTCCTATCGGCACCCCACATACTAGAAGAACCCGTATCTTGGCCATTCCAGGAAACCTGGCAAACGCAGGCTAGTGTGCGGGAGAAGGATGTTCGCCGTCAGCACGCAGATGGTTTTGACAAGGAACATGTCATACCTGGTCTGATCTGATGCAGTCACTAGTTGTACGTACGTAAAATTGCCGAAATCAGATGTTTCCCATAAACGTATCCAACAACAGGCTTTGAGCTTGGCGAGTGTGCCTCTATGAATGGCAGTCGGTGGAGAATGATTGGGTGAGGTTGTTGACATTTCTTCGGTTGATGACGATTACCAGCTGTATTCACTTGCCTCGAGATGTCAAGGCCTAACAAATGGCTAAGGTACAGCTATCACGATAGCGCCAAGATTTTCAAGCAACTCGGTGGAATCAGCATACCATCCGATATGGTGTAGTGGCTAACATCGCTCGCTCTCAACTACGGTTGTAGCACCGAGCAGCCCTGGGTTCGATTCCCAGTATCGGAGATATTGATTTTTTGGATTACTCAAAATTCTTTTTGTCACAGCCAGCCTCTTTTTGCCACGCCAAGTTGAGTAAGTAATAATGTATTATATTATTACTTACTCTTTTTTCGTTCACCAACTGCCTAAGGAATCTAGGTAGCAAAAGCTCGCTTAACCACTGGTTACGCTAACAATGCCGTGACATTGCTCGACTGAGGCCAATATAGGAGAAGATAAGTTCCGCAACTCGGAACGTAATAAAAAATGACTGTTGCTGCATTGGATGTCTTGTCTCTAATCAAACAGACAATTTACATTATCGCAGCTAATTCATCGAGGGAGGGTAAGGGGAACATTCGCCGAGTTACACGA
Source organism: Pseudodiploospora longispora (assembly GCA_036873115.1). NCBI lineage: Eukaryota > Fungi > Ascomycota > Sordariomycetes > Hypocreales > Pseudodiploosporaceae > Pseudodiploospora > Pseudodiploospora longispora. Next base: position 262,241 of record JAZDSH010000010.1, read on the forward strand.
CGCACATGGGCTCTCAAAAGTTTTTGTCATCTGAGACACGCTGCTATCATGTCTTACAGAGTAGTCGGCAGCTCCGAGTCCATTCATCTCCAGCTTCGGCCAATAGCTCGCCTAGGTGTAATTTGAAGAAACTCAAAGGGCTTGGCTCCCCCTCTTGTAATGAAACAACTCAGCACTAGCAGCCTTGTCAACTGGGTCTTCTGAAGATATTATGCTGATCTACTCAATACATTTGTTATACGTCACGTTTTGCCATTCAAATCAGACTAATCATGTTTCCAGAAACAGGTGTCTATGGGGCTCCATCATAGAGTGCGCGAACCATTATTACATAGTAAAGTAAGCATTGCTGCAGGGCTATGATGTTGGTTATTCTCCGTAATGGGCAACATGGGGTCAAGTGCAGTCGGATTTGGTCTAAGGCTGAGGTAAGATCGACAGATTTTGAGTGATGACACCTGGGGATTGGAGATTCCCAGAAATTTGCGGAGGCACAGCGGAATTATTTCCCCCTCCCCCACAGAAACTTCCAAGCCTATCTGATGTAAAGATTGTAATTGATATTGAGGAAGTGAATTACGGGTAGCGATTTGTTGCGAAGAAAAGGTTTAAATACAAGTCTTTGCCCGGGTTCTCTGGTCTCGAAATATCAGCACATCAAACAAACTCAAGAGACAGTCGAGACTCGTATTCTTGTCAATCAATTCTCATCCCCAAGTCATACTTAGCAACAACAACTTCAAAGATGAAAACTTCATCCGCCTTTGTCGCCGTGGCCATCTTGGCCGGCATTGAGCAGGCTGCCGCCGCTTCTTGCGATGCCTCCAAGTACTGCGCATGGTCCTACAACAACAACAATTGCAAGATCACCACTTGGAAATGCTCAAGTTGCCCTGTGCCAATCTGTATGTTAAGCCTGGCTCTCTCATTATTGATGAGTAACACCCTGAGTGCTAATATTTTCGGGGGCGCGTCTGCCCTGTGATGACATGAAGTCTACGAGTGCATCTCCGACAGAAGCTGCTCCAGCGGCGCCAAATGCATCAACAACCTGTGCTGCCACAGCAATAGGCTTCCTGGAGGCGCCGGACAATGTCCTACACGAGACGAGCTCAGGGCTTGCACCTATCAGCGCAATCTTGGTCCCGCGGCCCAGGCTGCTTGGGTTCCTCCTTACACAGACATTCCAAGCAACCTCAAGTGCGGCTGCCGATAGATGGCCTCTGTTTCTCGGGGGATAGGTGGACATGTAAATGACACGGGCTGGCAGATGTACATATCGCTTTCAAGTATCTTAATTGACATTTGGGCTTGAAACAAATTCCATTGGTTATTTTTAAAGATAAAGTGTTCCGTGGCTTGTGACCGTAGAGTGATTGTTTGATGATGGCGGTTGTGATTGAATCCCAAGCTTTAAAGGCGTCGAACTTGGTGCATGCCAAGGGTTGTTTCACCAATCGACTACCCTGTAGAAACTGCTTGGCAAGGCGAACGCACAAAGCAAGCTTTGCAATGTCTCCTCTCCCCTATTATTAGTATCAAGATATCGCGTGAGTACACTTTTCCATCAACTCATCCATCACGTAGATTAACGCTCAGGTTCAGGTTCAGGTTCACATCCATCCATGTTTCAGTTTTCGTATTATCATTACTTCCCTAATTAATAAGCGGATCGCGAACCATCTGAAATACAGCGGTGTTACGGAGCCTAAATCGGGGTTTAATGCCGATTGGGGCCCTGTAAAGCCGGCAAAACGGCCCGTATCAGCACGTGCAAAGTCCCTGAATTATAGGGGTCATTTCCGAATGGGCGATATCCTAATGCATGGACACCCATTTTTGGCTGGTTGGTTCCTATTAAACGGCCTCACCACCATGATAAGGCACGTTGTATTGTCAGGGTCCGGTTTGCCCTCTTCAGCCTTTCCTCTTCGGTCTTTCTTTCAACACAAACCACAAGTCAAATCACCGGGCTGACGAATACCGCGAGGCTACGAAATGCCCGAGACGCTACGGCTCGCTCTTGAGAATTGCCCCGCAAGCCACAACTACAGCCCACCGAACTTCCGTACAAGCCACAGCTAAACAGCATCGGCACCATCGGCACATGCCATGACCGAGTTTGGAGTTCCGCGCTTTGCTCGCCCTCCGTCTCGCGTCGGACCAAACCCACGGGAGGGCCACAGCAGATCTTGATAGATTAGATATCACAAAAGTGTCCCATTTTTTTTCAATTATTCCTGAGGCTTTCGATGACTCACACGAGCTTCAGCGGAGTTGAACACGGGCTGGGGTTTGGGATTTGAGGGTTCGGGTTGCACCTAGAGCCTTGTTTCTGAGTGTGTATTCCCACAAAACGTAGAGGTCGCACAAATACGACGACGATAGAATAGAAGTTGTCCGAATACCGACCCCTTTGCAACCATGTTGAGCCATAAGTCAAGGACAAACCTAAAGTAACCCATGGATGACGACGCACCAACGACCGCTGGGCCGAATCCAACGGAATTCCCCCACATGTCGGCGCTCAAATACCCCGGCCGCGTTAAATTTAGCGTAACCGTGAACATTGAACATCAGATCGGACTTCATCTCACAGAGATTCAGATTCACGGCCGCGTGGCTGAAGTGGTTACTAATTCACCCACATGGTATTTTTGTACACGTCGTGCATGTGTGATGCTGTGAACACTTTACTTTTTTGGCTTTTACCCACGCTAATACACCAAGCTTCCGGAGACGGTGGTTGGTTGGTTGAATGGGAGAGGAGATCCCCCAAAAACACTTCGCATTCGTACCCGTCATAGACTCGCCCATTATTTTCTTTTCTTGCTGTGGATGGATCCTTCGCAGCAGAGATCCGGACCACCCGGGGGGGGCTCGTCTGATCAAACACTTTTGGGGGCTGGCAGACTGCATACGGGTACTCCCAATAACTGCATGCAAGGAGTGTCTCCAGTTGTTTTCCTACACATCATATAACATCATGTATACGCGCTTCGGAATTCTTGGCTTGTCCGAGCCCACCTGCGGATTTTGTGTGTTGTGGAGAAAAACGCACATGTATTAGCAAGCCAGCACCGGCCCAACCCGCAAGGAAGTTCGCAGCCTTCCGGATCCTTTCGGATAGATGTGAGGGCAGAGCCTCCTGAAAATATTGCATGGCGTCATGAATCCCGCAGCGCTCTGGTTTAAAGTTATGCCTACTTCCCTTCTAGAATGCTGGATTCCTATCTGATGTTTATTGATTGGCATTTCCCTTTTTTGGGTACTGCATATTGCCATCTTGTCTTGACAGTTCTCACATCAAGACACGCTCTTCCATAATGGGAGACCCAAGCATGGCTCACATACCCCCATCACCTACGGGTGGATCACCGGCTTTGACTTCATCAAATAGTTTACTTCCTGGAAATTCCCATCATCCTGAGCTTGTAGACAAAGACGAGTCGAGATCTATGCAACACTCTTCCAGCGATAGTTCATCAGTCAACCATCCTCAACATGCTCCCATCAAAACGGGAGTTGCACCCGACGGTGATGATTATAAGCTTGAACGAAGAAAGACTTTTAACAACGAAGACGATCTTTTCAGAGTTTTATCACGACGTCGTACCAATGCCACCGGCACTTCCACCGCCGATGAAGAAGACGAGTCAGCAGAAATTAACCGGCTCATGTCCCGCATGTTTGGTCATGCAAGACAAGAGCAGAGTGAAGAAGAACACACACGACACAGCGGCGTCGTGTTCCGAAATCTCACAGTCAAGGGTCTTGGTCTGGGTGCCAGTCTTCAGCCAACGGTAGGAGACATTTTCCTAGGTCTTCCCCGGACTCTCAGAAACCTCTTCTCCAAGGGGCCCAAGGCTGCTTCCGGCAAACCTCCCGTGCGGGAGCTCATCAGCAACTTTGACGGCTGTGTTCGACCTGGTGAGCTGTTGCTTGTTCTTGGCCGACCCGGATCAGGATGCACAACATTCCTCAAGGCCTTTTGCAACCAGCGGGCTGGCTTCGAGGCTGTGGAGGGCGATGTCATGTACGGAGGAACGACTGCGGAAGAAATGGGCAAGCACTTCCGTGGAGAAGTCATCTATAATCCCGAAGACGACTTACACTATGCTACCCTTACTGTGGAAAAGACATTGTCCTTTGCACTCCAGACTCGCACTCCTGGCAAGGAGTCAAGACTGGCAGGCGAAAGCCGGGAGGACTATATCAAGGAGTTTCTTCGAGTCGTCACCAAACTCTTTTGGATTGAGCATACTCTAGGCACAAAAGTAGGCGACGAATTTGTTCGAGGAGTCTCCGGAGGTGAGAGAAAGCGTGTCAGCATCGCCGAAGCCATGATCACCCGAGCGTCAGTACAAGGCTGGGACAACTCCAGCAAGGGCCTTGACGCCAGCACTGCCCTCGAATACGTCAGATCCATCCGTGCCATGACAAACATGGCCCAGACGTCCACCGCCGTCTCTCTATACCAAGCCGGCGAGTCCCTCTACGAACTCGCCGATAAAGTGCTCCTCATTGATGGCGGGAAATGCTTATACTACGGCCCTGCGGATGAAGCTAAGAAATATTTCCTCAATCTCGGCTTCGACTGCCCCGAGCGATGGACCACGGCGGATTTCTTAACTTCTGTCAGCGATGAGCATGAGCGTAGCGTTCGCTCTGGGTGGGAGCAGCGTATTCCTCGTTCTCCTGAAGAGTTTCAAGATGCATATAGAAACAGTGAGGTTTATAAGAAGAATATGGCCGATGTGGAGAGCTTTGAGAGCGAAGTTGAGCAGCGGCAGCAGGAGAGGTCAGGGAACGAGGGTAATAAGAAGCCGGTGGAGAGGAATTATACGATTCCTTTCCATAAGCAGGTACTTGCCTGTACGACGCGGCAGTTTCTCATCATGACGGGAGACCGAGCATCCTTGTTTGGCAAATGGGGTGGTCTTGTATTCCAGGGCCTCATCGTTGGCAGTCTGTTCTACGATACACCAGCGTCCGCCGTAGGCGCTTTCCCACGCGGCGGCACGCTCTTCTTCCTGCTCTTGTTTAACGCTCTTCTTGCACTGGCTGAGATGACTTCAGCGTTTCAATCCAAACCCATCATGCTCAAACACAAATCCTTTTCGTTCTACCGACCCGCTGCGTACGCTATTGCACAGACGGTCGTAGATATACCTCTCGTCTTCATCCAGGTTTTCATCTTCAACCTCATCATCTACTTCATGGCTCACTTGTCACGCACAGCGTCGCAGTTTTTTATAGCGACGCTGATTCTGTGGCTTGTCACAATGGTAACCTATGCATTTTTCCGCGCAATTGCCTCGTTTTCCAAAACTATGGATGATGCAACGAGATTCACTGGTGTGGCGATCCAGATCTTGATTGTCTACACAGGCTACCTCATCCCTCCGGAGTCTATGCATCCCTGGTTTAGCTGGCTGCGGTGGATCAACTGGATCCAGTACGGGTTTGAATGTCTCATGGCCAACGAGTTTGCTGGATTAGGTCTTCAGTGTACACCCCCATTCTTGGTCCCTCAGGGTCCAAATGCGAGCCCCGAGTACCAGTCCTGCACTCTGCGAGGCAGTGTTCCAGGCCAGATCACCGTCGATGGCGGGGCTTACATTCAAGAAGCCTATTCATACAGCCGGTCGCATCTTTGGCGAAACTTTGGGTTTCTGTGGGTCTTTTTCCTGGCTTTCGTTTCTCTGACAGCCATTGGCATGGAGACGATGAAGCCAAACGCGGGGGGTGGTGCCATTACTGTTTTCAAGCGCGGGCAAGTTCCCAAGAGCATTGCAAAGTCTATTGAATCCGGTGGCAGGAACAACAAGCTGGATGAAGAATCTGGCGCAGTAGCTCATATAACTCCCGCTATGGTCCATGATGAAGCCCCTGCTACGGAGAAAAGCGGCGCTGGTCAGGGGTCGAATCCCAAGATTGCAAAGAACGAGACGGTGTTCACATTTCGCAATATCAACTACACGATCCCGTATGAAAAGGGGGAGCGCAAATTGTTGCAGGATGTTCAGGGTTATGTCCGACCCGGAAAACTAACGGCCCTTATGGGAGCTTCAGGTGAGTTGTTCTATCTGATCACAAATAACCTCAAACCGCTCGCTGACTAGTTTAAACAGGTGCCGGAAAGACTACTCTTCTCAACGCCTTAGCCCAGCGTCTCAACTTCGGCGTCGTCACCGGCGATTTCCTCGTCGACGGCCGACCCTTACCCAAGTCCTTCCAACGAGCCACTGGTTTCGCCGAGCAGATGGACGTCCACGAATCTACCTCAACCGTCCGCGAAGCCTTACAATTCTCCGCCCTCCTTCGACAACCCCACGAGGTCCCCAAGGAGGAAAAGCTTGCGTATTGCGAGACCATCATCGACCTCCTCGAAATGCGAGACATTGCTGGTGCCACCATCGGTAAAATTGGTGAAGGTCTGAACCAAGAGCAGCGCAAGAGGTTGACTATTGGCGTTGAGCTGGCGTCGAAGCCAGAGTTACTCATGTTTCTTGACGAGCCAACTTCCGGTCTTGATTCTGGTGCAGCTTTCAACATTGTGCGCTTTCTGCGAAAACTTGCAGATGCTGGTCAAGCAGTCCTGTGTACTATTCACCAGCCGTCTGCAGTCCTCTTTGAGCACTTCGATGAGTTGCTACTCCTGAAATCTGGCGGAAGAGTCGTTTACCACGGATCCCTAGGCAAGGATAGCGAAAACCTCATCCACTACTTTGAATCACACGGCGCAAGCAAGTGTCCTCCCAACGCAAACCCCGCAGAGTACATGCTTGAGGCCATCGGCGCTGGAGACCCTAACTATCACGGACAAGATTGGGGCGACGTGTGGGCTCAGTCTAAACAACACGGAGAGCGGTCGCAAGAGATTGAAGACATGATTGCACAGCGCCAACATGTAGAGCCTTCGCAGAGTCTCAAGGACGATCGCGAGTATGCCGCACCCTTATCTGCGCAGACGCTCGCTGTGGTTAAACGCTCCTTCATCTCCTACTGGCGAACCCCAAACTACGTTATCGGCAAGTTTATGCTGCATATCCTAACTGGTCTGTTCAACTGCTTCACGTTTTGGCGCCTTGACTATGCGAGCATTGATTACCAGAGCCGACTCTTCTCCATCTTCATGACGTTGACCATCTCCCCACCGCTGATCCAGCAGCTCCAGCCCGTGTTCCTCAACTCGCGCAACGTCTTCCAGTCTCGTGAGAACAACGCCAAGATATACTCATGGTTCGCGTGGGTCACGTCCGCCGTTGTCGTCGAGATCCCCTATGCCCTCGTTGCAGGATCCGTATACTTTTGCTGTTGGTGGTGGGGCATCTTTGGCACGCGTGTATCGGGCTTCACCTCTGGTTTTGCCTACTTGCTGATGCTCCTGTTTGAGCTCTACTACGTCAGCTTCGGCCAGGCCATTGCGTCGTTTGCGCCCAACGAGTTACTTGCATCTCTGCTGGTGCCTGTGTTCTTCCTCTTCGTTGTGAGTTTCTGTGGTGTGGTTGTGCCGCCGGCGCAGATCCCCACGTTCTGGCGCGAATGGATGTACTGGCTGTCGCCGTTCCATTACCTTCTCGAGGCGTTTTTGGGCGTCGCCATCCATGATAAGCCGGTTAGATGTAACCAGGGCGAGTTTGCGAGGTTCAGTGCTCCTTCGGGTGAGACTTGTGAGAGCTATGTCTTGCCATTCATCAGCCAGGCCGGCGGCTACGTCCAGACTGGGGCGGATGGGTTGTGCGAGTTTTGCCAGTACGCCACGGGTGATGAGTTTGGCAGAAGCTTCAGCGTCTATTACAAGAACATATGGAGGGATTTCGGCATCTTCTGTGCCTTTATTGTGTTTAATTATGCTGTCATTTACTTTTCGACCTGGCTCAGATTCAAGGGCAGAAATCCGTTCAAGGGTATTGTTTCCAAGGTCAAGGCTGGCTAGATGTTAATGGTTTTGTGTGGATCGTTGTTGGGTAAAGGGATAATCATGCCATGTCTATATAATTTGCTTTTCTTTCTGATACCTCATAGATTGGCTTGCAAGATGGTTTTCGAGATGGGAATGGAGTTATAATACTGATAGAATTACGGATGGGACTTTGCATGTACAAGATATTCGCCGTTTTGCTAATCAAGGGTTAAGTAGAACTATAGAGCAGAGCTCTTTATATTTGTCCTCTCAACTGGTTCAGAATCCACGAGAAAACTAATATCACTTATAACATGGTTCAAGACACTTCGTTCACAGATGGCATTACAAATGATCTAAAAGTGAAGTTGCAGAGGATCGATTGGCTCCAAACAATCTTGACCCGACAACAAACGTAAACAGACAGTTTCAACATGGCAGTCACAATGCTGCATGAGAAAAATGCAAAAAAGAAAACGCATGACACCTGAGGGATTCGAACCCTCGCCTATTACTAGACCGCGAATAGATTCGATTGAATTGCTTCAGCCTAGACCTGAACACGGCGCCTTAGACCACTCGGCCAAAGTGCCTTGGATGATTTCTTGGCGGTGATGGTAGCATAACTCCATCATGACGGCATTCCATAAACAAATGAGGGGGGGGGAGGAAACTGGTCTGGTCTGGAGCCAGATGGAAGAGGAATCAATCAGGTGGATCGTGGATGTGGATGTGCGCGATTGCGTGACCCGCTCCGGAAATGAAGGAGAAGAAAAGAGAGACCTGAGCAAAAACTAGGAGACGTCATATGGTAACGACGGCGATGCTGTATGCTGGATGTTGTAGCTGTTGCACAGCAAGGGATGCTGTCGGTGTTGAGAAGCAAAGGAATAGGGATGAATTCCCCAGCGGCCACTTGGCACTGGAACCTGCGTGTCAAGTTGGGCGACTGACATCTGTGAGCGGCCCCGCTAAATGTCTAATACTTCATATGCAATTATACAGGTTAGCAGCCGAGCACTCATGCTCATATCCAGAATACGGTGGGCCACCATATAATTCCAGCTGCGAAAAACTTTCTGCAAACATATCTCTCCCTCTCCATTCACTTCCCATCCCAATTCACATTTCCTGCTACGCTCTCCCAAGCATGGCATCCCCCCCGAGGCCGCCGTGATTTTCCTGCATTGTGCCAGACGGCCTCGTTTTTCTCGTTTATTTCCAATCACTCAATTCTCCCAATTCCCCTCCCCTCTCCCTCCAGAGGATGCGAGTCTTCTTCGTTCGCCATGGCGAGACGGTCGACAATGTTGCTGGTCGCCTCGCTGGTACCCGCGACTCTGCCTTGACCTCGCACGGCGTCCTCCAGGCCCAGCGACTTGCCGAACACCTAGCACCGTATGCCAGGCTCACGCACATTTACTCGTCCGATCTTCAACGCGCCGCTAGGACCGCTGAGGCGATTAGTGTTGAGCAGAAGCGAGAGCATGGTGGTGATGGTCTTGGTGTTGTACAACTGGCTGTGTTGCGGGAGAAGAACTTTGGCAGTGCCGAGGGTGAAGGCTTTCGTGCCAAAAGCAGATCAGCAGGCCGCAAGAGAACAGCGCGCATCAACGCCGAGACTGAAAGGTCAATGAAAGCGCGGATGCTTCGCTTCGTGCATCATGAGCTACTGCCTCTCTTCGGGCAGCAACCCGATGCCGAATGTGTCGTGGTCGCTCACGGTATCATCCTCGGGGTTTTGTTCAAGATGCTTTGCACTCGGATTCCTCGCAGTCGCATCACACTCGAGCCTGGCGTTTCTGGTTTCGGCTGGAACCCAGCTGTTCTTGAACCCGTTGTCGCATTTCTGGACAACTCGGGGTTCATCGAGTGTACCATTTCGCCTGTTCCAACAGAAGCAGCCCCCACTTTGGCAGATGAAAACTCTGTTCCACTGTGGGGCTTGCACATCCAGCAGATCAACTCTACCTCTCACCTCAGGGATCTGAAAAAGACCCGTGGTGGTATTGGTAGTTCTGCCCATGACAGCAAACAGCGTACCTTGACGTCCTTCTTTGCCACACCGTCGAAGAAGAGAACGGTCGAGAACATGGCCAATGGGTAAGGTCGACGCTCATTGGCCTTTTCGCTATCAATCACAATGGTATGTATCCTACTTTTCTTCCATCTATCTCTGCACCACCCGCGAACAACGTGATGAAGCAACATTATACACAGACCTGTACTGAATAATAATGTGGAAACAATTTTGTCCAACCGCTGTCTGATACTTGTTCAACCTCAAACCTTTTGTATTGCCGATGGAAGTTTAGACCATGACGCTAATTCTGTCATCAGATTTTCCAAAAGATTTCGATCTCAACTTGCTTCACTTGCTTGTCACTTCACGACCTCGGATGAGGTTTAATCTATGTGTTGTATGATCCAAAGGTTTGTTCACTATATACTTGAGTCAATAATAAACTATTTTCAACTGTATAAACCCGTCCGCAATACTCCGTGTGTCGTATGAATTGTCCCATTCGTAAAAGTCATGTCTTAATTATACATCGGTACTTGTCTCATCCCGTCCAGTAAAGACCTTGTGCATCCTTCTGCTTACAGCCTGTCCTACAATTCTATCAGAAAACGCCCCATCCTTGTTAGCACTCTTCCTCACAGCCTCGAGCCTCGTTGGCCCTTCCATCTCGAGCCCTCGTACCAGCTTGCTCACCGAGTCAAACTCAGCAGCGATTCCGTAAGCGATTGGTGCAGTAACCCTGCTTATCTCCTGCAACATCCTCACGTAGGTATCCTTTGCGTCCTCTCCAGTCTTGACTTGCCCGCTTTCCATGCAGAAACCAGCAGCAGAGGTTGCCTGCTCCTTCTGTCTCTTATACGGCACCGTCGAGATGTGCTGCGTAAAAGCCACAACCCACTGAACCGTCTCAAAGGCAGTCGTGGTATGATGTATCAAAACGTCGTGTTCCACCTGCAGGCGAAGCATTGCATCTTCAATAGTGTCTTCGGAGATGTGTTCCGCAACCGCTGCGTTGTTGTTCCTACGACGAGCGCGTGGCGGTGCATCCGAGGATGATGCTGCTTGTGAACGAACGCCAGATGTGAACTGGCGGTTGCGGAGGCTGCGATTCTTGCGCATCCACACACTTACACCTTCAAGTAGGTAGACGATGCCATGTGCAGGGAATTGCTCTTTGATCTTCTCAACATCGGCATCTAGACTGTCGTTTAATGCCATCTGGATCAATTCATCGGCAGTGACAATGACGAGTGCTTGTTTCTCATCCATGATCCTCGGTGGAATGGGCTCCCAGCGGCCCAAGTCTTCGTTGTATTTACAGGTCACTTTCCGTTTCCATTTAATGACATTGCCAACTGGGCACTCCCACACAGAGTGTTCAACATTGAGCCCGTCTAGTAGAGTCTCCGTCTGCAGCTTAATGGTATCATCCATGCTAGAGGGGAGATATACAATCATTTCTGGTGTAGAGACTTTCTTGTCAGTGCGAGCTTTATTCACCTCGGCCAGCGCGGCTGCCCGTTCCTTTTCTCGTGCTTTGGCCTGCTTGACTTGTTCCTTTTCCAGCCGCTTCCTCTCCTTGTCGGCTTCCCTGGCTAACGCTTTAGCTTCTCGCTCCCGTGCCTTTTCCTCTTCTGTCTTCTTTGGTGCGGTAGTGGTAGTAGTGGTCCTCCCTGTTAGCTTGGAGCGGCTCCTAGGGTTCACGTCACTGTGCCAGCGCCGCAGAGGAGACCGGGCTCGAGGCCGTGGCTTGTCGTAGTTGAAGTGCGCAAGATCGGGAAATTCATCTTCTTCGGATCCGTCTTCGGAGCTGGAAGCAAGAGAAATGACAGCTGGACCTTCTCCCGCTTCGAGTCTTGGCCGAGGCGATAATCGAAAAGACGTTTCAGGGGCAGAACTAGACGGAATCGGGTCCCAGTTGCTTGGTGTTTTGGATTTCTGGCTGTGTAGGGATTTGGAAATCGTAGAGTCATGTAGATTGGTAGGTTTAGATGGTTGAGGACTTGCACTTCTCGCGGGAGAACTGACAAAGAGACTAGGGGATTGTTGGAGGTTGTTCTTAGATCGAGCCTTCTCCAGGGCTTGGGCCGGGTGCGGGGAGCTGGCAAACGGATCCGAGGATTGGTCGAATAAATCTCTTCGAACCGCCCTCGACACAGCCCTCTCGGGTGAGCGAGCCTTGGAAATGGAGTGGGCAGGCTGTGACGGAGGGGGGGAGCTCCCAAAAGGATCTGAAGAGTCTATCGACAGATGCAGGGCGACACCGTGTACAGTTTTGCGGATGGGAGCCGCAATAGTATCCCGGCTGGCTCTACTATTACCGGGCGGTGGGAGGTCGGGGTCAAGCGAGCTCGTAAATTCGATTGGATCAGTGACAGCCCTAGATTTTGGACCTGAGCAGACACTGCGCAAAGGCGGTGGTTTTGGCAGTGGAGGGGCAGCGACATTGGATTGCCTTCGACGTGGACTATCGTCAAGTCTCTGTCGCTTAGGTTGCCTGTTATTAAGCTCAGGCGTCGGACCAAGACCATCGCTCATATCAAAATCATCATCTAAAAGCCACTCATCGCGACCGTTTATAGGACGGTTTTGATGAAGTTGACGATCCTTTGCACCCACATCGTCGTCATTTTCAAGTGGCCGCACTGTGGTGGGACGTGGTGGGCAGTGGGATGGCGGCAGCTGCCGAGATGGTGAGGATGCGAGCAATGCCGCAGCTGGGTTTCCGCCGCGGGGAGGCGGACTGGAGGATATCAGATCAATAACATCGCGGGCCATTTCTTTGAAGACATCAGAGCCGGGAGTGTGGGTTTGGAGTGGCGGGCAGCTCGGCTTGCTTCTGACACGCCAGTAACTGTAAATTGGTTTTTTGAGCGTGACGCGCACTCTGGCACGTTATGGACACATGATCACGTGGGAGGCGGCGCTGGTGCTTTGCTTCAACACTAGGAATCGCTTGGAATACATGACATTGGGATGCATCGCGATTACCACGAAAGGAGCATTTTTGTGATGACGCATCAGACGGAGGCAATTGTACGTGAAGTAGCGTCCAAACTTAGTAGGTGGTGGCTCGGGAGTTGTGAGTCTTTCTGGCATCATCATCGGCTATTGCCTGTTGCCTCCCTGCCCCTTGAAATGAAGCGCCTACGCACAAAGATCATCACGGACGAAGGAATAGAACCCATATGTTCGTCATCTCATCCCACCTGTCCAGGGGCCAGCTAGCCAGCCAGTCGGAAAGGAATAAAGAAGGAACATGAAAAAAAATTGGCCGCCACTCCGTCACTTTCATCACCACCAAAACCATCCCAATCTCCAGTCTCAGCCACTTTCCCACACCCGCAGAGCAGCGCCATGTAGGGTGCTAATGAAAATAGGCCACCAAACTATCAACCTAAAGTAAAATCAGGGGGGGTGTCAACTCGCCAGCCAGATCCTTCAGCTATTCTCCCCCCAAAAACGCACAGAGCCCATGTTTTTCGCTACACCTTGTGTGGTGTTGCTAGAAGGAGTTTTGTGTGTGGCGTTGTACATTAACGGGTGCAAATCGGCAACAAGGGACTTTCGGGGGTGTGGATGCCTACATTTTGGTGTAGTACACGCCAAATCTCATGTACGAGACTGGTTGGGATTTGCTTCAGAATGAGTAATCCAGTAAATGATGTTTTCCAGCGAACGAGGGAGGGCAGTGCGTAAACGAGAAGTGCATGATCGCGATCGCCTGGGAAATCAAGTTATAGCAGTAGATTCCTGTGAGTCTTGGTCCATATCGAAATTAGACGGTTGACAGATAAGTGTAACTGCTGCAAGTCTTTACTTGGGCATGTTTGATGTAGCTGAGCAGCAAGCTTTTTCCATCTCGTCATAAACATGTATTGTCTTTAGGAAAACTGTATTTTTGTAGGACAATATGCGAGGGTCGTAAACACTGGGAATTGTGAATTTCTCTAGTGGATACTCAAAGCGCTGTGATGTTGTTGACATTCCTACCTCTAGGTTAGGAAATATCACGATTTTATGATGACCTTGGCATGCACGGCTAATTCACCTCCCTGCATATCAAGTTGAATCAAGGACGACACAATAAAAACATCTAGCTGTAATGGTGACGAGTTATTGACATGAGCCCATCTTCCAGGGTAGCAGAGCGCCATCTCCGGATACGAAGACAAGGCAGCCCAACCAACCAGCCGCAGAATAGCTCAGGGTGGCAAGTTGCACAGGGAACCAGCATTTCCCCCCAAAATCGCCCGCAAAATTAAAAATTAAAGACAAAGCCATTGTAATACAAAGGTCAACCAACAATGTATGTATCCGGCCAAGGACATGTCTTGAATTGCTTGGCGACGGCGCGCGGGAGCGGGCCCAGCCGATCAAGGCCAAGAAAACAAACATGGCGTGGTGTGAACTTTGACCGAAAGCAGAGTGGTATGTCTTGTTTACAGTTTGTTTACGACTTGTTTGTTGTTTTTGTTTATTTGTCTCTTGGATATCCCTCCGATTACATGGTACAGGGACCGGACAAAAACGACGGAATTTGTCATTGCCAAGTAATAGTAGGTGGAGAGTTAGATACTCAGTATGGATGGTATGCAGGGAACCATGCTGCCATGATCAGTTCATGTCCGAGGAGGTCGCACGACATGCCGTTAAGGCTGTCTGCTTTGCGCATTCGCAAATACGAAGTAACTAACGTTATCCACCTACTAATAACTTAGTTTTGTTACATTTAGTACATTGGGACTGATAGAGAACGGAAACCTCACTCTAGTCTTGAAACTGAACTTTGCGGATCGAGGGCACCATTGAAGAAAACTGCCGTGGGCTGCATGAAGAACTGAAAGTTTCAACGAATATTATCCCAAGAGCCTAAAGTGCTGCATGAAAAGAAAAAAGAAAAAAAAAGGAAATAGAGAAAAGTCTTTTCCGAAAGTCCGAGAAACACCGCCAACCCGGAAGGGCGGGATGGTCAACGGCCATTTTATTGAGCGCAGCGGTTTTTTTTTATGTTAACAAAAGACCTGAATCAGGACAATTGATGGCCGGTTTTTTGCGCGCGACAGTGTGTTGCCTTTCATTTTTCCTTTTCTTTCTTTCTCTACGCTCTGTCATTCCACTCCCACCTCTTTTTTATTTTTTATTTTTCTTAGGTTCTTTAAATTTTTTTGGTAGTTAGGGGGTTTGAGGCGGCGCGCGACACATGTCTTTTGTAAGAAGGGGGGAGGGGGAGGGGGAGCAGGACACCAAAAAGCAAATAAAATCACGAGAAAGCAGTTTCTTATGTGTGTGTGTGTGCACTAACTGCACCCTAACGTGAAAGCGAAGAATTAAAAAGAGACAGAATGGATGGGAGGAGAAAGGAAAAAAAGGGCGGTGGTGTCTGACGCATATCAGAGACAAGTTGAAGAAATTCCACGATCTGAAGCTCCCTTTTCTCGGGTCGCCGCCCCCCCTTACTTTAGCCTCGTATTTTGGTACGCACATACGGCACCGGTGCTAGCATTCCAACAGGCCATGACGGGCCATCAAGCTCGTGCAAACTGACAAATCAGCTATTGAGATAAAAAACCCCGCTGGTGCTGTGGAACACAATCCTTCATTGCTGGTGTAAATCAATGGTTCTGGTGCATATTGCAAGGACTGTATCGGGATATGTTGGGAGGTGGGACTAGGTCTCCCCTCATATAGGTCCCTGTTTGACATCGGGCACTCCGTACTTCCTATACAAGGCAGGTAGGTAATAAACAACCGAACCGAACGAACAATGGAACAAAGGCATGTGGACGGACGGAACCTGCACGCACGTCAATAACGCTCGGGTCATTCTGCATTTGCATGTCTAAGAGGTTGCGCCGTTCCCAGCAGGTCGTTATGGCTACCCATGCCATTCGCGGGGTAAAAAACATAACAGAGCCGACTATGATGATGGAATAATGGTAAGGTGTGGTTATGGTTTGACATGTGGCTTTTCTTGGGTAATACGGAGTATACCGTTATGTTGTGTATATCTTCGGCATTCGTCGCGATTCCGTGTGGCGCTGGACAGCCGTTGGAATGGGCCATCTGTACTGCGCAGGAGGCACGGAGTACGAATTGTATGTGATATCCATTTGCAGCAAAAGCAGGGGTTGGGCACGCATTTCTTTCCATTGCAAACGGCCGAAGGACCTCGCCCCCTTTTTTTGCCCGTTGACTTGGGGGGTTTGGTCAACCAGGGCTCATCCGCTATCCCCGCGTCAACGCCAACACCAACGCCAACGGTACGGAGAACGGAGTTACTTTTACAGAACCAACTCCTCCCCCCTGAATGGGTACCTGCGCTAGAGGGGATCAGCATTTCAAGGCACCGAGATGGCACAACTCGCACTGTTTTAATATCCATTCTCGGGTGCGTACAGGTCGGGTAGGGAATTAATTCAATGCAGTCATGACAAGTGGTTCGCGCGTTTTGACCTCGAACATGGTGATCGATGGGAGGATAGTCAGTGGGTGGGAGTGCATAGCAAGCACACAGACATGTCCATGTGAAATGGTTAAGGCAGAGGGAGAGTCAGAAAAGACATGGACACCGTGACGAGTAGTAATGGAGGATATCAGTGTACTCTGAAGGTCTAATTACGGAGTAGATGAATCCAAGAAGACAAAGAGACTCAAGAGACAGAAACACCTCGTCATTCGTGTACATACCACATACAGTTAAGGAAGTCTTCCACTTCCCAGCCAGCCAGCCAGCCTGCCAGCCAGCCTGCCACGCGACAAAGTCCCAGCCCAGCCCTCTCGGTCAATTGCTGGAAGAAAAAAAAGCCCCAGCACCTATCCAATACAACCAATCCATATCAATTGCATGCATGCATCACTCACCCGTTGGCTTAGTCCAGCAGTCAACAACCGCCTATCCACAGTGGGTTGAACGTGCAGACAACCCACCAAAACTAATACCAACCTAGCCTGTGCCAGCGCCTGAAGCAGCCTAGCTTTAGCGAACCTCTTTTCTATCTGCGGTTGCGCCCCCCCCAGCCAGCGCCAGGGCCCCCTTTCATTAGGTTGATGAAAATAGGGCGCTAAGCCGTGCTGGTGATTTGGTGGCGGGGTGCGTCCGGCGCTGGTGTTCAGGTCAGGGGGGGGGGGCCTTTTAACGTTAGCTCGGGGGAAGGGTTCATCAACATGGCGTGGCTGGCTGCTGCTTGTCACCATTTCAGGGTTGCGAGCAAAGGCTCTGTTCGGCCATTGTGGTTGCTATACTGCAGATATTCAAACTAGATATGGGAAATAAAGCATATCAAGACTCAATTGGCCTTTGATATTGTGTCATGAGTGCTTTGCACATGCTGATTGCGTAGGTTAGGCATGGTGTTCAATGCCAGCATTACAGAGCTCTTCCAGATACCCGACAGAGGTAGGTGTCTTAATTGCAGATGTACAGATGCAATCCTACAAGGGCACCACAAGGTATCTCCCACACACAAACCATACTGCTCAGATACCTCTCCCGCATGGCCAATTCCCCAGCTGGTACCTGCACCACATGTCAGGGTACCGCTGCCACACCCAACCACTGTGGCCAGTCCCTGCCTCCTTTTTTCCTTTCTTTTCCCTCATTCTCTATGCTGCCCTGCCGTGTCAGCCGCCCAAGTCCAGCACCTTTAGGGGTTGGTTTTTTTTTTTTTCTTTCTTTGCTGTTTGGCACTGCCTAAAATCCCACCTTCCTGGACCACTCCATGCAAACTCGCTGGGCATCATCACCAAACGTTGTCTCGCAGTCCTCAACCAGAAGCATCCGGTCTCTTTGCTAGCCCTCTGTAATTACAACAGGTATTAGGTGCTGTGTACTGGCCACCTACAGTACCCAAGTGGACGTACCAAGTACACCTACAGCGCTGCCAGCAGAGGGAGGGTGCGCCGTTTCAAGGAGCCGCCACCGGGCCGGGCGCTTGTTTAATTACAGACACCTGCAACCCACAGCACACACCAGCGACCACGACACACCCACAAAAAGCGGCCACAAAGACCCTTGCTTTCCGTCTCCATCAACACACCACGACACACCCGGTCGTCTCGTCGCGAGAAGCCCAGAAGCCCAAGAGGCTGCAGCGAGAGGAGCCCAGTCTATCCATCCATCCAACCGCCGCCCCTCCCCCCCTTGGCCACCGTCCCATCTTGGGCCAGCAACTGCCAGGGTCAGTCGGGTCACCCGTGCGAGACATCATCTCCAAAGTCATCGCCAATTTTTCCTCCCTCCACTGAGCGCCAGACCAGCCGTTTTGCTGTGTTTGTTCTAATCAGCCATTCTTCGGCTGTCCGCCATCTCACACGCCTCTTCTTCTTCCCCTCCGCGCTCTCTCCCGCTCTTGCTCGTTCTCCGTCGCTCGACGAGCTGGGCAAAAGGACGCGAAAATCGAGGTTAAAAAAAAAAGAGAGGGAAAACCAGGACACGCACACTAATGACGCCGTGATTCGTCCGCCTCCTTCGCTTCTCGTCTCCATTTCGTTGCAACCCCCCCAGGGGTCTCGCTGTTGTGTCTCTCAATCATCACCGTCGACCGTAATCTTGCAATCTAGCTTTTCTTTCCCGCCGTCTGACACCGCGCGCGTGTGCGCCGTGCAATCTGCCGGCTTGTGGGCGCCCTCGACACGGGCCCCTACCTAACTGAGGATACACATTTGATATTACTTCGTCACTTGTGTTGGCTCTGCCTCCCTTGCTCTGTTCAACATGGCAAGCTCGCCACCGGCCTCTCCAATACCTACGCGGCGACGGCCCATGAGTGCTATCGTCAAATCCCAACCCAGGAGCAGCAGCCGGTTAAGCATGGCGAGTAGGCCTGGAGACGACAGTAGGGCATCCGATGAGGATGTCCGGACAGCTGTTCGAGTTGGTAAGTCGGCCTTTGCATCTCCTTCGTCTCATACATTGTCTCATCTCTTTGCATCAACTTCGACATGCGACAAAATATGTCATCTTGCCCATTCTCTCTTGTTTGTTGTTGTTGTTCGCTGACATATTCCGCCACGTAGCTGTCCGAGTTCGTCCTCCTCTAAATCCAGACGACCCGGGCTTCGACTTAATTCCGCAACGCTTCCAACGGTCCATGGTGCAGACGACATCCAATACCAGCCTCGCAATCGATTCTCCTCAAGGCAAAAAGCTCTTCGTTTTTGATCGAGTATTCGGCCCGGAGGTGATGCAAGATGGTATTTGGGACTACTTGGCTGAGAGCATCACTGCTTTCACCCAAGGATATAATGTGTCGCTGCTTGCCTATGGCCAGTCCGGCGCGGGCAAGTCATATACAATGGGCACGTCGAATCCAGACGATGACGACCCCGACGGCATGGGTATGTTTACGAGGCTAATTCTTGGTCTGCATGGGGCAAAATTTTAACACCCCCTTGGGCTTCCTGACATGTTCAACAACGACTGACAAGTGGACAAAATAGGTGTCATTCCTCGGGCAGCGGCTGCGCTTTTTGACATGCTCGACACACCTACCGGGGCGGGTAGCGGCCTTGGTACACAGAGAGTCACTAGCAGTCTCAGATCACCGCGAGAGTACGGGCAGCAGAATGTGCTGGGTGACCGCAATTGGTCTCTAAGAGCCACGTATGTAGAGATATACAATGAGCAGCTGCGCGATCTCCTTGTTTCAGAAACCACCCCGTTGGGAGACCGGAGCTCCGTCGCCATCCGCGAGGATGTCAAGGGAAACATCATACTCACAGGCTTGCGACAAGTCGAAATCAATTCCGTCGAAGACCTGCTTAACGCGCTGAATTTCGGTTCCTCTATTCGGCAAACTGATGCGACGGCCATCAACGCCAAATCGTCTCGTTCCCATGCTGTGTTTTCACTCAATTTGGTGCAGAGGAAGAGCAGAACAAGTGGTGGAGATAAGCGCCTTTCCGTTCCTTTGGAAGCCATGACTGGCCAGGATATTTCCGTCACAACCGACAGCAAACTCCATTTTGTTGATTTGGCCGGCAGCGAAAGATTGAAAAATACTGGGGCGCAGGGAGAGCGGGCGAGGGAGGGCATCTCCATCAACGGCGGCCTTGCATCGCTTGGCAAGGTCATCAGCCAGTTGTCGTCTCGCCAATCAGGATCACACGTCTCTTACCGTGACTCGAAGCTGACGCGTCTTCTCCAAGACTCCTTGGGCGGCAATGCCATCACCTACATGGTTGCCTGTGTCACTCAAGCAGAGTTTCACCTTAGCGAAACGCTCAATACTGTTCAATATGCCCAGCGTGCTCGAGCTATTCAGTCCAAGCCTCGTATCCAGGCAGTGGAAGAGGGAGATAAGCAGGCCGTTATAGACAGACTCAAGGCGGAGGTTGCATTTTTACGAGACCAGATTCGCAGTGCTTCTGGTCGAAACGACAGCCCCCGGCGCAGTCCTGGACTAATAGACAGAGCGGAACGCTCGAATGAGCGTGAAGTTGAGCTTCAAAACCAGCTGTTGGATACACAAGAAAGCTATACTGCCCTTGGCCAGCGACATGCTCGTCTCATTTCGCAAATGGCCCGAGCCCAGGAGAGCGAGGCAGAACGTGACCATCAGATAGATGCTCTACAGGGAGAGAACGCCACTGATCGACTCAATCGCTCAAACTCCTTTGCCCAGGCCGTCGAACAGGTTGTCCTCGAGTACGAAAAGACGATTCAGTCCCTCGAACAGTCTCTGACAAGTACTCGCACGACCTTGTCGAACACCGAAACAAATCTGCTCGAAAGGGAAACGAAATGCGCTTATGTCGAGACCATCAACTCGCAGATGCAGTCTCGGTTGCAGAAGCTCATGGACCGGGAGGCGAACACAGAGAATTATTTGCATGACCTCGAGGCTAAGCTGGACGGCCATACAAGCGGCGAAGAAAAGAATGCCACCATCATCATGGAACTGCGCAAAGAAATCGCCCGAGTACGAGAGAACGAGGCTTCCTGCGAGGATTACATTTCCACACTGGAGGAGCGACTGGCTGAAGCTGACCAAGACGCTGAGCTGATGCAGCGCGAGATCGATAAGTTGGAACAAATTGTTGAGCGGCAGCGTAGTCTCGGAAAGCTGGATACACTCCTTTACGAACTTGATCACGTCGATAACAAGGCGGATAATGCTACTGAAGCTGTGAATGGCGATGCCTCTCGTGATGCCCTGGCCAACACAGAGGACCTTGTCAATGGACAGGAAGAACATGGCGGAGATGTCACCAAATCTAAACAGAACCCGCAGATTGAGGCAGTGGAACGTTCCGCTTCTGTGAGCCGATCTCGTGGCCACAGTTCTCAAAATAGCGCACAGAGCAGGTTTGTTGCGGATAAGCTTGAGACCGTGACGCAGGAGCTCGTTGATCTCCGTGTTGAGCATGAGGCGACTGTGAATGAATACGATGCTCTTAATACAAAGTATGACGAGGCGATGCTCAAGCTTGCAGAGCTTCAAGACACCATCGACGAAGCCCGACATCCCAGCCGAATTCGAGATTCTGTTTTGTCTATTGCCGTCCCCACTGGTACACGGCCCAGCTCCACCATATCAGATGCCAGGACAAACGATCTCAAAGACAACCCGCGATCCTCAGCCTCCCGATCCTTGTCCTCGGAACTCTCCTCCGCCTTGGGGTCTTCTGCCACTGCAGAGACATCCAACGCTGGGGCTGACACCGAGGATGACGAGACGGCAACCGCTAAGCCGGCGTCCACCGAGGACCTTAAACACGAACAGACGGAACACTTGTCTGCCGAGCTTGAGCGCCTCAGGGCTCTGGCAGAAGAAAAGGATGCCTCTGAAAAGGAACTAGCTAGCAAGTATGCGGAACTGGAGGAGAAGCACAGCGAAACACTTGACATTGTGGAGGAACTCAAGACCGAGGTCTATAAGGCAAGAGCCGTGGAAGCGTCTTCACCACGGACCTCGACTCCTGTTATTCGCCGAAAGTCCAGTCAAAACCTCTTGACCGTCGATCGTGCCCACAGATCCATCGCATCGTTGCGCCATATTGCTGCGGAGAGCTTTGAGGGACGACCCGAAGTGATGCAGAATTTCGAGCTAAATCTCAACACTGCCATGCACGAGCTGCTCACCCGAAGCGAACGAATCCAGGAGCTGGAAGCTGATGTTACAGCTGCCAAGAAGGAGATGGAGACCAAGATGACCATCATTTCTGGATTGACCCGAGAGCGCTCAAGTCTGAAAACGAGTCCTATGGATATATCAATGGTGGCTTCCCTTCGTGACCAGCTGGAGCAGAGCGAGAGGCAGATGTACGATATGCGCATGGGGCACGTTTCGCGAGAACAGGAACTACACGCCGAGATCCAGAAACTCCAAGAAGCAATGCATTCCCCATCTTCGTCTACCCGTGCTGCGGTGATCAATGCCGAGGAGGACGAAGAGACCAGGCAGCTCCGAGAAGAGAAGGTGACGGCCTTGCAGTCTGAGCTGGCCGAATGGGAAAACAAACACAAGGCCGCCCTTGAGTCGATGACTACCACTGAGCAGGAAATGCGAACCACCATCCAACAGCTGGAGGCACAACTTGATTCCGCGAACAAACGGCTTATCGAGTCTCGAACCGAGTCAGATACTGAGAAGGATCATGCTGTGACCAAGGTCGAACAACAGCATCAGAGTCTTGTCAACTTCTTGCGCAGCGAGATTGACGAGTACAAGGCCATTATCAACACCAATGCTGCCAAGTTTGCTGAGCTGGAGAGCGCTCATCTTGCCGCCGCGTCAGAGCTGGACAACATCAAGAGTTCCCACGGCACTGCAGCCGAAGAGGCAAGCCGACACCAAGATCTCGTGTCTAGATTGGAAACCCAAATTCTCAGCCACCAAAAGTCCACCTCAGAGCATCAGGAAAGTCTGGATCTTCTCAAGACAACGCATGCTAAGGAGCTAGCTGAGCTCAAGGCGCATGAACAATCTAGTTATGAGCAACAAGTCGAGGTCCTGATGACTGAGCATGCCGAGGCTGTTCAAAAGCTTGAGCTCGATCTCTCCAGCGCCAGAGATGATTTGATGAATGTAGCAGTTCATGTCGCCAACGCTCTAGGCTCGGACATCAGCGTTGAAAACCTGACGGAGCGCATTGACGGCCTGATTGCCGACCACAAGACTCTCGCTCAAGAGCAAAAGAGGGCAGATGACCTGACGGCGCAGATTGATGATCTGACCGCGGTCCACGAGTCCGTTTTGCGCGACCTCGAGTCTGCAAAGAGCACCCTGCATGAGCTTTCCCCCGAGGACAGTGCCGTTGTTACTTCTTCGTCCTTCGCAGATCAGCTCTCACATATCAAGAACCGGTTCTCGGATCTAGACGGGCGCAACAAGAAGAACAGCCGTCTGATTGAGGAGCTTGAGGAGCAACTTCAGAACAATTTCGACGAGGCTCAAGTCACTACCAATCGCCTCAGCACCCTGCAGTCTGAGCGCAATGCTCAACTTGAGGAAGCAAATGTTGCCCGTGCGAAGCTTCAGGCTGACCTGGAAACCATCCGTGAGGACTTTGCATCTCTCCAGGTAAGTTTGAGTTGTCTTTTAAAGGCCCATGAAACACGAGACATGAATGTTTCTTTGCTAACGCTGTAACCTTAGGCCAAGTACAACGAAGCTGTCCCTAACGGCGATGTCAAGCGATCCAATTCCAACTCGACCATTCGCAAGAGCTCGTCACATACCTCACTGCCTTCGCCACCGCCCGCTATTCCTCTCCCCCCCTTGCCCAGTGGTGCAGCGGGTGGCCCAAGTGTCAATGGTGGTACCACCTCGCCAACTGCAAACCGCCCTGGCAGCAAGGACAACATTAACATTTCCCAAATCACCGAAGACCAGGAGGCTCGTATCCGGAGCATCGAGAAGCACCTCTATGCCGAGCGTCAGCTCACACAGACGCTGGAGGAAGCTCTGACTGACCTGGAAAAACAATCCAAAAAGGTCAAGTCCGACTGCGATGCCTGGAAGAAGCGCGCACAAGAGCTGGAGGGTGAAGTCAAAGAGCTCAAGGATCGGCCTGCCGAGTCGCTGCAAGATAACCGCTGGAGCATGCACGCAGTCGAAGAAGAGCGTAAGAAGCGACAGGCAGCTGAGGCGGCACGCAAGCAGCTCGAGGAGAGGATGAACGCCATCAGCAAGGGTAAGAAGAAGAAGGGCAGCCTTAACTGCTTCTAAACCTTCTATACACTCCTTGTTGTTGCACTCTTTTCTCCTGACATTTTTGCTTGTTCTTGAGGCTTCTTCGACATGACTTGCGCGTTTATGATGAATTTGCATCTTAGACTGATGGTGCGGCACAAAGTGCCGAGCCCTGATGTTTTCCCGGTTTTCTTTTTTTCAGGTTGATTCTTCTGATTTGATTGATTTTCTTTCCACTTGATCACTTCATCCGATTCGTCTTCGCCGTTGGTTTTGGAGTTTTGGGCGGAGACTGGACAATATGCTTTTCTGATTCTGGAGCGACATTATACCACCTACGCACGCAATTGAGGCTGCTATGAACAGGGGGGAATGATGACTTGCGCGCGCGTGCAAGATGTTATGAATGGTTCCTTTTTTATTACTTCTCCCCCGTTTCGCTCACCAACCCATATGTGTTTTTTGTTGCTCTTCCTTGATAGTTGCCCTTGGCATCTGTTTAGCATATTCTTTTGCTTCACAGTTTGGGGGTTGATGAACCAGGGAATGAGCGAGAATTGAGGGTGAAACTCTTTTTTTTTATTTTTTTTATTCTTTTCGTGTGTTTAAAAAAGAGAGATGCTGGGTGCTGGGGTGTTGGAGAGGACCGCCGGAAGATTACGAATTATAAAAAAACGGCACTGATGTAAATAGATACCTGTCCGAGTTGTTGAGATATATAGGAGCTTATTCCCCTCCTACCTTTGCTGTTGCTGTTGAGACCATGTACCCGACTGCGCGGTGTTGTGCCACAAAGCTGTTTGTTAATGAAGGATTTCTATTGAATATGATTAAGTGTTGCTTTGCCACTGCTGTGTCTGTGTGTCCGTTTACCCGTGCTTTGCTCTAGTCTAGTACTAAATGAGATGATTTGTGATGTTGGAAAGTTGACTGGCTGTGCCGCTTTTGGCGGAGTGCTATGTATTCCTTGTCGGTATTTAGCAGAGATTCTGCCATTGCTGCTAATTCTTATCAAACATCTTCGTCATCTTGTTGTTGCCCGACAGTACCATAATCACTGTCAATCTGGGAGCCTTCGGAGGGTAATGAGGAAGGGAACCAGCCGTACTCGGCGAAATCGACGAGGAGTTCGCCTAGGGCGCCTGTTGTGACGTGAACGCCTTCGGCGCGTAGACTTTCGGCCTGGTTACGGGCTCCTGATGGTTGGGATCTAAGATTGGGGGGATACATTAAACAAAACTATTTAACAAAAAGAGAAGGAGAAGAATGAGAAGCTGACGAACAAATGAACTTGCTATGTGATGAGGGAGAACGTGCCTGAGGGGGAATCAAGATTACCTTTGAGATATGGCGCCTTTGGCGTTGATGATTCGTTGCCAGGGTACGTTTTCGTTGTTGAAGGGGGAAGTGGGATCAGAGGATAGATGTTTAAGGCAGATGCCTACTTGACGAGGCCGCTGAGCTAGAATTGTGTTACATGAAGCGCGTTTGAAAGGGGGCAAGAGAATGGATGAATGCTTACGAGTGCCGACTAGCATGGCGATGTGGCCATAGGTGGTTACTTTTCCGTAGGGGACTTCTTGTACGGCTGAGTAGACGGCGTAGAAGAAGGCTTCGGCTTCATCGGAGCGAGGCATTTGAGTGTGTGTGTTGTACTGTTGGTGATTGAAGTTGGGCGTGAAGTATGGATGTATGATGTGGTTAACGTGAAGTCTGTCACGGCGGGAACAAGTGAATGCTGGCGGGGTTGACTTTGATGTTACTTTGTACCTTTCAGGTTACAGTACTTTAACGAATAAACTTTGTCAAGATGCAATCTAAATCTAGCCGTTTACCACAACGCTTTCTAGTTTTATTTCTACCCATCTAGAACTGTATAAGAATGCCTGCAGAACTTTAATAAACAAAATGACGTCTAGTGAAGATTGAACAAAGAACAAAACACAACCATGACAATGCCAAAATGAGCCCTACAGAATGCCCGTCTGACGCGCTAGCCTGATAATCTCATCGGCCACCTTATCCACGTCAGCCGTCTTAATGGGCAGCCTGTGATTGCCGTCCCACTCGACGAGCCGCGTGGTCCCAGGCTTGCAGTACGTCTCGAGGAGCCGCTTGTGGCGGTCGATGCCTGGGTCCTGGAGTCCGTGGACGTGCAGTGTCGGCAGGGAGACGACGTGCTCGCCCTCGGGGGACGTGGGCCAGTCGGAGAAGACGAGGCTGAGCTGGCCGGCATCGGCGACGTGTTGCGGGATTTGGGCTGGGGAGGCGGCGGGGTCGAGGACGACGATGGGGGCGCTGCCGGCCATGAGGACGCCGAAACGAAACTCGGCGCCGGGAAGAAGCGGAGTAGCGGAGGGGGGAGCAGAGCCGGTATCACCGTTTGACACTGACACCGTTTGTTGATGTTGCTGCCGCTGCTGAGCCCAGAGCAGACTGGCGGCAATCTTGGCGCCCTGAGAAAAGCCCAGCACGGCCGCCCACGGACCGGAGCCCGGATCGGCGTCCATGGCGGCACGGCACCGGTCGAGGATGAGTTGGGCGGCGTCCGGCCCGTGGACGGGCGGGTGGTTGTCTTCGAAGCGCAGCCAGCGGTAAAAGGGCCCCATGTCACCGAAGAAGGCGACGACGGCTTCGTGAGCGGGCGAGGGGAAGGGCGCGTCGACGAAGACGAAGCGGAAGCGGGACTCGAGACGGGCGATGATGGTGCGGCATTGGATGCGGAAGACTTTGGCGTTGACGCCGCCGCCGTGGAGGCACAGGATGCGGGGGAGGGAGGACATGATGAGGAGTGTTTGGATGGATATGATGGTGAAGAATGGAGAGCGAGAGAGAAAGAGATGAGGATGCGTGTGGATCAGAGGGGCACGGGACGCTATGGTAGTACGGGCGATCGGAATCCGAGGTGATGTGAGTATCTATTAGTGATGCCTTTGGTGCTTGATGCTGTATGTTTAAAAATGGAACAAAACATGATAGTTATAAGAACATGGCGGAGTAAGCAATTCATTCTCACCGCTCATCTCCAAGTATGTCTGTGATATATGACTCAGGTGTGTTGGTATGTAAAGCCCTTTTATCTAGTAGGTTTGTCAGTGTAGTTGATACATATTTGCAAAGTCTAGTGCTTCATTCCCCTCTATATCGTGGCACAGGCAACCCAGCTTGGTACAGGATGATATCAAACTTCGCTAATGATCTTCATGTTTTAATTCATGGGCGTTGTAAAATGACATAGTAATTAATTGGTTATTACTCAGTCCGAGTCTATTATTAGTAGTGTGTATTGGTGTGGCGGGGTTAAGTTGTGATGTGAAGGTTCATACATCCGCTAGCCCACCAACGGAAAGAAACACAACTGGGACCACCAAGAGATTGGAGGCCGACAAAGTTTTTAATATATAGACATCTATAGACATCTCAGTCAAGCAAGCTACCCAGGTACTATCATGTCGGCAGTGTTCTTCTTTACCCTGTCGCCCACCAACGCTTTCATTCCCTTCGCAACCTGTGTGTGTGAGTAGGCAACGTTGGCAATCATCAGCCTAAATGGACGAGAATGAATCGTCTGTCCCACCGAACAACAGTACAATATAGAGTAGGGATTTAAAAGTTTTGTTTTCAACGCCCATGGTGGGCTCCAACGTTAAATCCTCTCATGAACCCGCATATACCAAACTTGATTGAATGGGCCTCCTGGTGACTATAAATATCCATCGTGAGAACAAAGGAGACCTTTCTCCTCTCTTTTCAAGTGTACATCAACAACAACAACAGCACCATGTATACACCTTTGGCCACTGAAATGCTCTGCCCAGACGGCGATGTGGTTCTAGTTGTCGGACCTCAGCATGTACGAATGAGAGTGCATTCCCAATGCCTTGGTGTTGCATCCTCAGTCTTCAGTGCCATGTTCACTTCTGAATGTGGTGAAACGGAACCCCCCCCGAGAAGTCCAACTAGAGGGGGACGATGCCGAAGTCATACGCACAATATGCCACATCCCCCACCACCAGAATGATCAAGTACCACCTATCCTCACGCCCCTGCAGGTACTTCGCATGGCACTGGCTAGCTATAAATACCACCTGACCGCTGCTCTCAATTATGTTATTCCCCATTGGCTACGAAACGAAGAAGGAGGTCTGAGCATGATTGAGACGGGATATCTCATGATTGCAGCCTTCCTGTTTGATGATGCCGAGATGTGTAAAGCATATTCTCTAGGCCTAATGACAAACTATAACTCGACGACGAGATTATCAACCGGATGCTAACCTGGAAAACAATTTGTACGTATCGTCGTGATTCCCCAGCCTTCACTTATGAAAGCAGCAGCGAACTGACTCCCTTTCCAAGACCAACTGGAAGAAAAAGAACCTTGATGCGAGCAGAGATAGTCGGATTAATAATCGAAAGCCAAAGATGTGCCCAGTGCGAATGGGGGAGAAAACGACAGGAAGGACAGAGAATGATCGAGATCAGCTATAGGTTAATGAAGATACTCCAAGTGCCTCTTTTAAAAATCATCAATGAAATGAAGAAAGCTTCATCCGACAATACTACTAACAATCCAGGTCATTGTTATACCTGTATGTCTTATGAAGGACAAACTCCAGGCGAGAAGCTCGTTGAGAAACTGGAAGCTATAGGGGAAAGGGTTGGTCTCTGTATCGACTGTATACGAAGCGGTGCCACCGTACCAATCGTATAGCTTTCAGCGTGGGGGGTAGAGAGGGGAGTTGGGTCTTGATATACGTTTAATACTAGCTACCTACCTAGACTGCCTTGTTGCAATTGATAATGAATGCTGTCAATTACGTCAATTACTAATAATACTAATAATACTACACAAAAACAGCCTCATGGTTCATTCCCTTGTCAACATCTGCATCGCTGCCCTATCACAGCCGTCACAACTCCCGCCTTGCAGCTCAATACCGCAGCCAACAACTTACTTGCCCCTCCCCTTTCTCTCACTTCTGTGTTCATCCCCCCTCATATTTGCTCTCTTGGAAGATCCCCGCCCCGTCTTCTACTGCGTTTGTTTGACTTGGAGTTGTCAACACGCGGCCGTCACAACCATGAATGTCGCCATGGATGCTTCTACCCTGTCCCCGGCTTTGATCTCCCGCCCTTCAGACCTCTGCTCCTTTCTTTTTTCCATCCCCAATAGAGCCACTCTCTATCTGGATCTTGCAGGCAAAAACGTCAGCCGCAACGGAACCCTGTGCATCATCACCATACTCGTCCATTCTATGCAAACAACACGTCTCATCGACGTCCAAACTCTCGGCGCTTCTGCTTTCACCACGCCTGGTGCCAACGGCAAGACTCTCAAGGCCATCCTGGAGGATCCTCATACGCTGAAATGTCTCTGGGATATACGCAATGATGCTGACGCCTTGTGGGCACACTACCAAATTCGCCTCGCCGGCGTTTTGGACGTGCAGCTCTTGGAAAACGCTTCTCGCGTTGGAGACAAGACATATCTTCACAGCCTCGATAAAAGTATTGAAAATCATCTCACCCTAAATGTCTTGCTCGTCTATCGCATGATTATGCCCATGGGAGTGACATTTGACGATGTCTTCGCCCGTCGCCCTGTGGACGAAAGTGTCATGCAGTACTGTGTTACAGCCGTCACCTACCTACCTGCACTACGCGATACTTATACAAAGAGAATTGATGTGCAATGGATGGAGAAAGCTACAGCTGAAAGCGCTCGCCGCGTGGATGATGCGTGTGCCCCCACATATGAGCCACAGTCCGAGAAGACGAATCTGGGCCCTTGGGGCTCGGGGTTGATCCCGAGATTACTCACATTAGATGAATGGCTGGAGGCGATGGAGGAGGAGAGGCAAGATGAAACGCAACGGGAAATGCTGGAACCTGATTACATTGAGGATTATGATGACGATTTGAGCGGTAGTGATTGGGGCAATTACTTTTATTCGGATGATTCGCAGGAAGATTATCATTATAGTTCCAAAGACGCATGAGAACATGTTTTATTTGTAGTTACTGGGAAAAGTGAGTTGTCGCAGCATCTGAACACCAATCCTTTTATCTTCACTCTTCCTTTTCCATTCAGCTCTTTTTTTAATAGCTATAAATGCAGCTGACTGGCGCTTCGCTGGGCGTAGTTCCGATGCTCAACCCCACACAGCCCTTATTACCGTTAGGTTGGTCAAAGCCAGAAAGCCAGATGCTCCACGAGTCATCGATGCTGCTAGGGCAGGCAAGGAATTCTGAGTCTTTGAACCTCAGCTTGCCTTCCTTATCAATCACCCAACCAATCATTTCGCCTTTCTCAGGGACTTGTTCCTTGTTAATGAGATAAGCCAATGGTACCTTGGCCTGTAAAGGAGAATAAGACATACATGTTAGCCAATGCTATTTCAATTTATAGAAACTTAGCTATAAATGAAACATTAGAAACAAGTACACACCACGTTCGGAGCGTTCAGCAAAGAACTGCTGCCGCAGCCTTTTGAGATTAGAAGAGTATAGGAAAAGGGTTTCGTTCAGGAGATGGAAAGTGGCAAAGCCATCGGACGTGCCGTTGCAACCCACGCCCTGGTTCTTATAATTGGCATAGATGCGACTCCGGGCAGCGCTCAAGGAGCTGAGTTGGATTGACTTGGAGTAGGGAAGAGGCACCATGTTAAAGATATTGGTTCGGTAAAAATCGGCAATAGCATAGCAAGCTCCGACGAAAGAGAGTCCAATAAGTGACAATTTCATGATTGCTGGTAATGAGTGTTGTTGATAAGAGTGATGTTGAGATGTTTAGGGGGGGGGGGCGAGAAGCAAGATTGTTGGATGTTTCTTTACATCTGAGTGCACTTTGGCCGTTGACGAACGGGATACCAAGATATAAGACCATGATCCCTAGTCCGCTAAAAAAAATCTCTACGCCTTTCCTCGGATTTCGCTTGCGTATTTTCACACCAGACCCCCCAGCGCCATGTGGTCGCTCCTGATACGTGAAGGACTCTGTCTGAGATAGTTGTGTCCTGCAGGCCAGAGCTTACCACGAGCAAAGGCGATGAATGGAAGGGTCTCAGTCTCAGACATCTGATAATGGTGCCTGCGTAAAACTAACCCTTTGATCTCTTTGCTTCCTTAACATCTGAAACCTGCATCCTATACCATGAAGTCAGAGCATCCCTCCTCCTTACAGCTTCTGCTCGCACAACATCTATCCAAGTTGACTAAAGTAACTCATATCCGATCCGGTTCTCTGCAAGCCATTGGCATTCTTTTCCTACAGGCTTTGGGCCATGTCAAGGATCAGACATGCATGGGCAGTTGAGAGTCGAGACCCAGTCTTTAGCAGGGCGGGGAGACTGAGACGTGATAACTCAAGACTGGTTATGATGCACCATGGTGTCCTCTTTGCCAGGTTTCCCAGGTCATTTTGTCACTCAGAGCGCGTTTCTTCAAGTGTATTAGATGAACACTCAAGTATGGGAACGTAAGAGCTCGTGTGTAAAGAGAGCTTGAACCCCAAAGTTTGTGTCCCCTACTGGCATGTGACAAGGATGTCTGCCTCTCCTTGCAGCTTGCCCCCTGCCTGTCAAACGTACTGTTTGAAACATCAGACCAAAAATAGTCAGCAGAAATTGGGGACGAGTAAACTTGGGGCATGCATGCGTCAAAGAATCCTTGTGCGGCATGCAGAGAGTTGTACCCAAAAGCTCGGATGGTAAGCTTAGTGTGTAACAGTCAACAAGTGTTCGCATATGAGTCTCTATAAGTAAAACGCGAAAGCATAAATAATAGCTAGGCCAGCTAATATCTGAATCAATCTCTCTGCGGGAATTATGTGCTATAATCCAGGCAGTGGCATATAAAGTCTGAGGAAAGCCGAATCTCAAAGTCGAGCATGTGAAAAAGCATGCGATTTCCGACTCCGCACATCACTAAGGGGGAGACAGCTATGTATACACAGAATAAATAAAGAGAATTATACAATAATAACCAACAAGCTCTTGGCGTGTGCGCATTTGATAATAACTTGAGCTACTTATACCCAATGAGACGACAACTGGGCAGTAAACAACCAATGGATCAAAATGCATATTGGAGAATGGAAGGCAAAAAGCGCCACCTGCAAGAAGCTGTCATCACGCTCAGCGGCGTGATATATTGCAGGTTTATTACGGCAGATTCCGGGCAGGCAGCTTTCCATGTGCTGTTGCTTGGGGGTTTCTCTTTTACATCGTCCATGCGTGTGCGGATATTAGGTCTGTTTGCGTAAGTGTGACAGCACACAGGCAGAAGTCAAACACATTTAAACAAATATACTCGCTTTTGTCAATGCTGCCATCTCATTTTCAGAAAGATAAATCACTTGCAGCATCTCCAGCATCGATCCGATCCTGCTGTGTGGCTGAACCACCAAGCCGGGTCGGCAAAGCATCTACCAGCCCCCAGTGAAACCGGGCAACCGGGGATCGCGATGCCCCGGCTGCTGGCGAAGAGTTTATTCAAATTAAATCTCGTCTTCTCCGCCATCAACTCCGTATTAGTGCTCCGGGCTGTATTAATTACTTACTGCCTAGTTGCATGCATTCCAGGCTTAGACATGGAACCAATGATCGACGGCAAACTCCGTTCCCAAACAAACAACCCCATCCTTACTATTTGTTTTATATTTGGGGTTCCGTTCCACACTCCGCAGGTTGATTAACTAGCCTAGCTTAGCCAAACACAACAAAGCAATGAAAAAAAAGCCATTGTAGTCAAATCCCCTCATCTTGGCTACGTGTGTGGAGGTGTACAGTGAAAGCTAGCGAATGGCTGAGTGCGGAGTTGCCAAAAAAGCCAACCGAAGATGCAATGAAAGCCTCCTTTGCCTGCCCCCAAACACATTTCATTCCTAGAATCTGTTATATACAACAAATCCCATGACCCAAGCTCCGCTGGGCTGGCTCCAAGCCTGCCGGCCTTGTTAATACTGGCCTCACCATATTTTCAGCTCACCCTCTAATCCTCCCCTTCCCCAACGATCCTTGCGCAACCCACCAGATCGGTACAAAACGCCTCCCATTTTCATCATGTGGCGGCACTTATTTGCTGACAGGCTGGAGTGCTAGTGTCCCAGGCTTGCGGTTTGCCGGGCGCCCTTTCAAATCCACCAAGCTTCCGTCCGACCTTGTGGCCCATCTCAATTTGTCTCGGTCCCCCGGACTTTTTTGCGGGATGGACAAATAAGGCTTGGTACTTGTGTTTTCCCAGAAGCCCTAGCAATAACAAGTAAAAAAGTAAACACCAGTGTCAGCCGCATAAAATGGAGGCTTGTCTATCTACTCGGTTGGAGCGGGTGGTGTCTCTTCCGCCACCACATTCAGACTCCCCTTGTATCTTCGGCTCCCACAAACTACACAGAACGCTTCCCCCCAGATTCACATTAGCTATTTCGCAAATAACGATGACCCTAAAAAAGAGATTTGCTGCCCCACGTGAAAATAGCATCCCATCCCATCCCTTTCTACTTCACGACTCTTCATCATCAGTGGAGATTTCCCCCCAATTTGCGCGCAGATGCCAGCCGTGATACGTCGTTGTAAAGAGCCACAATGGGCATCATCCATCGGCTACCAACGCCGCCTGCTGGAGTAGATCTCACGGTGAATCTAAGCGCCCAGGTGATTGCAGCAGCGGCGGTAACTTGGTCTCTGGCTGTTGTTGCCGTGGTTTTGCGGGTTGTGAGCCGCAAGTTTAAGGATAATCGGCTATGGATGGATGACTGGCTCATCTTTTTCGCCTTGGTAGGCTTTTTTTTACTTACACAGCCTGGAGTGGACATTGATATGGATTCGGATTGCTAACATGATGAATAGATATGGTGTACCACTCACACATTTACGCTTTCAGGCTATAGTATGTCTATATCAAACCGCCAAGTTTGAAAACTCAAAGTTTGCTGTACTGACGTTGGCTCTATCTAGTGGTTGCCAATGGCTTGGGTAAACATATATGGGCTCTCCCTCCAGATGCGGCGCACTCATGGGCAAAAGGCTTCTTCGTTATCCAAGTCGCCTACACCCTCGTCCTCATCACCAGTAAACTATCCATTCTCGCCTTTTACTGGCGCATCTTCCATGTCAGACGGTCGATAAGCATTCCCATCATCACCATATTTGTCATAGTTTGTGCTTGGGGCACGGCACGCGTGAGTTTGTGCCTTTCATCTATTTTTCCAACTTCAATAGTGATGAATGTGATACTGATAAAGGTCTATTTGAAGTTGCTGGTCATCATCTTCCAGTGTATTCCGACTCGTGCCTTCTGGAGCCGCTTTGATCCAGTCAATCCGATGCCCGCATCCGATTATCGATGTGGTATCAACAGCAACAGACTATGGTGGGGATCTGCAATCCCCAACATCTGCGCTGAGATTGCTTTGATTGCGATTCCTATTCCATACATTGCCAAGCTCTCTTTACCCCGGGCTCAAAAAATGGCCATCGGTGGCATATTCCTCTTTGGCGCGATGTACGTTTCCTCCCCCTCGGGTTCCATGATCAACTTGTTTGCCATGCCCTTCTCTTGTTTCTCCTTTGTGACAGTAGCCGTTGACCAACAGCCACCCGTGTAGGATCGTCCTCATTGCCGTCGTTCGATTACCATACATTATCCATCTCGACTCTACTTCTCCAGACGTTACCTGGAACTTTGTCGAGGGTTCTGTCTGGTCTCTGACAGAAGGAAACTTCTCCGTCGTCTGTGGTAAGGACACTAAGGAACCTCGGTGCGATGCAACTTCTCTTGACTAACAGTTGGGCTCCCCTTTTTAGCTTGCCTGCCATCCTTGAAACCAATACTGAATTTGGTCGTCAATGGGTTCGCAGCCGGGCGGGACCCTACCAGAAACCCAGTAGACGCAAGCTTCGTTACCATCGGTAGGAGAGCGACGAATGCGCATCTGACGTCGAGCACCGAGGCGTTGTATGGACTGCAGACTTCAACATCACTCAAACAGTCCTTTGATCATTGTCAATCCACTCTTCCGCATCCTCCTGAACGTGCTTATTCGATAATTTTGGATTCCTCAAGGCCAAGGCAAAACCAATGATTGGCACGCAAATGAAAATGCCCGCAATGCAAAGCAACCTCTGAACATATTGGTAGCTGTCGATGATGGCGCCTCTGATTTCCGTCCCCACGGGATACTCTGGCATGATTTTGAACGGGTTCTCGTATATCGCTTTGGCCAGACCCGCGTTAGGCTGGAATGCCAGGTTCGCTTTCAAAACAGGGTAGAGAGTCTGGGTCCAGATTGTCCCAGACAGACATGTTCCCAGCGCACTACCAACGTTGTAGAAGGAAAGATAAAGGCCGGTGAGAATGGCTACATGATCACGGGTAGCAGACGCTTGAATGGAAGCCTGCGTTGGGTATGCGAACAATCCGCAAGCCAGTCCGAGAAGCACCTGGGCCCCGATAATACCGGTCTGCGATGACGCCGATGCTCCGCCAGGGTATTTGATCAAGAAGCCAAACCCTATCAAGAACAGAATTGTCCCCATGACAATGATGTGCTTGAGTCTGCGAATTTTGTATACAACCAAGCCCACTACGACGCCACTGAGGACGCCGAAAAAGGAGAAGAGGGACAAGATACGAGTGGCAGTCTCGATGGGAAAGTCAAAGGCAACGACCAGCACAGTGTACAGATAGTTTCCCTGGACGTACCAAGCAAAGTTCAGCAAACTTCTAACGGCCAGGGCCGCCCAGACTCCTCGGTCCTTCAAGAGATGGAATGGAACTAGCGGTTGTCTCGCGCCACGTTGCTCCCACACAATAAATGCAGGAATGCAGAAGAGACCAATTATCAAAGACACTATGATGCGAGGGTTTTGCCAATGAGAAACAGTCCCGCCGGCAACGGTCAACGGCGCAAGGACAAGACTGAAAGCGAGAGCTAAAAGAACGAGACCAAATCCATCCAGTTGATGCCAGAGCTCGAGGCCGCCCCGGCGCCAGGTGCGCAGTTGCGATGAATCCAAGCGAAACAGCGCCTTGTCGGATTTGTACGGGTTGCTACGGCGGTCGATGGAATGCAGCGTCATGAGAAGGGGAATGGAGGCAATAGGATATATGATACACCACATGCCAATGCCCCAACGCCAGGTCGTGACACGCAACACGGCAGACGTAAGACTGCCGCTGATCCATGTGTTGACAATAAACGGCAGAGCAGGAATGTAGCTGAAGAAGACACGGGCTCGCATGGACGAGAAATCTGCCACGAGCACCTCGAGGAGCAAAACGATGCTGGTAAAGCCAACTTGGTAGACGAGTGTGCCGGCGCAGAACGCATAGACGGAACTTGCAGTAGACTCTATCATCATGCCAAGTACATAAAAGACCGTGGAGGCAGCCACGACTTCAAAGCGTCCAAACACATCGGCGATCTTGGCCGCGGTTGGCTGCGCTACAACAGCAACGACGCTTCGAAGCAGGTTGATTGTCGACAAGTACGAGTGCAGTGAGAAGC
Organism: Pseudodiploospora longispora; assembly: GCA_036873115.1. Taxonomy (NCBI): domain Eukaryota; kingdom Fungi; phylum Ascomycota; class Sordariomycetes; order Hypocreales; family Pseudodiploosporaceae; genus Pseudodiploospora; species Pseudodiploospora longispora. The sequence goes on from JAZDSH010000010.1 coordinate 298,822, forward strand.
TTGATGTTGCATATGGCATGTAGGTGGACCGAACCTGGCTCTCAAGACCGTAAGCATAGCCGACGAGAAAGATGCCTGAGAATATCCAGAACCGCTCCATGGGGGTGACTCGCGCCGAAACGGCCTCGATACGCACGACACCCTCGGCACGGGCAGTCAAAGGTGACGAGACTTCTAACACGACATCGCGGTGATCAAGAACATCCTGTCCAGTCATCGAGGCTACCTCCGGCGTCCCTAGCAGCGGAGCCGTCTCTGTCAATACCGCGGATGCCATGACTAGCTTTGTGAATTTCCCCAAGTTGCCTCGGCAGGCATGGGGGCACAAGATGTGTCGTGTCTTTTCTACGAGGGCGGAGGGTTGAGAGGGTTCAGCTGCTGCAGCGTAGCAGTAGAGGCGGACAGGTGGAGGGGAAGAAATACTGCAGCATCAGAGGGATTGCCATTATTCTGTGGGCAGGGAAAGAAAAAAAAAGAAAAGAGGAGAGGCGAGGATGCAGGAGTAGGGTTGGTTGGTTTGATCCAGGCAGATCAGGCTGATACAGTGGGCTGAGCGTGACAGGAGTCAGATGATGAGCATCCCCAACACCATCAGATAAGATCACATTGTAAGGCCCTGTAATTATTACTGGGACTAGGCTGTAATATGACAATGATCAGTGCTGCAGTGCCCCGCCGCTCCCGCTGGCGCCCGCTGTCTGTGGTTGCATACCGCTGCATGCGCCGTCGCCAACCGCTGTAAATTGGCCCTGCACCCATCGATCCGTCCAGATGGTGGAAGCGAAATTGGCCACGCTCTCGGCTCCATTTCCGGTGCGACGTCACACCTGGAAGAGTATTATTCAGCGGCTGCCTGGGTTGTGGTTGTGGGTTTATCATCTCCATTTCGCATCCTACAGAGTTCTGTTTGAGCAGACTGCGTCAATATGGACATTTGGGTATTAAATTATGCATGCAGCGTTTTGGTAAAATGTCAAAAGAGCGTCTTAGTAAAACCCGGTGGGATAAATTGTTCTTCATCAACAGCCTCACTACCCCATTGACCAGAATGAAAGCGGGGTGAGAATGACTCTTCTAGGCTTGCAAAGATGTACCAGCCAAGATGTAATATAGATTCACGTTCTATCGAGATTTCCATGAGTCAAATGCGTTGAATGCTTCATGCATATCCATGTGTGCTTCTCTGGTAGGCTCAATAGACCGAAGTCTCAAGATGTGAATCAACTGTTTGAGACGACACCAAGACAAGGCAATGCAAAGATAGCGAGTGGGACAGCGGCGGGGGCGGTGTTGGTACTTGGCAGCGATCAGCTGAGTGCCCTCTCCCTCCCTTGCTTCGCACATCCGGGAAAAATTGGGACTACTCACAGGATATATAAATAAGGACATTGGTGGCTTTCGATCAGAGTCGTCCTCCGCCCAGTACGTAGTATGTCAGCTGATTCTGACCTGGAAACTGAATACCTGCTTCCCTACTAGGGCCCAAGATGTCTCTAGAAGACACGCCAGGAGTCACACCCAAACAGGAATCGCCAAATTGTCGTAACCACGGAAGTTGATGTGAGGAGACGATGCAAATTATGACAGAAATCAATATGAATTGCACCAACGAAGCCAGATAGTGCCGTGGCCAAATAGTATCCAGTGCAGTTGAGCCAATACCTCAATCTGAAGTCGGTGCTACAAATGTTGTCATGAGGAAGCACCTAGAATGAACAGTGCCTTGTATCCAGGAAATAGGAAAACATTTAAACATCACAGGTTGAAAGCGAATATAGAAATGAGAGATTCAAGTCTGGTCATGTTGTTCACTGAGTCCCCGGGCAAAGTTCCATCCACCCCGTTCCGGTTTGTCCCCGGTGACGGCAAACGTAACCGGTCCATCGGCGACATCGGAATGAATCTTCCGGGGGGGTCCACCACAAGCTACCAACTCTTCGGGTGCTCTCGCAATGCAACTCCACGAATTTGAAGCTTCCTCCAGTTGCCAAACTTAAAGCCTGCAGCAAATATGGCGGCCCTCCCCAAGGACGCGGCTACTTCTGAAAAGAAGAACCCCAGTGCTTTACGGTCAATTATCGCTGGATCAACTGCTGGTGCGATTGAAATCGGTATGTACCCTGACAGCTAATTATTGTTGTGCTCGTTGTTTCATTCAATGAAGCTTTCCCCCGCCCCCAGCATCTACCTTGAATGCTACTCAAAAGCTAACCAGAGTGAAAATACAGCAATCACCTACCCGGCTGAATGTACGTTCCTCGAAACCTCTGTAGCGAAATTTGATTGTGACGAGTGTCGACTGACATCTGCGCTGCAGTTGCAAAGACCCGGTCGCAGCTTAACCGACGATTGGCAGAGGGGCAGAAGCTGCCATGGCCAAAGTTCGGCAAGGAGTGGTACGCAGGATGCACCACGCTCATCATTGGCAATGCGGCCAAGGCGGGAATTCGTATGTGACGATTTGACACACTACGCGCATCAAGCGGCGCGCATGCTGACCGGAATAAAGGATTTGTTGCGTTTGACCAGTACAAGCGCATGCTGGCCGACGCGGATGGCAAGCTCACCGGGCCGAGAACCGTCCTTGCTGGCTTTGGAGCTGGTGTCACCGAGTCGCTCCTCGCCGTGACGCCGACTGAAAGCATCAAGACGACACTGTTTGTTCCACTTTTCCCTTACCAAGCGCGCCCATCGCCCCTAAGACCCGACATTGACATCAATCTATAGCATCGACGATAAGAAATCACCCAAGCCACGACTACGAGGATTCCTACATGCAGTCCCCATCATCGCCCGCGAGCGCGGCATCCGCGGTTTCTTCCAGGGTTTTGTCCCCACCACCGCCCGCCAAGCAGCCAACAGCGCAACCCGCTTCAGCGCCTATAATTTCTTCAAACAAATGGCCGAGTCATATACTGCACCGGGAGAGAAGCTCGGCGCGGTAGGTACATTCGCCATGGGTGGCCTCGCAGGTCTCGTAACCGTCTTCGTGACGCAGCCCCTGGACACCGTCAAGACGAGGATGCAGAGTATCGAGGCACGCAGCCTGTATGGTAACACATTCAGATGCGCTAGTATGATCTTCAAGCAGGAAGGTGTGTTGACCTTTTGGAGCGGGGCGCTGCCGCGGCTGGCGAGATTGGTGTTGAGTGGTGGTATTGTGTTTACGATATACGAAAAGGGTATGGAACTCATGGATGACTTTGACCCTGAAAGGAAGTATATCTAAAGAGTTGAGGTATAAGCTGGGGCAAAAGAAGCTAGTTGGGCGGGCAAGGAGATCTGGCGTTTGGGGATAGAAATGGATATGCAACCTTTTTGGAGCCAGAGGGCTGTTGCTACAGCTAATTGTACAGGTATATATATACAGCTGGTGTTATATCAAGGGTATTGTTTTTTGGGTCATCCTCCTTTACGCCGCAAGTCCCACAGTACCAGTTGATTCGTCCCTCGTCCATGCCATTAATAAATCATTGTAATCTAATCATTCCCGAGATACGCTTGCTCAGTCTCTCGAACCATGACCTCTTCGGCGCCTCTTCAATCTCACGAACCAGATCCTCGAAGTATGTAGGCTGGCTCTTCGGTTCAAGCATTGGACCCTTGAGCTTGTACTACAAACTGTCAGTATATTTACCCAATCCAAACGAATTTTCGATTCCCATGGCCTTTGAAGTTGTTGTAAAACTCACCCTATCCTTGAATTTATCCTGAACGAGAAACTGTAGTGCTCTCGCCTTCATCATCTCCTCGGGCTCCATGGAAGGTTTGTATGCTTGGAACCGCTCGTTGACGACCTGGCCGAGGACATCTTGGAATTGATAGTCGGGTCGGAGATCCTGCTTGGGCCATTTGGCAAAGACGTCGGAATAAACCCTACGCTGAAGGGTAAGAGTAGTTAGCATAAATTGACATAAAGGTGATGATTTTATACCTACAGCAAGTGAGCGTGACATTGTCGATGGCTGTGAGTTCACGGAATGCGAATTGCCGACACTGGATCGCAGAAATTCGCCCGTTGACGTGAATATGCATTTCACTGCAAAGAAAGTTGCCACAGTACAGTGTTAGATGTACTGTACGATCATTCTAAGTGCACTGTCTGACGGTACCTTTTGTCGTACTCGCATTGGCGCTGGCAAAATGGAAGCCTCAGGCGCCAACGCCAGACCCTGGATGGGTTCCATGTGGATACAGGAGGCATCAGCAGGCTGCCTCACATTGCATGACGGCCGACGGAGTTGCGTCCTCAAACAGTTGACTTCCGACCCGTTCCCTATCCTCCTCTTTCTAGAACCACAACATCTCCCTATCCAACCCTGACCTTCATCCTCACCTTCCCTCGCGCCTCATCTCGACACCTAATTAACGCAAAACAACCCCCGTTGTCCGCCGTCTGCCGCCATACCGAGGATATACGTAAGCCTGCTCTATCAACTCCGCCAACGAGATCGCCGCCACCGCTGCCATGTCTGGTGGGTATGAGAGGGTAAGTCGTCTGCACTCAATAATATCATGAGTTTTGAATCATCTTGAAGACTAACTGACGTATTTTCGCTGTTTACAGGTGAATGCCCAAGACGACGACGAGGATCATACCTTGTTGGGACCCAAGCCCATCCCCAACTCGCCACCCCCCTCGTTCCATTCGCGCGCCTCCTCACCCACACGTCGCAATACCGTTGATCCCGATCTTGCCGATGCCTTTGACGATGATGACGCCAGTGAAGATGAGACGGACGACAGACAGCGACTCGTGCGCCAGAATTCAACACCGACTATCAGCTCGTCAAGCGATGTCTCGCGACCTACGCCGCCCGTCGCGCAGCCGAATGTGTACGCCGCGGCTGACTCTTCCGGTTCGAGGCCTCGCGTGATGGGTGGAGGATTTGGATCGGATGGTGTGTTTGCGAACATGTCGGCTCGTCCGGAGCGTACAGACTCGTCATCTGAGAAGGACGAATTACCACCAGTCAGTTCAATCCGAAATGTCATCAAAATTGTGAATTCCTTTGATCAATCAACTAACATGCGCTTATTAGACCTACGAACAAGCCGCGGCCGATGCTGCTCCGCCGTACTGGGAAACCACAATTCTAGCCCCCGGTCTCGGTGGTCTTGATGAGGTTTACGTCGACGGCATGCCAGTCGGTTCCCTCTTCTCCTTCCTCTGGAACGGCATGATCTCTACCTCGTTTCAATTCGTCGGCTTCCTGCTCACATACCTCCTCCACTCAACTCATGCCGCCAAAAACGGATCACGAGCCGGTCTGGGCGTCACTTTGATCCAGTACGGTTTCTACATGAAGGGCGGCTCAGAAGACGATCCTCCCAAGATGAATGGCCCAGATGGATACGCAGCACCACCAAATCCCAACTCGCACGACTTTGACGTTGGTGATGTGAGGGACGGAGGCGGCAGCATCGACAAAATCACTGGGAGCGACTATATTGCGTACCTGTTGATGATTGTGGGATGGTTCATTTTGATCAAGAGTGTGGCAGAATTTCTCAGGGCACGGCGACACGAGCAACTGGTTCTCCAAAGCCCGGATCGGGGGTTGAATGTTCCTATTATCGGAGATGGGGAGTCTTCAGACCGGGTTGTATAAAACTTTGCGGGTCGTAGGGCATTGCATCCTGAAGTAATGACTCCATTGCTGGGCCCCTCCCTTTTTTCTGTTTCCCCTGTTTCTTGAGTCTACGAGGTCCCTTTGGAATGGGAGGTGTAGCATAACATACGGTTTTGGCGTTTCTGGGTCTTGGTTAGGGTTAGGATTATATGGTGTTGTGTAGGAAATCACCGGCTTTGGTGGCCATGACGCGTTAGCACGCTATTTCTTTATCTCAACATCCAGGAGAGCAAGGTACGACATGTTCTCTACATTCAAAGTCCGTTGTACGTGAATTTTAGTATGTGAAATTAGGTAGGTTTTGCAACGCATCATAGCGTTGTGTTGCTTTTGATGCGCCAAGCCATTACTAGTCATTGCTTCAAATAACAACAGTTGTTACAGAGGAACATTGCGATTGTTGTAGATTTTACCATCAAGCCGGTGTTTTATGATTCTTTCAACAGCAGAGCCTGGCAAACCTAACATGTAACATCGTTGCAGACAGCATAACAGATAGGTTGGTACCCTACATTTACCCTCGATTAGACAAACCATGTACATAGATAGCATGATTAGCTCTTTATTCCAGACTCTTTGTTCTTGAATTCACCTTTGTGATTAACCTATCCAGCATCAAGATCAAAGTCGCAGCTTGGAAGCAGAAATGTACAACCCCTCCGTCACATCCCACTAGAAAACGCCATGCATACTGCATCCATCTAGCATCAACTGACGTCTGCTCGACATCATCGCATTTATCGTCTTCTAGTCTAGACTGACATTTCCTCAAATACCAAAGAACTTCTCATATAATTTCCATGTGATTTCATTCTAAACACACAAATAACACACCTAGCATAAAGGTCTGCGACTCTCAGAAAATCGGGTTGTCCTGAAGCATCGCCGTGTCTGTCCCCCCATCACTGAACCCCGCTCCAAATCGAAGCTCCCTTTACATACACATATCGATGTCGATATAGATGCCCATCATTAATCTCCCAGACATCTTGCAAGTCTTTATGTTCTAAAGGCGGCTTTTTACCCTGGCTATCAATCTTTCTACCGCTGAACTGGCGCCGTGGACACACAGCCTCTGTAGTCTGTTTCGTCGTCCTATACTAGTGATTACCTCCTCGACCGTTGGAATCTCGACATCTACGCAGTGTCGTCCTACTCGGCAAGCAATCGGCACAATGGCGTGGCAATGCTCGGGGACGTCGAATTCGGCACTGATTGAGAATATGTGGAAGAATAACCTCATTTCTGATCCGCGGGTCAAGAGTGCATTTCTAAAGGCAAGCATAAACTTCCCCCTATCAAGAATATGCTATCGCTCTACCATCTCTTATGAAGCTATATGAAGCTTGGATCTACAACAGCTTGTACGACACATACATGATCAACTATACTAACCACTCACTGAACCCCAGGTCGACCGCGCTCACTACTCCCCCTTCATGCCATACGAGGACTCCCCCCAATCTATCGGCCACGCCGCCACCATCTCCGCACCACACATGCACGCCTCCGCCATCGAGCACCTCCTCTCCTACCTCATCCCCTCAGAAACCTCTCCGGCCCCACGCGTCCTCGACGTCGGCTCCGGCTCGGGTTACCTGACCCACATTCTCGCCGAACTCGTCGGCGAGCGCGGGCTCGTCGTCGGCCTGGAGCACATCAGCGCGCTACGGGATCTGGGAGAGTCCAACATGCGCAAGAGTGAGCAGGGCGCGCTGATTCTTGACGGTGGGAAAGTCAAGTTTGTGTTGGGGGATGGACGGTTAGGGTGGCGGGAGGAACCGGCGCGTGTGGGGGAGGAGCAGTATGGGACGGCGTGGGATGTTATTCATGTTGGTGCGTCGGCGAAGGAGGTGCATCCAGAGTTGCTGGAGCAGCTCAAAGCACCGGGGTGGTAAGACTCATTATCTTGTTGAGTAGGACAGCGTTGGGTTTTGAAAGCACTATTTTGCTAACAATCAGTGTTGTGGTGTAGCATGTTCATCCCCGTGGATGACGATATTCGAGGAAACAGTCAAAGCGTGTGGAGAATAGAAAAGGACAGGAACGGCATAGTGACCAAGCAAAGGCTTTTTGGAGTCCGTTATGTGCCGCTGACGGATGCACCGGGGAAGAAGAGATAGAGGTGTGACGATTGTGTGGGATATTGTACATGGTGATAGCTGATTTGAAGAGTGACATGAAACTATCAATGCGCACATATTGTTCCAGAACAACCTGCATTGAGTGGGATGAGTAGGACGGTTCAAATGTATATGCTGCTGTATTGAGAAGTAAACGAATGACTCTCATGCTAATGAATAACTGATACGACAATCCCAAATTTCATAAATACTTCATAAAAAGACATCTGCAACCCAGATTTATACCCTCAGAACAACTTCTTCTATGACATGCCAACGGCCAAGATCAACGCACCCAGAGTCAGCAACGCTACAACACCGCTTGGGTGGCTTTGAACACCAAGGTTGCCTGTGGGCGAGGGATTGGTAGTACCTCCGCTGCCGGTGGACGAAGGCCCGTCTGTGGCCTGACCAGCAGATGTCGTATCGCCAGTCGGCTGCTCGGTGTGGTCGCCGGTGTGGGTTGCTGTGTTGTGGTGATCAGAGGAAGTGGCTGGAGGTGCTCCAGTCGGAGCGGCAGTTTCAGAAGCAGTAGACCCGGGTTCGGAAGTATTGGTGCCGTCGTCACTTGTAGGAGGAGGAGCAGTAGGAGAAGTGCTCGTATCCGTGCCCGTCTCTGTAGTCGAACCTCCTCCAGGTGAAGTAGGAGGAGAGCTGGAGCTGGATCCAGAACCGTCGTCCTTCTTGTACAGGTTATACAGCTGCTTCTCTCTGGTGCCAGCGTCGTCGGACAGAGGTCCTCCGCAGTACCCAGACTTGTCGTCGTCCTGGATACATTGCACAGAGCATTTTGAATCGTCCACCTTGGTGTAGGCGACCTCGGCCGCGCTGCACTGACAGCCGCTTCCGAGCGCCGCGTAGGTAGAGGATCCGGCGCAGGCCTTGACACACTGCTCGGCGGTGAAGTCTGTGAAGAAGTCGATGTTGACGTCAAAGACGGTGCGTTCGGCTTCGACGCAGCCGATGTACTTGAAGCCTTCGGTGGCGAAGCCGGCCTGGGCGGCAACGCTGGCGGCGAGAAGGCTAGCGACGATGGCGGATCTAGCCATTGTGATGGATTGTTTTGGGTGAATAAGCGGACGGTTTCCGGGGTTGTTTGAAAAGAGAAATTGGATAGGTGATTCAGACGGCAATGATGAGGATGTTTGAGGGAGAAACGCGGGGTGAGTAGCTGGCGAATTCACACGAGGAAGAGGGCCGAGGCTTGAGGCTGAAGCCGTCAGTCTGGTCCGAGCGCAGTGTCTCGGTCGAGTTGTCTTGTGGAATTTGTCTGACTCTAATCAAAGTCGCGCCAGTTGTGCCGTAATTGCAAACAAAGATCCAATTGTTGGTTGTATCGTGAGAGGTGAGGTGAGATGGGATGGAGAATAGCGGAAAACGGGTTGATGGGCTGTTCTTCTCACTGCATGTGCCGTGGCGGCACTTGGCGATGCTTTATACCGGCCCCAGCTTCTCCATCCGGGGTAGTCCACGATCGCCAGCGTGCTCTTCTAAACAATAAGGCAGTAGGTAGATAGCATGACGACCCTCGTATTCACCCACCCATGTTCTGGGCCTTTTTTCTGGACGATCCCGTCGGCGGGGGGGGGGGGGGGAGAGCGGCGCTGCTGTTGCATTGCGTACGTCAGCGATGGCCTGCCGATGAGCGAATGATGGGCGCTGGATGCGACCGGCTGGGTGCCGCGATGGGCAGTTTAATAGGCGATTGATAGGCGGTCCGGATGGGACGATGCGCATGGAGAAGGCCGCTCAGAGTATCAGAAGGCTGAATGAGGCATGTCGCACGGGGGATGGCATCGCGGCCTTCCTAAAGGGGCAGGTTGACGTAAGCTGCGCTGTTCTGGTGCAAGAGTTGCAGAGTCTTGGCTTTGGCTATCTTTGAAGAGGAAGAATTTACATGTTGTGTCTGCTGCAGTTTGTCCATGGTTGTTGATCAAGTTGGAATAGATCTGGGTCTTATGGCAGTTTATAATGTTGTCTAGATACGTGGGTTTTTTGTTGGCTACTCGGGAAATAGACGATAACGTGCAACATCCGAAGGACGACCTTGAGCGTGACGGCCGTGTGACGATAGCCGGGTGCTGTAACAGTCACAGCAGCGGGAGACGGCAGATGTAGGCCACTGAATGATTCATTGCTTAATAAACCAAGAAACTCAAAACCTGGTGCCGTTTTACAAATTCTAACACGAATTCTTTGTCGTTGTGTATCATAACGGCTGCAGACTGCAGAGATGTATGTGTCAATGTACATAAGTAGAGCAAACCCCATTTTCTCTACATCTCCCGAAAACAAAACTCAGACATACAGCACCTCCGCGGTTCTACACAAGACTAGACCGGACCTCATGATTAATCCATCTGCCAGCTTGCACGCCATCCCAAACCGCCACAAAAGCCTAAATGCAACCATTATCAAGTCCTATCTATGTAAGGGAGAAAAGAAAAGGAAGCGGTTAGAGCGGGGGACACACCACATGGAAATACCGATACCCGTTCGGCATATTTCCATATGAGATATAAAAGAAATTTAGTCGAGTTACATCTCGGGACTTGACTATTAGAGACTTCGGGCTCCTACCGAGCCGCAGGTCTTTGTTTTTTCTTACCGATTCCCCGCACATGAGGAGATTCGTGGTCTAGTAATTGGCGGCCGGTGGTAAACTTCAACCGACCGCTGGTTCATGCAGGTAGCACAATATAGCCTCGTTGGATGCAGAAACTCAATTATTATCAGTCAGTCAGTCATTAGATTAGATTACCTGCATGGACGTACATATATAAATACCGGCCAGCTGGCTTTCTCCTCATCTATCCCCATCCCATCTCATCTTTGTACAAGCAAGCGAAATCTTGTGTCTGGTGCTGGATCACCCCTTTGAACAAGGGCGGACTCTTTTTGTCCATATAAGGCTTTGGCTTTATGCAATAAAGAAAGAAAAAAATCATGGCGCCCAAGGCAGACTCCTTGACCCTGGTTGCCGTGTTCTTGATTTCCTTCTTGGCTACCCTCGTCGTTGTGGGTGTCATTGTCCACTATGAGCTGTCGAGTACCCTCGTCGCCATCGGGAGAGGAGGAGGAGGATTTACTCCCAAACAGCAGCTGCATGAATTTGAATCACGACAGCGAAGTCTCATTGACAAAATCAAGCTGAGTTGGCGGCGGTTCCGCCAAAAGACATCACCTCAAGACACCGAGGCAACAAACGGCAGGAAGACAGGCTCTAGAGAACCATCACACTACACAGCCTTTGAGTTCACCCCTCCACCTCAAAATCGTCTCTGCCACGCAACCAGACCATTTCCCGGCCTCAATATCATCCGACACCCGTCCAGCCTAGACTGCCCAGGGCTTTGCGCAAACCCAGAACTGAGCAACAGCTGGTACACCGATTGCGGACGGAATAACAACCCTACGGTCCCTGAACTGGCGCGTGTCCGACGTTGTCTCTATGAATCGCCAATGGGCAGAGATATTGTCCAGGAAAAGGAAGAAAAAAAAGAAGGCCGATGCAACAGTCTTGATGCGACCAGAGCAGCAGTCGATGTGGAAATATTACAGGCCATACATTTAAAGTATGGAGGGATGAGGGATCAGTCGTCGTCGTCGTCGAAAGAGTAGTAAACATGGATATCTTCCTCTCTGATGACCTTTCCAGTACGACTTTCAACCTCGGGCTGGGTATGTATGTGAAAGAGGTTCTAGAATGTTTGGCATGACAATAGACTGTTAACGGTTTCTTTGTTGGGAAAAGTTATGAGAATTCAACATGGACATTGCCACTGTTTTTGCACTACCACTCCTGCACCTCACCATCCCGACGCAACACTTTACCCACATCCCCATCCCTCTCCCCCTCCACAACCCTCCTTAGCAAATCCCCGCCTTCCGAAGGATGCCCTGCCCCAGCCTTCTCCAACACCTCCTTATTCCCACCTAAATTCGTCGCCAAAAACCCAGGACTAATAGCCCACGTCTTGACCCCATCATCCTTCAAGATCCAGTGCCAGTTCAGCATCACCATGTTGAGCGCTGCTTTACTCGCCTTGTAGCCTAAGTGAGAGGGAATGCCATCGTCCTTGGGCCATCCGGCTTTGGGTTTGGGAGCCCAGACGGGCATAAAAGATTGCGCGTGGCCGTTGAGGGTGGAGAGGCCAGAGGTTAAGAAGATGAGACGTGGGTTGGAGGATTTGAGGAGGAGGGGGATGAAGTTGATGGTTGTGACGTGGGTTCCGGAGACGTTGACGTCATAGTCTTGATTGAAGATGGCTCTGGCGTTGCTGAAATCGGCCTTGAGGTTGCCTGAACCAAACGTAGCCCCTACACGCATACAATGAGTATGATTAGCATGTTGAATAAACATCTCATATTGTATCGGGGTAAGTTGGCAGCATGACAAGGCCGGGGTTGGGTTAAACGTACCTGCATTGTTGATCAGCGCGTCGATCCTATCAACCTTGGCCGTCACCATCCCGACCGCTCTGCTGATCGAATCATCATCCGCAACGTCAATCTGAAGCGCCTCCACAGAGCTACCCGTCTCGGGCACGAGCTTGGCAATCTCCGCCACGGCGTCTTGGCCCTTGTCTAACGATCGGCTGCCAAGGAAGATGTGGTAGGATCGGGAGGAGGCGACGAGTGCTTTTACGGCTTCGAAGCCGATGCCAGTGTTGGCGCCGGTGATGACGATGATTTCTTTTTCGGCCATGGCTGTTTATGTAGTAGACTATTGTGCTTCGGTGTGGAATGGTGTAGTGGATGCCAAGGTCAGGTTGGCTATTATCTAAATATTTTATAAAAAATACTTCCAGACCAAGATGCCAAGACATGAATATCTGGCTCAATGGCTCCTTAAATACTCGACATCTTTGGTTCTTAGCATATACATAGCCCCCTCTAAACTCAAGAAATTCGTCCACAACACGGATCTCGCCCCGGAGATAAGAATCCTCCACGGACAATCCACAACGCCGAGGGATTTCACTATCCCGCATTCAGAAACACGGGCATATCTTGATGGGCAAGTGAGAGAAGCCTCCAACTTCCAAGTCCCTGCTTGAATGATTATCATCAAATGTGTTCAGTTTATAGATAGATGCTGGATGATATCAAGGCATGGCACATTACTATATGACACAGTGGGACATCCCTGTGAGACCTGGGTTGCGCCGATGATGGCCGCTCCGGTCTTCGCAAGGGCGAACCCCACTGCGCCCGCCGTGCCGTGCTCCGAATTGCCGTTTCGGGCCATGTCTTAGCTTTGCAGTTGGGTGTTGGCGCGGGGGAACGAGTCTTCAACTCACATCCTGTCTCTCATCTGTGACTTTTTGTCTCGCTATTTCATAATCTTTCTCACGCAACTCCTCATATTTGAAGACGTTTTCGCACAACCGCTAGAGGGGAAAAGAACACAACACAATGTCCTCCGTTCCCGACATCAAAAAGGTGTGCCTCGTCGGCTCCAACGGCACTCTCGGCTCCGTCCTCCTCGATGGGCTCATCCAAGCCGAATGCTTTGATGTATCTATCCTACGCCGCTCAAACTCCTCTTCTTCCACAGAGACACCACCAGCAGCTCTACCATTCTCTACACTCTCCGTATCCCCAGATCTTACCGTCGACGAGCTCGCCGCTGCCCTTGCAGACCAGGACGCCGTCATCGCCGCGTTCCCCCTCAAAGATGTCACCCAACACCTCCGCTTAGCCGAGGCCGCATTCCGCGCCGGTGTCCGCCGCTACATCCCGGCCGACTTTGGTAGTTGCGATGCCTCGGACCCGCAGACCCAGAAACATCTCAGGCTTTACAGGGACAAGACGCTGGTGCGCGAAAAGTGCGAGGAGTTAGCTTGGCGTGCGGAGGCGGAAGGCGCACCGTTTTCGTGGACGGCGATAGTGTGCGGGCATTTTTTTGACTTTGGTATTCGTAGCGGTCTTCTTCACTTTGACTTGGCTACACAGACGGCGGATATCCTAGACGGCGGGAACATGAAAGCCTCGGCCTCGACTCTCCGACGCGTCGCCGAGGCTACCGTCCGGGTTCTGCAAAAGTCCTCTCTTGCAGAGACGAGGAACCAAGCCGTCTATGTGCAGAGCTTCTGCCCCACACAGCTTGAGATTTTCGCGTCGCTTGAGCGAGTGACGGGGAGCAAATGGCATACGCGGGAACTTGAATCCAATGCCTATCTTGAGTTATCTAAGCAACGACTACAGGGGGGGGATCGCGAGGCGGTAGAGGATGTTGTGTTTGTTCTTGGAACTGTGGATGCCGATTGGACGCGTAAAGAAGGGTTCGCTATGGATCTGCTGGGGTTTGAGGATGAAAAGTTGGATGAAGTTGTGGCCGAGGTGGTGGCAGCGCACACCGCGGCCAAGGCATCATCAACGTAAGCTGGCATTTCAGTACATGGCGTTCATCATCCATCACCATCCTCAGAATTCATGGCACGATGGGATCTGGTATGATGGCCTGAATATAAACTAGAGTGCGGTTAAAAGTTAAAATAGAAACATAATATTTATACATGAGGATGCCTTGCCGTTATACGGTGATGATCGTCAGGCCCAATCAAACACAGCATCAGGGTTCTCGGGACCCAGATTGTCTATTTTAACGAGTCAAGTCAATATACGTGCAGATTACATCATGTCACCATTCTCTCCATTGCTCATATATGTCTACAACGAATGAATGCGATATACTAAAGTAGGCTTAGCCCAACGTGAGCCAAAAACGCCTGTTTGTTCCAGATGCGTCCAAGACGACTCAGCTGAGGCATCCTCTGCCTGCTGCCACCAGCGCCATCTTTGTCTGGTGTGCACCATGGTCTCCATCTGGGGAGATTAAGCTTATTCAGAGCCAAAACGGACTTTGTTCTTCTTTTTTTATTCAACAAATTGGATGACATAGTTGACAACACCCTCGGCGCGCCAAGATTCGTATTCATTCCCATCGTCATCAGTTCCAGGGTTGCATCGTCGGATCGCATATTCCGAGCCGCCTAATTATATTTTTGATTAGCCACTAGCCTACGCCTCCGCCATACCGAGTGCCGGCAATATCTCAGCTTTGCTTGCTGCGTTGGCAGGATGATTCAATGTTACAGGTATGAGAAATACACGATGACCCCAGCTTGATAACTGAAAATACGACTCGTCATATATCCTGTAATCTTTACTTCTTCATAGTATTGGTGTTTTAATGAAGAAAGTGTAGATTAAAAAGGCTCCAAACATTCACGCAGACATTTCTATACACCCAAGATAACTCTAGCATCTTCAGCCTCAACTGGTGCGTTGCCTCGTAAACGCCCCTCCCCTGAGCTGGCAGCTCGCAGCCATCCCGACCAGCCACCTATCACGGCCACTTGCGAGATTTAGCGACAGGCGCCACTGGGCCAGTTTACTCATTTTGCGCTCAGGCTCGCTATATCGAGGCAGAATAACGGCAGAGACAAGAATAGCAGCCATGTTCGGTTCGTCGGTGTGTCCAAAGTAGGTATATATGATTGAATGGCTGCCCCCAAGAGACACATGCCGTGTGTACTTAGTCTAGCTGCAATCAACCGTTGAATCTTGAGCTGCAAAGCATTCACCATCCTCGTCTCACCATGTGGTCTCTCCCCGTCATCCTCGTCTATGTATTCGCAGCGTATGTCTCCAAGAGTGTCTGTGACCTCGACGAAAAGGACTAACACGGGAGCAACATCAGGTCATCGCTGGCCGAGGCAGTCCTTGTCAAGCCAAAATGTCCCACCGTAACAAGCACCGCAGGAGTCTGCAAGACCTGCGCTGTCAAGAAATGCATCGCCATATCCACCATCTCCAACCCGCCCGGCTGTCCTAAGCCCATCCACACCAAGACGACATCCTACCCGTGCAAGGGA
Organism: Pseudodiploospora longispora; assembly: GCA_036873115.1. Taxonomy (NCBI): domain Eukaryota; kingdom Fungi; phylum Ascomycota; class Sordariomycetes; order Hypocreales; family Pseudodiploosporaceae; genus Pseudodiploospora; species Pseudodiploospora longispora. Next base: position 314,461 of record JAZDSH010000010.1, read on the forward strand.
GGCAAGTGTCCTACCGGCTGCGCCAAGACCTCCTACGTCTATATCACTCCTGGACCTACCTTTATCCCGCCCAAGCAAAAGACTTGCACTCCAACAGTCACGGTAACGACGACCCTGGGCGTAAATGCAGGCTGCAAGTTTAACTGCCGCAACGACTTTTGCATCAGTGATAGTGAGTGGTTCTCTTATCGGGAAACCTTCTCCTTGGTCAAGAAACTAACAACCTTGGTGTTAGACATTTTGACTCTGCCGTGCGACTGCACCAAAGCGGTCGGCATCGTCACCAAGACCAGAACGGTCTGTGCCACGAAGAGTCCTTGTTGGAACTGCCACACCGGATGGATGTATACCACGACAAAGACGAACTGCCCACAACGAACATATCGGCCGGAGTAAGAAGGCAGTGTGGGTGTGTTGGTTACCGTGGCATCGTTCTACTGGCATCTAGAAGAATACGGATGCGCCATGAGATCAGAGATGACGCGACGTCCTATTTTGCAAGCAAGCCCAGTAGTTGTGATTTTTCTTTCTTTTTCCCCTCTGACGACATTGATCTGCTGTGTTACTTGAATTGGGCCTTGAAGGATAGCGGAAGCCTGGACGAGTTTGGTTGCGTTCGAGAGCAGACTTCCACCAAGGTTGACGAGCACGCGGATGGACGATGGTACGATGATATGATGTATGACATTTCGGGCAGGACAAGGCGATGCTCATGCTGCACTTTGGCAAATGTCAAGGGTGGAAGTCGGCTGTTCGGATCGGGCAGCGATGCGTTGTTAATGCAAGATCGTGGGATGACGTTGCAGTAGGTATGCAATTTGTTTTTAGGGCTGTTCCAGCCAGACTGCCGTAGGAATACAGTGTGACGTTTTGACTTGGTCACTGCCGTCGTGGCAGCCGATACAGGTGCCGTTGCCGCCTGAAAAGCCCCCAACACCCCCAATCAAACCCCCAAACACAGCCCACCGAGTATTACTAACCACCACTGTGTACAGGACACAGTAGCTCGATTGCACAGTGTAAATCTATTATTGGGAATGGATCCATACAATCACTGCCGCCAAGTCCAGCAGGGTCCAACCATCCAACGGGGCCCAGCAGGCAGTGCTTCTTCTTTATTCACGCATGGAGTTGCCGGTATTAGCAATGGATCTCCGCCCCTGGAAACGGCCCACCGGGATTCTGGGAATCCCATGCTAGATCGAAGTTCTGAAGCCTGATGAAGCCTTGGCTCGCGTGCTACGAGGACGCAAAATGTCTGATCCTCTTCGGATTTGTCGAAAACATCAGCCGATCAAGCAGGTTGAAGTGAGCCCGTGGCGCCACAAAACGACACGACAAGTTCGGCGCGGCCGTTTGCTCATCTCCTTGTCCAGTGTTCATTTCTGTTGCTCATGCACCGCCAGTAGAAGTTGAAAGAGAGAGAGAAAAGGTGGTACGTCAGCACGCAACACACCTGCGATGGCCTCGACCTCGTGGGGCAGGCACCAAACACCAAACACCAACGCCAACAAAACACCTGACTCTCTGCTGACTCCTGCTTGACATTGCGCAACGCCCCCAGCTGACGACTCGCTGGTAATTATCAATCTCTCTCGAAACAGAAAAGAACGTCGTCTGTCGTCGGACCCATCGGCAGCCAAGCTCCGACCATTGAAACGAGCCCCCCAAAGAAACGCCGCCCATAATATTATCCACACAGCCCCGTCGCGCTGACGTTTTTCTATTGCTTCCCAAAGCATCGCCCATCGGTGTCACGGGCTACATCGTACAGGCAACGGGAGCTAGACAAACTCCGAAAACAAGGAGAAGGTGAAAAAGGGCTCTATTCCCGAGCACTTGTCACCGACTCTTTGTCCCGTCTACTCTCGTCAACTCACCTGCTCTCTGATCCTCTGCCGTTTGTTTGTGTCTCTACTGATTTTCCTGTTGGTCCAAATCGGTCCCTGTGGCGGCGTTGATGACGTTGCCCCTCAGCGCCCCGAGTCAGCAACAGGGCATGAAGTGTGCTAGAAGCGCCTAAAGAACAGCTGCCGAATAGAAAGCCCGTGTAGCACGGATATCGACACAACCCGCACCCCAATAAACTGTTTGCTTCTCGCCCGCAAATACTGAACTTTTCACCAAAAAATTCGTCTTCCTCTCTTTTCTTTTCATTATTATTCTTTTTCACCTTCAAGATCAGCCATGGAGGCCCGATCACTCGCCTCCGTAAACATCTTGGCCGCAAATCCTCCACAGTACCCCCACAATCCGTCAGAGAAAAGGCACGAGCCATTAACACTGTACATATCAAGGGTGCCAGGAACAAGGGGTATGTATTCCCTCCATAGCTTCACAACACCCGAGCAAAGACTAACTGACTACAGATGTTATACTCTCACCTTTTAAGCCTCAGCTGAAAAATGTTTCTGTCGAGGATGTGGCTAGTTGTTTATACTACGTCCACCTAGAACCGCCAGTGTCATCAGATCCATTTATCCCGTCACCGACCCAGGACTATGACAATGGGAGATATACAGACGAAGCCCACTCACCCAACTCAATTCCGAGAAAGCCCTTACCGGACACGGCGCTGCCCATGAAACCCCAGAACACGCCAGCAAACTCCAGGCTGCAGCCCCCTCCCAGCGGTGTAGGACACAATACACATACTGACCAAAGACGACGGGGTGGATCGGTTAACTCATACGATGCTCCAGGCCTTCAGATTCCGCTCAGGCCTGTGAACAAAGCCATTCCAGCTCACATAGACGACCTGTCGACAGACACTGGCCGATCCGTACCAAGAATTAGCACCGACATGCCAACCCGAAAGCCACTGGGACCTAGGCCCATGGTGACATTGGCCACATCAGCACCCGACAAAGCGACCCCTTACTTGTCACATGATCATTTTGAGCGAGCAAATGGCAGGGACCAGATGAGACACCATGGGCACGGCAATGCCAGCAACAGAAACAGTCGTTCTCTGTCGCCTCGGAAGAATGGCAGGAAACCATCAGCCCCATTCACCCTAAGCCTTATCCGACGTGATCCAAGCTCTGGGGCCCAGTGGAATGTGGGAAAGATTTCATCGCATCAAGTTGAGGAGCTCATCGAAGGGCCTGATGGACTACTATCTCATCTATCTGCAATCACCGAAACGTCATCATCTTCTTCTTCTTCAAATCCACCCATAGACATCCAGATAGAAACGTCAGGTTATGCCAAATTTCGTGGTATGCCCTCAAGGAAGAATGGGGGCGCCAGCGCAAGGATGTCCGTCGATGTGGCAAGCTTGGCTCGGAATGCTCCCAGCAACGGGTATTTCAGCCGACAGGTCGTCATGTCGTATTCCAAGAGCTGGACTTCCAATCTCAAGGACAAATTTCAGCGCATGGAGCATGCAGCTCGAAAACGAGCCGATGGCCGTCATGATAGCGAAGCATCCATTGAGTCGTCGAGCTCTGCGGATTCGGGTAAAGACACACAGCACCCCGTCGGAAATCCAGACCAGCCGGGGATGAAGCCGCGAGGCTACGTGTTTGCAAGCCCCTGGGATGGTCATTGCGAATTTCGCACAGGAAACGCAGGTCGAAGCGTGCGATGTCTTCATTTCCCAGACGATAGTCACACGGCATACAACCCCTTGGTAGCAGATCTCGAAACTCAAAAACCCAAGTCCGGGCCCGCCACACTGAGTGAACTGCGATTCAATCTTCCCAACTCGGACCTTTTCCCCACTTCCTCAGACGACGCAAAGGACCCCATACGCGGACACTTTAACAAGTTTCTCAAAGCTGCAAAAAATGCCCGTCGGGGTGATGATGATGATGATGATGACGATGACGATATGATCTCTCCGTTTGATGTGAATTTAGGGGGTGAAAAGGCCGGCGGTGGTAATCGAGGTAAAAGAGCTAAACTGGGCAAACTGATTATAGATCATGACGGGTTGAAGATGTTGGATTTGTTGGTGGCGGCGAATATGGGCTTGTGGTGGGGAGCATGGGAGCGAAGTTTTTAGAATCTGGAGCGTGCATTTATTACCATGAGCGTGGGGATTTTCACATGATGATTACATCTAATTACTTAATATCGTAATTAACTAGGATCCGGCTATGAAAACATGAGTCGCTGTTGAGACCTATCATCTGGGCAGCTGAATATAGACAAATATTGTACTTGCTTCAATTACGTCAGCTTTTCAAGCGGAATGGTGTTGGTTGTCCATTTCACAATTCACAACGTCTTTCCGTCTTTTAATGTTGCCTTATACATGATCAAACATTCACCGCCTCGGACATCATCTACAGAGATAAGATGGCGAACATACTTCAAGGCACAGAAAACGGCGCAGAGGATGCAACATATCGGCATGTCCGTATCCAACCACAGTGCGGGGCTTGTCAAGAGACCTTTCAGAGATATGACAGCCTCATCGCACGTAGGAGCGCAGTTTTTTTTTCTCTCCTTTTTTTCTGTTCCTAATACTGTAGCTAACTGATAAATGCAAAATTTCTTAGTATGTCGCCAAGATGATAGAATTGAGGCTCACGACGCTCATAAATTCGCGTTGGCTGGATATTGCGAGCAAGGAAGCCCGCGGAACTTGATATTCTGCAAAGCGCCGTTTTGCATGCACTGCCTCTCTCAACCAGATACCGCAACCATTCACACAGATTGTTTCCAGCTATTCCTACAAGAATGCACAGCTAAAGACAAATATTACCGTCTATGGCAAGCTTCGATAGCTATGCTCCCATGGCGCCACTGTCTTGCTCTGCGCCTTCCCAAGGCAAAGAACGTGAAGATGCTAAGTGGAGTCGGCAAAGATTTGTATCTAGCAGCACGAAAGCATTTGCCGTTGGAATTGATGGAAATGATTGGCTCCTACATTGACTCGGATTTAATCTGGCGATACGGGGCAGTCATGGAGCGAGCAGCTAGCCTTTCGCTGCCTCAGCCCAATGACGGTAGGAAAACTATACCGCTTTGTGATGTGCTTTGCTGGAGCCGCAACGATGGGGTGTTGGTTTGCGATAGCTTGGCGGATATGGCTCAGTTGATGCAGGTTACTATTGACTGTTGCGGTATTCAAAGGATTGAGCGTATATCTTCTCGGGAGAAGCTAGCGGATTGTGCTCCTACAACATACCAAGTCTTTATTGTTGAGTATGCCAGCAAGCTCGGCTCTGTTCAAGCATGCTTTGAGGCAAGTTGTAACCTTTCCACCACTGGAGTAGCACTAATTATGAATAGTCTGGATATTGCCGCCTTTCTTTCTCACAGCCTATCAGCATCACTTTCTTAAACAGCCCTCTGGCGCCTGGATGTTACCCATCCAGAAACGCCGTTCCAAGAATACCATATCAAACACCCAAAACGACTTACACGCCGCCAATCCAGCAGTATAGCCGACTTGAGTTGATTGACACTCGCCCATGTTTCGCCATAACCTTTTTTGTAACACGGCAGTCAATCGTTGGCATACACGCGCATACATCCAAGTCCCCAAATGCAAAGGAGACGTTTCGACGTCTTCCACCTTTATCCCAGTTTTTTGCCACCTGGTTCTATCTTCCATTACATCTACTCAACCCTGGCCGTTCACAAGCGAACCACGAGTACAAGTTGCAAGTGTCACTCGAGCACCGCTAAAGAACGTAACTACTGCCTTTACATTTGTGGATCATGAACGCCAGTTTTGCAACGGCATTGTTCTACAGTATGATGATGGAATGGTCAAGCACCTTGGACAATGTCGGCTCGGTGTTGACACAATGAAGTGCATTCAACGTCCTGAGTACATCTGCTATGCCGCAGCTGAGTACCGCGCTCTGTCGCCTGGTTGCACATACAAAGGTGTCATGGTTGAATTCAGCAGATGTGGGCATGCCCATGATACTCAGATGGGTACGACTTGGATATGCCACAAAATGAGTGGAATGGCAGAGTTTTGGTTTTCCAGGAACACCTCCGAGTTGGTTATTACGGAGGAGTAAGAAGACTAAAATTGAGCATTTTGCGATATAAGCGACCACCCTTCTTCTTGGATTTTACAAGGTATCTCAGACAGCTGAATGGAAGTCCCACAACTAAACATAAAACTTGATTCGCTGTAAAATATAAAAGTTAGTTCCAAGCTTGACTTGACTTTGGTGAATAACGTCAGAATAGTACCAAAAAGGGGAAATGAGCATGTCCACCAATCTATCTAGGTTGAAATCATGACAGGCTTGACAATAGCTTTGTCAGCATTAGCAACTCACTAGGAAAACGCTTCTCGCGACCTTCTTTTCCGCCTTGCTGAGGGCAAGCCCGTCATCAATTACAGCTCTTATCTGGACTGCCTTCCCCAAGTTCGCTACCTTGCTGAGGCATACGTCACCACACTTCCTCTCCACTCCGATCATCGTTGCGCCAAAGACCCTGCCGTGATGAGAGACATAGCCATGGCCTGTTTCCCAGCAGCTCAAGCCGAGCTTGCTATCGGACTCGCTGCCGCGCAGCATTGTAGTGTTGGATGTTTGTACTCGTCAGGCCCCGGGAAAGGAGAGTCTCTGCCTTGGTATAACATTTTGATTCCCATGGCTTCGTTGGAACTTGCCTCAACCAACAAGGCCGCTCCTCCCAAGTCCATCATAGAGCGCATAAAGGAAGAATCACAATATGCTGCTCACTCTAGCGCATTCTTCTCGTCGCCAGGCGTGGAGCTCGCCGCTCTTCTCTGTAGTGACACTGTTGGTGAGCTTGATGTGACCCCAGTCTTGCCTGGTATTGATTATACTCTTGATGGTCTCCTTTACACGAGATCATGTCTACCATCTACACCTCTAGCTGACGCGAGATTTGGACTACTACATTATCTGACCTAAGCCTTCTGCTGTGCCTCCACTAGAATCCACCCAATTCCTACTACAAGTCGAGCTGCAAGGGCATTTGGTCTCCCTTGCCTTGGACCGCGATTCACACATGGCACAGTTTTCGTGCCGTGCTACGCGAGACACGCAGACACGGGGGATTCATTAGCTCATGGGGAAACGCAACTAATGTAACTAATGCAAACTCCATTCAGCCCTACAATCAATGGCGGCAGAGTCTCACTAGATGGATTGTTCCAATCAATCCCCGTGCTACGTCCGTTGCTCGTCGCTCGCCTTTCGTCTAGAGCTCTCCCTGGTTCCAACAGCATGATGACAAATGATGACTGGTGCGTGGGCAGCTCAACTTGATGTAGTGTATAGTGCATAGTGACTGATTATATATAGGTATTGATTGACGCACCCTCCGAATGCGAGCCTGTGTCAGGTTGAGCAGCTTGGTCAGTGACTTTATCTAGCCTGAGTAATGTATTGCTTAGATTATCATGCCTACCCAAGGTAGAGCTATCAATCAAGGGCTAAAAGAGCCCCACCTGGCAGCAGGCGCGTTATACGCCTGCTGACCTAATCACTTATGAGTCCACCTAGTGAGTCTCATAAGAGTATCAACCTGATGACCCGTGCCAATTGAGCCGAGCGTTAGTATCAAACTGATGACCTGTGTCAATTGAGTCGAGCGTCAGTATTAAACTGATGACCTGTGCTAAATGAGCTGAGCATCAGAATCGGTGTAGGCCCTGCCTATACTTCTAGGCCTTGTAAAATCAATCACCAAAAACTTGAGGCTTTAATCCTATAAGAAAATTCTTATCCATGCTAAGTAAACCCTACTCCCTATTATATCTGCCTACTAAAGTTTTCGCTGTACGCAACAGCCTGATATCAGTGCCGACAACACTTATTATTTCTGTGCCCTGTTGCCACGCGTTCTATAATGGATAAAGTGGTCTCCTTGGTCCCCGGTAGCGTATGCTCCACGTTCATGGCAAGCCCATAGAATAGGCCGTTCTCGAGGTCGACTGCAATGGCTCCGCGTCCGCCACATTCAAAGCATTCAGTCAATAGGGTTGGCCATTCCTGGCGGTTTGTTAGTCTGTCACGGACAGTACTTAGTAACTCTTCAGACACACAGCCTAGCAAAGTTCGATGGCACTCTTTTAATGCTGTTTCGCGCTGGTCTGCTTCTGTGAATGCGTGCTCTCGAGTCACGTAATTGGACGCGGTACGCAGCACATCGTCTGCAGAAAAGAGAGCGCAATAGCGCACACCGATCGAGTGAAGAGCCATGAATGTAAGGCAGCACCTGATGTAGTGATCTCTGACGACGGTGGGTAATTGAGCAACTCGGTTGAACGCAGCGTAAATGGAGAGTATCTCGGCCGACGGGGACACAGATTTGCCAGCGGCTCCGCATATTAACAGACTGTTGGCCCATTCTCCCATCATTAAATCATGCGTGAGGCCGATGGTATCGTTGAGAATTGAGGCAATCATGTTAAAGCCAAGTGCGTCACTAAAGTCGAAATTCGGACATGTGGGCCAGAAGCTTGCGTTCAGGAAAGACCCGGATTCGATACCACGCCATACTAGCCCGTGCTGCCGAAGCCGTCAGCTTAATAACTAGCGCCTAGTTCATGACATATTGTAGTTGTTTTAAGCACTGCTAAAAGCTCAAAGGTTATTCATGAGAACTCTTTAAAAAGCTGCGGACTACTTTGGTTAATCCTCATTGAGTACACACAATTCAATAGTTTCTTGATTCATTACAAAACTCGCCTTGAACTATTGAGTTCATCTATCAACTACTTTGCATTGCCGCTAGTCCTCAAGGGACTACACTTCTTCATGATGGGGTCCAGCCAGAGTCGACCTGATGATTCTGATCTGGTTTGTGTCATTGGAACGGGCGCACTGGGCTTGGTGGCAATTACGAATCTTGTGGAACAGGGCCTCAAAGTGCAGGCGTTCGAGAAAAACGATTATGTCGGCGGAATCTGGCATGCCTCTGAAGACCCATCACAAACTTCAGTACTGCCAGGAACGAATATGATAACTTCAAAACAAAACGTAAGAGTAAATCCCCTTTATTTAGGCAGTTGGACTAATTACATGACCATTTAGAGCTATTTCTCGGACTTTCCAATGCCGCAAGGTAAGCACCTTTCCAAGTTTTCAACTATTGAGCTATCCAAAACCAGCATGGACGAGTTTCAATGTTAATGTAACGCAAAATTCCATCAGAATATCCGGATTTTCCATCGGCGAAACAATTCGAGAAATATCTCGAGCCTTATGCTCAGCATTCCAACCTCATGCAATACATTCAGTTCAATACTGTCGTTTCAAACGTGAAACGCAACGCAGATGACAATGTCTGGTTAGTATCCACCAAGAATATCAACACTGGTAAGGAACAAGTCAAGCGATTCAATAAAGTCGTGCTCGCCACTGGAGGGTACAACACAAAACATCAACCAACAGTCACGGGTTCAGAGAAATCCACAGGCGATATTCTTCATTCACAACAGCTTAAAGATCCAAGCAGTTATGCAGGTAAGAACGTGATGGTCGTTGGTGCAGGCCCAACTGGGGCCGACACCATCCGTTTTCTGGAGGAAGCCGGTGCAGCAAAAATATACCTTAGCCTTAGAAGCGGGTTTACCATGGTGAGTGCTTGTATAAATTAACAAACAAAGTTGAGAAACTCTGCTAAATGTTTACAGCTACCTCTAACGTTTGATGGAAAGCCTTACGACCACTATGGCAGTTGGTACTCACAGAATGTGTTTCGAAATGTCATTACATACTTCCCAGGGTTTGTCTGTGTGCTTCTGGACCTAACAATCCGACATATTCACAACACAACATTCCCTTTTCTTGGTCCTCTTTTGTCTCCTCTCAAACTTAAACGGCGAACCAGCGGTCTGTGTTATGGAGCACGAGGACTTATTGCTTCAGATCGCTTTTCTTACCAATTGAGGGATGGGGTCGCCGAAGCAGTACCAGAACTCCACGAAGTGACAGGCCCATCCTCGATCGTCTGCAAAGATGGACGAGAGATTGCAAATCTAGATGCCATCATATTCTGCACAGGATATTTTCAAGACTATTCAATCATTGAGGGACCAGGCAACCCCTTTGACCCAGATTTTTCTGCAGATCGGTTCGAAAAATACAAACAGGCACGTTTCCGCAAGAAAGATCAGCCATATCCAAGACTGTTTTACGGTCTGCTCTCGGAAAGATACCCTAGTTCGCTCGCCATTCTAGGTCACTTGGTCACTCTGCAAACCATTCTCATTCAAAACGACCTGGCAACGATGGCGCTTGCAGCTCTCTGGTCTGGCAGCTACCCACTCCCCTCACAATCCATCATCAAGAAGCAAATCGACCAACGCTATGAGTTCGTTGTCAAGACACTTGACAGTGGGCCGATGCCATACCTAGGCCACGAGGCTAGTGATAATATTGAAGGGGTGTACCAAGACACGCAAAAGCCGCGTGGGGCTGAAGTCAGCAAAACCAAGTAGGTAGCAAAGTAATGGAGCGGTTGCGTGGGGTTTATACAGGGTTACTTCTTATATAGATGAGATGAATAATTTATACAGCTGTCTATCAATGTCTGTCGAGAGCGCCATAACCATGTAATAAGAACGTATGACGGACTTACAAATAGAAGTGTAGGGTGTGCTGTTTTTGGTTCTCTAACCATCAGAGCAATGTCGCTGACACATCATCTCACACGTGCTCTCCCACGTGACAGCTACACCACCAATCATCAGCCCAGCATTGTAATCCCGCAGGCCTAGCGAAACGTCGGAGCCAGCAGAAGATCAAGCACGTCAAAAACCGTCCAACCGCCCATCTCTCTCCCCCCACCCGAAAAGGCGCGAAGCCGGCTCTGAACCTCGTTCAATTGCGCGCGAACCTCCGCATCCCACCGACACATTGCCAATGGCGCCGGCACTGAACGCCTCCACGGCCATGATGGTCCGACGACAGCTCACCCGAGCTCCAGCAGCAGCGGCGGCGGCCAACAACGCCGTTCTCACGATGGCGAGTCGGACGACAATGATGGGCCTCGTCTACCAGCACCAACAGAGGGGGTACGCGACGCCCATGGGACCCCCGCCAAAGGATTTCCGAACGAGCAGACGTACCGAGTGGCCGTGGGACAAGGAGAGCACGCTGGATCGGATGGGCAAGTTCTTCCTCATGACGGAGATGGCGAGGGGGATGTACGTTCTGCTGGAGCAGTTCTTCCGACCACCGTACGTTTGAATGACCTGGACTTTTTCAACTCTGAGAAGGAGGGAGAAATGGGAGGAGGGAATCAATTGGCTAATTGAGATGCTCAGATATACCATCTACTACCCTTTCGAGAAGGTATGTGGGATTAGGCCCCGCGGAGCCATTGGGCAATTGCACATCTGGTCTAGGCCTGTTGAATAACGAAACCATCTAACATTTATCACGCAGGGCCCAATTTCCCCTCGATTCCGTGGCGAGCACGCCCTGAGACGGTACCCCTCTGGCGAAGAGCGCTGCATTGCCTGCAAGCTCTGTGAAGCTGTACGTCACCCCGGACTGAACTCACATACCGGGCTTATTCCAGCCTTTGCTTTCCATGCCAGGATCAACTCATACTTACTCCTTTATTATAGATCTGCCCCGCTCAAGCCATCACCATTGAAGCCGAAGAACGTGCCGATGGATCCCGCCGCACATCTCGTTACGATATCGACATGACCAAGTGCATCTACTGCGGCTTCTGCCAGGAGTCATGCCCTGTCGACGCCATCGTGGAGAGCCCCAACGCCGAGTACGCTACCGAGACGAGAGAAGAGCTGTTGTATAACAAGGGTAAGCCATCTTCTCCTCTATCCCATGTGCAAACCCATGTCTCGCCAATCTTTGTACGGTCGTTGCCGTCATCACACAGACTTCATGATGTTGTGCCACACAACCTCATATACAAGCAATCTCTTAACGAACAAATAATCTTATATCCCATCTATGCACACCTTACTAACTAAACACTTTTTACAGAGAAACTGCTCTCCAACGGAGACAAGTGGGAGCCAGAACTCGCCGCCGCCATCCGAGCTGATGCGCCCTACCGATAAACACAAACCAAAGGGAATACCAACAGGGCCAATTTTGATATTCTAGTTCTTTTTTTCTCTTTGTACTATGTGGCGGAGACAGAGAGAATTGCCGAGGTAGAGAAAGAAAACCAGTCTCAGGAATGGCTTGTACATAACATCAGAGCTTTTAAAGAATTTCCCTCGTCTGTCTTTTTTTTTTTGCCAATTCAATACTCATCATTTCGCCATCTATGTTTTAAGTTTACGTTGCAATATGTTGAAATAATAGTTGTATTAATACGGTTCATTGTTCATACTGCGTTACTTGGCATAGGCCTCCCTTGGTCCTCGCGGTGATCATCTCCCAATTGCCCTCCACACCAGGCTAACGTCATTAAGGAAAACTCTAATTCGTCCATTCATTCACTCTCCCTGTTTTTTTTTATTCTACCTATTCCTTATTATATTTGGGATAACACTGGCGCGTCTTCAACTTGCCAGCGTCCCCAGCCGCAAACAACAACAACTCCATCAAGCCAACGGCCACCTGGCGCATCGACTCGTGATACTGCTTCTGCGTTGGGTAAAAGGGGCACGGCAGGCCGCTTTCGTTGCCAAACTCAATGGTAAGGCCTTGGATGCGCTTGGCGTTGCACTTTTGGCCGTAGTAGCCGCTGAGGGAGTAGTCTGTGCTGCCGCCGGATGTTGGGTAGAGATCCGCGCTCTGTTGAGGGGAGTATTTGATGCTACCGGCTTTGGACATGGCGGCGCTCATGCGCGTGGAGATGAGCTCCTGATCACGGAAGTCCTTAGCTTCAATGAACTCGCGGTAGACGCTGTCGGCGGGATCGGTGCCCAGGAAGCCGCGCTTGCCATTGTACGTGGCGTTGAGGAAGTTTTGAGCAGGATCGGTGGTCTGGGAGTTGTCGTCACCCCAACTGTACAAAACGTCGCCGCCAAAGGAGTGCAGATCGAGGAACCACGAGAGATCGGGGTATTTATCCATGACCCAGGCAACGTTCTTCGTCTCCGGCTCAGACCCAGGACCGGGACCGTAGTAGACAGGACTGGATGGGTCATCCGACGTAGAATAGTCGGCTTTTGGGTTGAACAGCTTCTTGAAGTCCCACATAGCGTCAAAGTTACGGTTCAAATCCACGCCAACGCCCCTACCGGTGCCGGGATTACGGTTCTTGCGCCAGCAAGCATGGTTCTGCTGGTCATAGGCCACACCGTCCGGGTTGACGAGCGGCACGATGGCGATGCCAGCCGACATGGCGATGTTGACCTGGCGGTTATCGTAGGATTGGCCACCCCATTTGATACCGACGCCGTTGGCATGAGCGCGCAGCAGGTCGGCAATGAAGTACAGCACATGGTCAGGTCCACCTCGCTCACGGGCATGCAAGCCGCTCTGGATAAAGACACGGGGAGATTTTCCAATAACAGCACCCTGCACGCGGCGCTTGTCGTGCGTGGTATGCGGTGTTGTGAAGAGCTGGACGCTGCCGAAGATGGCGGAGAGGCCCTTGAGTGCTGAGTCGACCTCCTTCACGCTGAGGATGGACTTGAGGTCGCGGTCATTCATGCCCAGCCCTTGGGGTGCAATGGTGCCATTCTTAAAGCGGTCGCCGGTGCCGATGGAGAATCCATCGCTGTTCTGACGTCGGCTGACGAAGGATGTCGAGGACAGGGATCTCCCCTTGAAGGAACCGCCTCCGATCTCCTCAGGCAGCAGGCAGGCTTGGGTGGTCAAGCCGAGACCGACGAGCGGCAGAACAGCACTCTGGAACTTCATGATGTGTGTGATGGAGAAGTTACTGGGACCCCCAATCACCCGGTGGCTTTTTCACAGGGTGGTTGTGCTGTGCTGTGCTGTGCGTCGTTGCTTCTTTCACCAGCATGGGTGTTGCTCGCTCGTTGCCCAAGAGACAGAAAAGGAGTCAGTCCAGATCTCTCTCTGCAACAGAAGAAAAACAGTTTGAGCAGGAAGTGATTCGAGAACGACTGCCAGCCGTCAGTGCAACCGGGAAGGATCTTTGCTATATAGGCGAACCCGGGGCCTGTCATGGCGAGCCTTGTTGGGCGTGTTTGGCTGGCGGGCCATGATCGTTGGTTTCGTCGATCGACGGCCGCCAAGTCCCCGACTCGGGAGGCGGAGCTCGTATAGGGGGGGCGGACAGCCTGAGCGCTTGGGTTGGTTGGGCAGGTCGGCCGCTTTCCCCAGAGCTGGGGTTAGCGCCTGGATCGGTGGTGCAGCACAGTGCTCCGGGTGGTGTGGTGGTCCGGCACTCACAGCGCTTGTAGATCACTGTAAATGTGAGTGATACCTAACATTCCATTCGCTGGTGGTTTAGGTAGCATTAGACAAAGAGCCCGAGAACACACAGCCCATATAATGCCCCAAGAGCGGGCAAAGAAAACCATCCAGAGTTTCATTTCATCATTAGACAATAACTTGCCTTTTGCTAGTCATGTCACTACATCCAGCCTGCGCCAGGCTCCCGTATGCCGAAGCAGAAAAAAGGGCCAGCCTAGACTTTTATCCAACCATGCACCTTGCCGGCCAAACCCAGCCAGTTCGAGCAAGTGCCTATCGGTAGGCTGTTAAAGAGGCTTGATAAGAGGCGTCATCCACTGTAAAGCCCACCGCCAGCCCACCTCGTAGTTCCAGAGCTGCCGTGTTTGGACCAACAAGTCCGTGTTGAAAATGCCGAGCGGCCGTGCATGGAAGGCATCGAATTATTTGGGTGTGCGACTTGGGTCACGAGTGAAAATGGGGAGATTGGGGAAAAGCCTGTCGCCTGGGGAATATTTCCTTTGATTGCTGGAGGAGCGCACGGCCGTGGTCTGCCATGCAGTGCAACTGTGCAGCTGAACTGGTTGGAGATCAGAGCGCACCGGGCAAACACATCCTTTTTCTTTTCCTTTTCCTTTTTTCCCTTTTCAGCGCATTGCCTCATCACTCAGCTTGCATTACACAAATCCACTGGTTGGTTGAAAAGCGTGGATTTTGTTAGAATCACACCGACTAGCCGTGCAGATCTTATCAGATCACTGCAAAGCATGTGCATTTCCATCACACGTCTAGTGTATCAGTCTTCCACGGGGATTTTTCTAACTTCCCCGACCTCGGTCGTACGACTGGCTTTTCTCGTCAGCGCCGAGGATGAGCGGGGAGGAGAGGTATTGACTGCATTGTTGATTCGCATAGAGTGCGATACACTTATTGATGCTTCTATTTCGAGTTGCATACGTTGGATGCTACACGCCATGTGACTACTGCAGACACATGCATGTATCTGATCCTAAGCCTGTGCCACATCTACAACCCTCCCGCCTTGATATGTTTTGCTCAATGTTTTGCTATTGAATAATAACCTACTGGGGATGATGACCCAACCCACGGAGTCGGCTTCGCAACTTTCCCAGGTTACACAATACTGTAACCCGCCACATCTTTCTTAGTGAGACATCCTGTAACTGGTAAAAAGAATCCGTGTGCGGCCTTTAAAAGTTCAACGGCTGACTCGCTCAAGATGCAGGGCACTGATGTTGGTACTACTATCAATCTCATGCTGAGACATTCGAGTTCCCCAAAATCCACCTTTACTCCAGGGTAGGTGACGTACCTCCCCAAAACGGACATTCAATTCATCAGCCAATGACAGCACTCGCTTCTTCTGCTTACCTGAGCACCGCAGCATCATGCCGCAGCACGTGACGCCGTCCCTGCTCTTGCCGGTGCTCCAGCTGCCCCCCAGTGGCCCCAGTGCGTCTAGCTCCAAATCTCGTGGCCCAAACGGTGACGAGAAATTTATCCTCGCCAATTCAACGCACCTCCATCACGCCTCTCCGTCTCCGCGACCCGCCTTCATCCCGCACGCAGCCAATTCCTCGACCCTCAATTGACCGCCTATCGCCGCAGCTTTCTCAAACACTCATCATGTTCCGCTCCGCCATCCTCCGCTCATCCGCCTCGGCCGTTCGCGCCGCCGTCCGACCCGCCACCTCCAATGTGGTCCGGAGAACGACACTACTGGCAGCTCCTCGAGTTGCTGTCCCTCGTGTTCAGAGCCTCGTTGCCGTGAGGATGTACAGCGCCGGCGCTGGCCTGAAGAAGGAGGAGGTTGAGGGCCGCATCATGAGCCTGCTGCAGGGCTTTGACAAGGTAGGAGGATTGTTCTTTTCCATATGTCATACTCTCGCCACGCAACGATGCATCTATTGTTGGAACAGATACATGCAGGGAATGCAGCATCAGCTTCATCTGAACGCATTAGCAGCGGAAAGGGGAGTTGAAGGAAGAGAAGAGTGTTGATGCCTTCTTTCCCCGCTACTCTCTGTTTTGCCCTGTTTGATATACCAATATGGAATGACTTGCTATCTATGGTTCTTTTTACTTCGAGTTCTGAAACATTGCTAATCGTCATTTGTTCACAGGTTAACGATACCACCAACGTATGTTACAATCTGAGTCTTGATAGGCTCCCTGAACACATTACCACCCAGATTTCATAGTCTAACCATCGACAAACAGATCAAGCCCGTCGCACACTTCGCCAATGACCTTGGCCTGGACAGCCTGGACACCGTCGAGGTCGTCATGGCCATCGAGGAGGAGTTCAGCATCGAGATCCCCGATAAGGACGCTGACACCATCCACTCCGGTATGTCCTTCAAATGAGGCTTTTGTCTTTCTAAGTGTACATATATACTGACTCAACATTTCCCCCCTCTTATAGTCGAGAAGGCTGTCGAGTACATCCTCAACCAGCCTGATGCCCACTAAACAGCTCAATTTACGGCTCCGGAAACCGCCTCTCTCTATTCCGCTGTGTGATTTCTCGATGGACATCTCCAGCCCATATATTGCGATACCTTCGGTATTTTAAACAGTACAGGATTGGGAGTTGGTGCGGGGAACCCATGGCTTCTTCACTAATGAATTTTTTCCTTTTTCTTCTGGTGTGCGGTCGCGTTGTTGCGCTAGAAATGTGCTATGACGACAGGAGGGAGCCATGTGGTTGTTCAATCTTCAAATGAGTCAAATCTGCGGTAGAGAGAGAGAGAGAGAGATGGATGGAGACAGTCAAAACATTGGGTCAAGTTGACATTTCCACTCGAAGAATTCGGATGGTTCTTTGTATTTTTGCCCCCATGTCTCTTTCGTGTTCTAGGGAGATGGATGGTAGTGACAAACAAAAAGGCGGACCCCGGAGGAAACATTGCAAGAGGGGACGAGATGTCGTGATGTTTTTTATGTATGGGAAGTACAGTCATTAGATTTTTGACGTAGTTATCCCTTGTACTAGTGTATAGAACCATTTTTACTCTCCATTTCTTTTTTGTTTCCACAATAAAGGACATTGGACATATATACGAGTAGGAGTTGGAACAAATTATGTGCGAAAAAGCAGTATGAAGTAATATCGACTGGTTATGCATGCATCACTGTAGCTAGGTAGGCAAAACAAGTACTATTTGCAAACTCGCAAAAAAAGGGCTTCAAAAATCCATAGAGATGCACGTATTCCCCACCCCCACCTCCAAACTTATCTTCCCAGGCCCTTCCCAGCCAAATTGCCAAAATGAACAGCCCCCCTCCATGAGAATTGCCTCTCAACGCTTCTTCTAGTAGAGTAAAGCAGGAAAAGAAAAGTCCGCTATTCGTTTCACCAAAATGCGTTCTCTACACAGCATGAAAATCATCACATCGTTCACTCCCCCGACTGTTATCAAGAAATCAAAGATGGAAAACGGAGTAGAAAAGTCAAAACACAAACAACCATATATATCAAGGGAGTGGATGGAGATAAAAAAGCCTCCTAATGCCGTTTCTTAATCTCTCCAAGAAACTACCACGAGAGGGGAAACAGTGAAAGGAGAGAAGAGGATACGGGATCATAACACAATACTTGCATTTCCAAAAAAAAAAAAGATGTAGAAAAATAAGAGCATATCCGTCTTACTCGTCTTCCTCCCCCGTAAATAATACCAAAACAGTAAACAGCATACTCCCCCAATCCCCCTGAAATCATTTGCATAGATGGTAACCCAAAAAACGTCTCAGTGCATGTCTGTGCGTAGATGTGATAATCAAATAGAGAGGAAAACGCCGTTCCTGTATACCATGCCCAATTTTCCAGTCCTCAAATGATGAAACAAATACCTCAAATCAGATTTTTCTGACTTTGCATGTGTGTGTTTTGTTTTGGGTAAAAAAAGCTAGCCGCCGACGTGGGTGGGACAATGAATGACAAAAAAAAAAAAAAGAGTAGAAAAAAAAAAGGCTTCAGAGTCCCTGGAAGTCTTTGGTGGATGTGATGCTCGCTGAGAGAATGCTTCTGTATCGTGCAGCCGTACAGTTCGTTGTTCATCAGTCCCCGGCGCAAAAGACTGCAATCATTTTGCCGCATTCGGTTGGGTATCTCGTCTAGGACTTGAAGGAAATCGATATATGTCTTTTTTGTTGCTTTTTTAAAGGTTGCTCATCGTCCATTCACCGAAACTGCATCTCTTCCTTCTTTGGAACCATTGGTAACACCTTTGCCGGCCACGGCTCCAGCGTAGCTAGGGAACCCCCCCACTGCCATTCCAGCAGAAGCCCGTTTGCGCATTTTGGCAACAGTAGTATCGTCTTCCTCCTCCATGCTGAACACAAAGGCAGGATCCTCCTCATCAATAGGAGTAGTGAACCGGCCAGTCACTGATGAGCTGATACTGCCGCTGGAAACATGGCGCTCCATTATGCGGTCTTTTCCAATCGGGGCAATACCACCACTGGTAGCACGAGAAGGATGCAGAAGAGGGCTAGGGCCACCAAAGCCATCATCTAGGCGGGTACGCTGTAGCTGCTGAGACAGAACTGACATGGGCTCTGTTCCAGATCGGATCGCAGAGGGTCGAGACAGAGATCCGGAGACGGTATGGCTGGCGCCGCCCATTTCTTGGGCAAGTGTCGAGTTCCGTAGCGGACTTCCAACGTGGCCGAATGCAGATGCGGCTGCGTTCCGTGCTGATCGGGCCAACTCCTCCTCTTCCTTCTGGCGTTGGAACAGAGGTCCCCATCTGCTTGGGCTTGTTCCGATGGGACTACCATACTTGGTGATGCCGTCGATGCTAAAGTCGGGTTGCTCAGCACGCATGGATCCTCTTCGGGCCTTTTCCTGTGGGGTTAGGAGATCCTGCAGATTCTCCGGGACGTAGTTCTCAGGAAGGTTGTCGTCCGCGCTATCGTCAACAAAGGCAAACTCTGCTTCCCAGTCTCGGTCCACTGATGTTGTTTTGGGAACACTCGAGCTCATCATTCTCGGCTTGGAAAATCTGGCAGAGTGCATGGTTCGCTTGCCGAAGTACTCATCGCCCGCGATATTGTGCGAGCTAGGTGGGCTACCTGGAGTGGGGGTGGCGAGGTGCTCGGATGAGCCGAATGCAGAATTGTGCAGGAGTTTGAGAGTGTCGGTGGCGCGGGAGTCTTTGACGCTGCTCAGCGAGGGAGAAGGGGACTCGAGAGTAAACTTGGATGGGACCGAGGACGGCCATGGTGCAGCGGGGAAGCGAGCTGCGTTGGAAATGCCGTTGGAATCAAACGAGGCGGGAAGCGGGGCATCGAGAACAGACAGACCCTTGCCGCCGTTTGCAGGAGAAAGACCGAATCCAAGACGGGTTGGGTCCTCGTCGCGCGGAGAGCCGTAGTTGGAGTTGGGATATGAGTAGGGTGTATCAATGGTGGGCAGTCCGTTTTCGAGGCTTGGCTGGTGGTGAAGATGGTGCTGTCGCTCGTCGCCCATGTAGGGGAAGGCCGACTGATCAGCGCCATAGAGCGAGCTGGTGAGGGCACTGGTCGTTGACTGGTTATACGGATGGTTGGAGGGAGCCGAAGTTGTCGAGCCCGAACTGGACGCTGTTCGTCCGGCGAGAGCGATGGGCGTGACGCCTATGGTGACACCATTCTTGCCGTAGTTGATGCGGCGGCCGTCGGGAAGAATATGGATGTTGGCACATTTGGGGCCGAACTTGCAGTTTCCCTATAGTTCAAAGAATTGAGAGACCAATGTTAGCCATGCAACGTGCGTGAGACTGTGGTGGCCATGTCGCCACAATATCAGATAGATCGTGGAGTGGGGGGATAAGCAAGGGAGGGCGGCGCACCTTTGCAAAGTACTTGCAAATAGTTTCGGCAGCAGCGCCCAGATCGTGGCTAAAGGGACAGGCATTGCCGGCCTGGCAGGCGCCCTGGCGAAAGAACTTGCACGGAACATGCGCCGTATCTGGCAGAGCAACAAAATGTCAGCAAGTAAAGCCTAGCGAAGGCGCTTGGGGGGGTTCGTGGGCAGAGGGTGAGCGAGAGGGAGCGAGAGAGCGGCATTTGAAGTGAGGGTGGTGGGGAGACTGGATGGGCAGAAACGGGCTCTGGATGGTGCAACGTCAAACGTACTCGGAGGGCTTCGCGGCATGCCCTGGGTGCTGGCGCTGGCGCTGTGGGCGCCGTTGGAGATGCTGAGGCTGCTGCTCCGGATATGGCGGTACTCGGGCATCGTGGCGGTTGGCAGAGAGAGTCGATGCGGCAGACGACGCTTCTCGTGGGGGGAGGAGGCAGTCGGAGGGGCAGGAAGAGGAGGAAGAAGAGGAGGAGGAGGAGTAGTAGTAGTAAGAGGAGAGGAAGAACTGCGGGCGTGCCGGGCGAGGAGGGGATTGCGGTTTAGCTTCAGGTTTGGAGGGCCCGACTCGGCGGGCGGCAGAATGGGGGCGCCGGAGAGAGAGGCGGTGATGGACCGGTGCGCTGTGGCTGGGCCTGTAGTCAGCGCTGTGCAGGCGCTGGCGGCAGTGGCAGTGCCTGTAGCAGGGCCTGGAACCGTCCCTGAAGCAGCCCCCGTGGGCGCTGTATTGAGAAAAGCGGTTGCCGCCGAGTACCACAGCTCCCCAGTTGTGTGCGACGCCGCCCTCGGTGTTGCACTGATATTGTTATTACCCAACGTCGCACCTGTTGATGTCGTGGGAAAGTCTCCTCTCGTTGCTTCTGCTGAATCGGATGCGTATTTATCGCTGTATATATATGAGAAATTGAATGGGCTGTTATTACTACTGCTGCTGCTGCTGCTGCTGCTGCTGTAGTTGCCGTTGACAAACCCACCACCAGTGTCGGTTTGAGGCGAGTGAGGCAGTCCTGGCTGTCTCCCTGATCTACTCGAACTTGTAGGGTTCCCCGCGATATCTTGGAATGGATGTCTGAGCACGGATCGCAACAGCGCCCCCGGTCGTCTCAATCTACTGGGACCCGGGAGCACAGCGTACTGGTCAGACACTGTGGCCATCCGCTATGACCTGCTGGCGTGTGCAGTAGAACTTGTTGAGGCGGGGGAGACGAAAAGGAGTCTCCGGTCCCGAATATGTTAGTTTGTTTCGCTGTTCGCCCGCGTGTCGAAAGGAGGCTTTTGTATTAGAAGGCGATTTGTAAGGACGAGTATTGGTACACCACGGATTCGTACAGTTTGGGTATGGCTCGGTAGTTGTCTGTGGTATGGTTTGTTCTCGAAATAGGATGAAAGAGAAGAGAGAAGAGAAGACAGGAACAAAGACCAAAAACCAAGGACACCAAACGAGTATAAAAGGCAGGCGAACCGGCAGGCTGCGCCTTGAATCGAGATTAATGCGTACGGTAGGGCTATCGGCAAAAAAGTGTACAAAGCACTATTATTCGTACAGGGCGGCGGCGTATAAGTGTCAAGGTGCCGTGTAGATTGCTTGCTTGACGAGGCTGCCGATGGTCGCGCAGGTCAGTTGCCTGCCAGTCAGCAGGAACCAGCGCTGCGGGTCCGTTCAAAGTTCAAGTTGGAATTTCCCTTTTCAGCAGAAGGGGATGCATCGGCATTGGAAAAAAGGACGGGGGCGGGCATGAGACTGCGGCGGGATTTGCGGTACAAGGATGAGCGAGAGTGAGCGAGACGGATGTGGGAGCGGAGCTCGGTGGCATGGGGTTGCAGTTGCAGCCAAAAGGCACCAGACGGTCAAATACACACACACACACAGAGACAGACACACAAGGATGCACCGACTGACTGATCCTGGAGGGTAGAAACTTATATGGTAATGAGAAGAGGAGGGGAAAGAGGGCGCCGTGGGGGGAGAAAGGCCGATGAAGAGACCAATCCTACTTTATAGATATCATCACTTCTGGCCATGTTATGTATTTATTATCGTCTCTGCCTGTCCGTCAGGCCGGGGATGAGAAGCCAAACCGCTGCCCGAGTCTACCGAATACGTCAAGCTAGTCTCGCAGATGCAGGGCATCTATAACTTTTGTTCAAGCTATTAAACCCGGCCACTTCTGAGTGGTTGCTGTCAAAAAGCTAGGTACATATCTATACAAAATACGGGAGTATTCACATCACATATGAAGAATGAAAGAAAAGGGGAAAAAAACCGACTTACCTAGGAATACTAGGTACTAATTAAAGCTAGCAAGGTAGACTGCTGCGGCCCCAGCTAACCTCCCCAGTAGCGCCAGTTCAAGGTGCATGTGCCGTTTAAAGCGAGGGCACCTGGGGCAGGGCTGGAGGACTTGACAGTCTGATGGTGTGGGGGATGGATGGATGTGTGTGAGGAGGGTGTGGGACGCGGCGGAGGGTGGTGATCAAGGGCCCGTGTTAGAAGAGGTTTTGGACGGCGGTGCGCCACGGGGAAAGGCTGGAGAGAAAAAGTGATGTGTACTTACACCTACCTGATGGTGTGTGCCAGGTCTGGTTGAGAAGGCATCGAAACAACCACGTTTAGGGCGTAGAGGAATATGCAAGGTGGTGGGTGGTACGATGAAGATGAAAGTGTGGGGGATGTGCGGCGACACGAACGGAGATACCTACAGGCATACGGAAAGTGTGGCATATGCACAATTGTATTGAGCCTCCTGTTGGGTCTGCATACGTTTGTTGCATTGCATTGCTGTATGAACGAGTATATGGCTTTTTCTTGCTGTATATCAAAAGTGCATCTATACATGCCTACATTGAGTTTCTTGATCAACATGTCGTATCACTCCCACCCACTTTGTCCTTCTATAATTATCTACTCAACAGCACAACTCCAAGCCTAAATTAGAAATACAGCGAGCCCACCATCATCTCATCTCAGCATATCTTGTCATCTCACTCTTCACTGATACCCGGGCAGCAGAAGCTGTGTAATTCCATATCGCCACTTGAGACCAGCAAAGCTGTACAAGTAGCGTTGTCGATCCAAAGACGCAACGCACATAGCCTCCCCCCCTCCATCCTATCCCAAACCAGCTTTGTGGATTCTCTCGCCATCCCGCATTTGGGCGCCCCTTTCACCTTGATCGATACGAAGAATGACAAAATGACTAGGTACCCCGTTCACCCAGCCTACCTTGGCAGAACTAAATGATCCTTGATGTGCGTACGTATGCAGAGTAACGTACATTTAAGCGCTGATGATAATTCCAAACCCAATAGTTTGGGACAAAGTTAGCGGGCGGGCGGCTTCAAGTGCCTTTTTTCTTTTCAGCCCATCCCGTTCCCGTTTGGGTGATTGGTTTGTCCCGTTGACGGAGCATTTTTATTTATCCACGCGGGGCGGATCGGATTGCTATGGCTTTTTCTTTTTTCTCTTTGTTTTCTTTGTTTTTTTCGGGGTTAACCTAGTCTTGTGGTGGCCGAGCCGACTAAAAAGAAGAAATGAGGTACAAGTAGTATCTGTGGTCGTATAGGGAGGATCACGAAGTAGGTGTAAGTAGATCTGAAAAGGCAGCACAGCTGGCCATTCGCCCAATGCGGCAAGTATAGAGAGAGACAGACAGTTTACATGATCTTCTCGGATATTCCTCCATGCCTTCCTACATACATTTGTGTAGATCACAGCGCAAGTCGTGACGTAAACTTGATCTCATTCTCATCATGCACCCGTGCTTTTTACGCATTGTTAGCTTCTGCTATGTACCCTGTAGACCGAAAATGCCATGTTTTTGGAGACTTTTGGCATCTTCTGTCAACACAAATATGCATCCGGAGACATTTTTTCATGTTTGCTTGTTGGAGTGTGTCGATCCGCCGCGAATCCCACACCTCACCTCACCACACCACACCACACAACCCCCCGAATGGGGTGTCAAGTGTCTCTCCCAGCCAGGCAATGATTTCCAACAACCACACACACCCTTTTCCTTAGATGAACTGACCAAGCTTCAGGGTACAAGCCGGTGGGCACCATGTACACTTCTTTATTGCCACATTTGTGTCAAGATACTTTAACAATGTATCTGGCGGTTCCCTGGCTGCCTCTTCAGAATTGTTTGCAAGAATTATATTACTTTTTCCTAGATTAATAGATCATCATCAGCATGCGGCTGTCCCGCTCACAATCCTGTATTTGATAGCTTACGAGAAAGGTCACGGTGCCCCCCTCGTCTTCTTCCCCACTCACAAACGCACTTATCAATGCCGAGAGATACCATTTCTCCTTGTTCATCTCCCGTCGCAACCTAGCCAAAGAGCAGCGGCTGTCCCGCAACCACTAATGGTGCGCATCACTGCTTTGCCCACGAGACCATCCTACCCACGCTGAGATGATGATGTTACAGTCAGGTTGGTCCGGAGCTCAGGCCCGAGCCCAAGCCCGAACCTGAACTCAACACGAACCTGTAGTAGTACTATTACTGGGTTAGTAACTCATAGAATCAGAACACGCAACTCCCGAGTCTGGTCTGTGACCCTGTCCCCCTGCTCTCTAAACACCATTTGGATACAATCCGCCCCCCCCTCCTCTATTGACAAGTCTGGATACGATATGTGGGCGCATCCTCCAAGCATGATGTAGTTGTTGGGCCAGCAGGCCTCCTCTAGCTTGTTGATTTCCCGATGGTCCCGGGAGTAATCGATAGCCATTTCCCTTTCTATCCCAAGTCCTCCCCAGTCACCTGCTCTTCTAGCTTCCCCATATAATACAATGCGCCTCATTTTGCGGTTCGATGACGGAAGGCTCCGCCAGAGTTGACGATTGCTTACACCTAGAAGAGTGGCATGGGCGTGTTCCTTTGGCTTCCAACTTCGAGTTCGCGTTACGCAAAACGTGAGTTAATGGATCCGTCGGAGTATTAGTAGAATGTGAAGCTCTTCATTGTGCGCGCCATAAGCTAGCACGACATCAAGCACGCCGTTGTTGCACAGCAGAAAGGCCGCTTTTATACCCTGCAACAATATCTGCTATTTGACGTACTCGTTCTCCATGGCCCGGCGTAAGAAAGCAATCTCGTCGCCTCTGTCCGTGATGTTCAGCTTGCAAAATTGCCTTGCGAGCTGAGCTTCTGACGGCCATTGTTGAACATGGCATGACGGGCATGACGAGAGCCTGGATGTTGGTCGTTTGTACCTATTTCTACATGCTTGCCCACACGATCCAGGAGCACAATAGTTAGACATCAACCTGCGCACTGTGCTCAAACCCAGCATAACCGATCAAGGGTATGTTTCCTAGAAGCCGCGCCAATGCAGGCTGCACCGTTCATCAGCTTGCGCAGCCTCCCGCGCCACGCTACCCCAATCCAAGACAGGGTTGTCGCTGTCAGAATCCTGGCGGGCAGCCCTTGTCATTTGCTGCGGCTTTCGGTGAGGAGCGTACTAGCGATTAACAGATTTGGAGTATGGCAACTGGTTCGACTGCGGTCAAAGCCGGGTCGGTCAGCATCGGATCCCTACACAACCGAGAACCAGACTCTGGGGACGAAGGATCGATTCTGGCTGCGTAGGAATCAGGAGCTCTGCAGTCCAACACCAACCGGATCTGGGGAAAGGGCCCTACGGCATGCTGACGGCCTGCGATCACATCTTGCATTGTGCTGTATTATTAATAGCTTGTTGCCATGACAGATGGGCACATCAAACGTCTGCTTAGTACTACGTCGTACCTAGGGCGATGGAAGCATTCGTAGCTCTGGGAACCATCTCAACTGTTCGCGGCAGGTGCAGGTCATCATGGAACGTTTCTTGTCCCGCGCTCTCTTGAAGGATTTTGCTATGCGCTTGGCTACGCGCCGACTTTGGGTTGCATCGCCAGCATATCTCGTACTTTGTACTCTCTAGGGGATGCCTTTTCTGTTGATATGCGTGCTAGCACCCTTTAAACTTTGCTGGGGTTGATTGTCCGCCCGTCCCGCCCGTAGTTCCCTTTCGTTCCCGTTGTCGCAGGCTCTGGCTCGCTCGGCGTCTCACTGCAAGTTGTTCTTATTACGTGCATGAGGTCTCGTCGGATCCATGGGATGCCCTGGGAGCAATGGAATGCAGACAGAGGTTCCCCCTTCAGCCTCAAATGATGGCAACCCAGCATCACCAAGACACCCTGCGAGACTCACAGTTTTACTACGCCTCGTCATTTACTAGTCCTGTAAATGGCACGCACCTTTCTTCCACACGTAGCCAGCAGCCAGCAGCCAACAGCGGGGAGAAAACAAGGGGTGATTGGGTGCTGTGCAGGTATCAGTTGGAGGAAGAAGACAAACAGCATGCGAATAATAGCGAGTGCGACGCGCCAGCTAAATATTAGCCTCTTTTCTAGGTCCCAAGGTCCCCAACACGTTCCTTCCAGTATAGGTCCAGGCGACGTGTCAGTTTCCCACAGCGCTGTCGACAAGCCACAAGTGAGTGATTGACCTGGAAGTCGCAGCCACGGGCACCTGCAGTCTGCCAACCAGCCTCTCTTGTCTCCCAGTCTCTTCATCGCCTGTCCTCTTCCTCCTCCTCCTCCTCCTCCTCCTCCGCCTGTCCTTGCCATGCTTCAGCCTCCCACAGTCGCTAGCTCTATGCTTCGCAGCCGCATCATCGAGCTCCCCAAGTGCAGGGCGATACGAAACGGCAACCGCTACTCGCTTTATTGCAGCAATGACCTGATTTGGCACGCCCACCGCCTGTCTTGGGTCCATTCATCTGGCTCCGCAACCCTCCATCGCCCATCGCCATGTCTCACACCGACACCCTCAGACCTTCCACGCCAGAAGTGCCTGCCCCCCAAAATGATCAGAGCCAACGCTCCCCGACCGCCATGAACGCGCACAGTGCAGAGTAAGGCTACGCCCCATATCTATGTTTTGCTGCAATCCATGCTTTCGTACAGCCCTGGAAGACTGTTGTAGTGAAAGCCCACACGTCCCCAGTTCCTCATGGCACCCTCGCCTGCCGATTCGTTGCGCCTCTGTCGTGTGGTACGTGCCCTGTTGTTTTGCCCCCCTCCCCAGCTCATTTTGCGCGTTTTCCTTCCCGCAGGAGTTCGCATATTCGTTGGATTTTTGACGAATCCCGGCGCTGTAGATCCTGACATACAGTAGCCCGCCTCCACTCTAGAACGAATTGGTAAAGCAAGCCAGCAATGATTTTCAAGCGCAAGTGCAAATATCGGTGGCCGGACGATTAATCTAAAAAGTAGGGGACGCTCCCAATCCGGTCTCGCCAAGTCGGTGGGACAAGCCTAATGACCTGGGATTTTGCTTGCTGGTTTGCCACGGCAAATGGATGTAGTCAAGGACGACGTTGGGACGGCGTCACCAAGCGTCAACTAATACGTCTGTTTTCACCAAGCATAAATGTGGAGGGTGGCCTTCAGAAACGCCACTGCATTACTCTTGTGTCCCATGTGCATCCCATTGTCTTGGCGAGTACCAAGATGCCATGTCTCGGATGGCCTCCTACAGGCTCATCATCAGCTGGTCTCAGCCGCCTAGCTCAGAGCTCTCTCTGCCTTTTTACCTTTCCCAGCGAGGCATTTCGCATTCTGCCCAGAGATGTGCAACTTATATGCACTCATACACAATCATGCTCTCAGACACACCAGGACATCGCCAGACCACCGCCACTTGTTAGCTCTTCTCAACTCCGGCGACCCCTCAACGGGAGAGAGACAGCGCCACTCTCCCCCACGCTCGATGTCCCCATTGACTTTATTAGCTTCGTCTTCGCATTGCCATCTAGAGCCTTGTATAATGGAACAACTGATCTGCCTTTGCTGAGTTTTGCGCATGTACATCAATTCATGAGTCGAGAAGATATCTCCGCCATTTCTCATGTACAACGACACAGTTCATGCTATATCGTGCCAACATCCTAGTCTACCCTACTATGCAGGCTTATGCACATGGCACACCATTGTGCATGCGTCTCTGCATGCCGCCATGAACGGTCGTGATGGAGCATGTACAGAAGTTTTCCTCAGTGTCATGCGGTGAGTCTTGACAATCTCCGTGGTCGTCTCGTTATTGATGCCCACCCAGATTACCACTCCGACTTACACTTACAGCCATGAATATGTTAGTCATTATTTTTACATCAACATTCGACCTCTTACCAACCTCCTAAACCAACCCAAGCAGAAGTGAACATGTCAATCATTCTCTGTCGCATGTTGTCATGGCTGTCGCCCATCTGTTAGTCACTATCAATCCATTTTCAGCTGAATCCGTGCCTTTTTAGGGAGGCTTGTCGAGTGCAGCTGAAAATGAATTCCATAGTTGGCTTGGTGGCTGTGGCCTTCCGCACCTACCTAGGCTTGGCCCGTCCCAGCCGGGCTAGTCCGTTCACCAGCTCATAAGGCTCACCCCGAGCGTGCCTTACTGACAGGAGCAAACAAAAACGGTTTGAAGTGGTGTCTTTTTCGTATAGTTGAGTATTGCGACAGCCATGGCCATACGAAGTACGGGGTAACCGTGCTATGCCATGTACCCACACCCATGACCTCTGCCGCCGCACGTTCTTGCCTAGATCCTGCCGTCTCGGCTCTATTATGCCATTCTACCATATCCGCGCAACCCGACTTGCAGACGAGCGTTTACCTGGCCTTTCTTGTTTTATCCTGTCCTTGGGTCTGTTTCCTTGATCTAACGGGGCGAGGAATGGACAGGGATCACTACCTACATAAGAGCCGCGCCAACCGTTGTGCCCTAGTCAAACACCTCCCATACCCCCCTCACCAAATCGCTATCCGTGTGTTCTGCCAGATCTATCTTCTCAAATCCTGGACCTAGCCATCTCGCACATTACACCTCATGATCCCTGCATACACACTCTACTCAGGCGCCGGCTGTGACTCTGTCCAAGCCACTAGCCCCACGGGCTTCCAGGTCAGCCGCCCCACGATACGCACAACTGGAACCTGCTTCAACCATCAGGACCTTCTTCTTGCTTGCCTCTCTGAACGCGTCTTCATCCCCGTCTTGATGAACACCGCACTTGCAGCCTTGTTTTGAGTCGTCTTCTCACGATCTTCCAATAGAGCACAGGTACCGTCGCCAGTCACCAGTACAATGACGCTAGCTCCTTACCACCCCACTGCTTCCTTTATTTCCTACGCCCGGTTGCCCTCCCTTAGCATGTGGCTGTCGAGTCCAAGTACTCCTTGACGCCTTTTTATCTTTATTCTCCTACAGTGTCACAAGAAATGGTACTGTAAGCTAACCAGGATCTGCTTACCCCACAGCCGGGCATCTAGTACTGCTGGTGCCCACCGTGATTGTTTGATGGAAACCCGGCTGTATCCGAAGGTTGGGTCAATGACGATGTGGTGTAGAACCACGGACAGCCATCGCCAAATTTCCAGTCCATTTCAATAGCAAACCCATGGGTAATATTGGCGTTAAGTCGCTGTCATACTGCCTATCTGGAAAGCTCTGAGTTAGATGTGGCACAAAAGCCTACTGGAAAATAAATTCGCATTAATGGTTTCCCATCAGCGCGTAAAAGCCACTCAAACAGTCCAAATCTACGTTAGAGAAGGCCATGAAGAGGTATACCATGGCACGCCACACTCGCTTTCATACTCACTAGTCCCCCTTGCAACTTTTTCGATGGGTGCCACCCTCCCAAGTTCTGGAAATATAGAGTGGGCGGGCATGTGACACTTATGTTAAGGACTACCATGCAGGTGAGTGGTTGTCTTGTATAACGCTATAGAGCTCACAGAAGTGAAACCCGAACTTGTCCGAAGAAGCACATCCTTTATTATATTCAAGCTCAAAAATACGGAAATGGCGGATGCCAAGGCGAAACCGTGAGCCCCGACTCTGGTTGGTGTGGGACTCAACACCATACACTCACCAGCTTTTTGCAACCATCTCCCTTAACCATGTAGATCCTGGTACTGGACGAGCATTGTTACCGGCACGCAAGTTTGCGCATTTATCCTTCCTCTTCACCGTCCTGCCTAGTATATCGACGTCCACATCGTCAGTGAGCATCGCCACCACAGGGACGCGTTCCGATACGCGTCCTTCTGCACACCACCTACCCAAGGCTAAACACCCTCCACAGAAGGTTTAGGACATTTTACACTCTTCCCTCCTCCCTGGACCAGGTCGGAAGAGAAGAGGTTCATAGTTGCATTTAGGCTACTGCTTGAATTCGTATGAAGACCCGATTTGTGGCAGGCCACTCCCAGGATGCAGGTGGCTATATCAGTAAATGTTTGCGAACACTTTCCGGGTTATCAGAAAATAGTCACCTTGCTAGTTTGACGTGGTAATCGTGGGAGGGTGCGCCTGGATCAGGCAGAGCTCCAGTGGTGATAGCCGTGATAAGCTCCATGGCAGAAATACGACATTGTTCATCTAGTTTTATTTCATGGGATTGGTCCTGAAACGCCCGTGTTTATGTTCAGATGAGAAAAGCGAGAAAACTGAGCTTGTGAACAAACCATCCCTCCACGCTCACGAGCCACACTAATGGCGAGGATGGCGAAAGTGGAATTGCTGTTAAGAAGCATCTCTTCTCTGGAGAGCTGGTCTATTACCTACCTGTATCGTGTGCGCCCCGCGATCGACCTCTAAAAGGGGCCCGTTTCTGTGAATAAGATTGTTATTCTCGGGACCTGAAGAAGAAAGAAACTCTGGTCCGCGATATGCAGTAATTATTACTGTTTGCTGTGAACTGGGTTGACCTATCAAAGCAAGGCAGGGCTATAGGCAAGTCATCATAGTGCATCCCCCCCAAGCCCCAGGTTTATTCGGCACATTAAGTAATTGGTCCACTCAACAAGACATCAGCGAGAAGGGGGGGTAATATATCCCAAAGGCCCAAAAAGGCGACCACGATCTAGGCAGCTTCGAGACTAGATCAGTCCCGCGTGGCCCAAAACGCGACCTGGTGACAAGACCTGGGGCAGTGCGCCACATTTCCAGGGATCGGATGCGTAATCTATATGAGTGGCTTTGCACGACAGATGGTGGATATAGCGGCAACAGTTGGGCAAAAAAAGAGGCAAAATGAAAACATACAACAGCCGGTGTTCGCTGGTCGTCACCGACCCAACTACTAATCTGCCGGTTAATGGTTTGTCTATGGGAGAGCGGACGGGATCCCGAATTCTCCATTACCTATGGTCGTATGTGAAGACTGATGCTGGTTATTGAAATTATATAGAGATGCATGTTTCCCTAGTTTTTGTGTGGATGGCACCGAACGCCAGATGGGCTTGCATGTATGTCGTTGACACTCTACTATTTAAACTCAAAAAACGGCGCTATACCTCTAGATTGTGGGTTTCTTCGTTTATAAGAGAAAAGTGTTACAGATAGGGGCTTGCCTTTCGCAGTTTGGGTGGTTGGATATTATGTCCTATCGCATAGGAACGTATAATAGCCTGAATGTGGCGGCTCGTAAGGACGACGAAAACAGAGTCTAATGACCACAAACATTTTTAATTTAGATTGGGGCTGATATGGATGGCTAAATATTAGGTAGAATATGGAGAAGGGAATCACATTACTTTATATTGTCTGCCTCATGTTGAAACGGAGATATTTAAGAGGCTTATTTTGGTCACAAGATTGTCGCTGTTTTTTTCGATGACGCAGCTGCAAATCTGCTGATTCCATACAGCTTGATCTACTATAACTTACAGAGAGAGGGATGGAAGAATGAAATGTATTCTTTTCTTCCATAGATAACCACGAACAACTTATGGTTGACGGCTATAATTTTAACTATGCCGGTCTGGGGCATGTGTAAATTAATTTTGTTGTTACTGTTGATTCTCTCTAGTAATTTAGTAGCTATAGACTAGTTGTTCGCACTAAATCGACAATGTAGAACGATGAAGGCTCTTTAAGTTTTTGGAGTAGTGGAAGAAACTCTTCAGTCTATCTACAACGACGTGGAAAAGCTATATTCATCACTTCACTACGCTTTTATCACTATAGGATTATATAAGGTAATAAGCAGCAGGAAATCTAGGCAAGTTGCCTTGGTAGCTGCTTCAGGCCTTCTTACCTCGGAGCATATGGCGAGTTATTAATTAATCAATATTTTGAAAGTGGCTTGAGTATCCTGGTTACAGCTTGTCGTATAAATGAACTGATCAAGCTACTACCTCTTCTTACTATAGTAATTTGCTTACTTACTTATTAGACTACTATTTATAATAATAATAATAATAATAATAATAATAATAATAATAATAGCATATTGACTAGGTTGATTATTTTATTTATATTTCAAGATTTACAACTTGCTATATCAGGTTCTGTTGTAATGGTGTACTGTGCACCTGTTAGTTATACAAGGCTCTCGCCCTGTCTATGCGATGCTGAGATGGATGTGGACAAGCGCCCAACCACTAAACGAAAGAGAAGCTGCAGCCTTCATGGACATGGCTGTATATATGTCGCTTGTGCTAAAACTATACGAGATATCTTTAGTGGTGAAGAGGCGGCCGCCCAACTGCACTCTGCTACTAAAGAATTCACGTAGGTATGTTGAATCAATTTCCCTACACATTCAAGGCAAGCAAGCAGCCATGGCTTGTTTCAGTGAAAAGAGAAGGAAGAAAGCAGAAGACCACCATACCATAAGAATGCTGGAACCTATACAGGTCCGCTTTGGTTTGGATTGCTTGAAGAGCCGTATTACATTCTGCAGTAAGCTCCTGACTGTGGCTATCGAGAAATACGGTAATACGGTAATACGTGGAAAATTTGGTCTGGGTCTACATGACTTGAAAAATCATGCTAATAAGTATAGCTTGGTCGGAAGACTCATGTTGTACGCAATGGCGGCCTTCTTAGTCTTCTTTGATGCCGAGCTATTGGACGCCTGCGAGCTTGTATGAGCAAAGTTCCATGATGCCTCTCCAGTAACACCCATTGTGGAAATGCTTCTGTAATCATCAAATGGCGTTAAGTCAATTGGTTCTGTAAACTGTCGTTTCAAAAGCCAAACATCAGAGATACGACTTACCCTGCTGCAGCTACGTCTGTTTCAGAGAAGGATAACGTAGCCATAGAGTTTTAAACCTCTGCCTCACTCTCGCTGCTCCAGCTGAGGGACGTGATCATGAAAGTTACTGTAGGGAGGTGGCTGGTTATGGAAGAGGGGGCGGGTTGACCATGAACTGGAAGCTTACTTTGGCTCCATCTTTATCGCAAAAGGGGTAGTGAGAACCGCGTTGTGTTAGCATAATGCAGTCTTGAATGTAAAAAAACAAGACAGGGCGGACTAACATTTTAATGCTGCCTGTCAGGCCAGCAATGTTGATTCTAAAGGTCAGAGAGTTTCTCTTCGTCCAAGCTTAACTTGCCTAGCTTCAAGTAGAATGCCTTTTGTGTATCTTTGCCATTCCTGAAATGTACCATGGTCGGAACCATCACTGTTGCGGGGGAGGGGGGAAGCAGGGGTGTGATAGTTAGCCGTTTTACCAGGTAGCTAGAGGGCAAGATCAAGAGCACGCCCACGCATGCCCAGCATAATAGATGGCCATCTTACCCTCTGCAGCCACTGCATAGGAAGCGGGAGCGGGAGCGCGGGCTGGGACTGATCGACTCATGGTGTTGATGTTGATGTATAGAGTGGGATGGTAGGTAGTGATAGAGCTTGTTCCGGTGTGTGGTCAATTGAGAAGGAATGTAGCCAAGTAAGTCCCCGAACGATGGAGACGTCTTTGATGGCGGGGACTTGGGGATATAACTATATTTTTATCGTCTAGTGGGGAACCCCGGGCTCCTCTTGATACTTGTGATCCTTGTATTGAGGTCAACGCAATGCAAACCATTATACGCGCCTTGAATGTTGCATTGCATACCTCCCTTGACCACCATAGCCATAGAACGAGATAGGTCACATCAGACGACAAATGGGTGTGTGACAGATGCTGCAGAAAAAGAAACTAAATAAGGATAGGAAAATAATTACAGGTTTCTACAACCCAGAATTGGTTCGCCGGGAGTCATTTTTGGGCTCTGCTACAACGCCCGCTTGTGCTCCCCACCCCGTTACGCGATCATGTTTGACCCAACAGCCCCCTTCTTCTTCTCCAAACTTTTGGTTGCCTGCATTAGCTGAGACTATGATAACCCTGGATTTTGCCTGTCCGCTTCCCCTTGGCCTTTTACAACAACATATATATATATATCCTTCCCCAGACTTTGATAGGGGAAAAACAACACATACAACAACATAACACCTATAGGACTGAGTCGTGGGTCTAGCATTCAAAAATGTTCTACAAAGATAAAAATAGGCGAGAAAAGCCATAGAGCGGGGATACATTAACACAGATTTGAGGGATCAATTAGTCGTCCCATGATTGATCAGGAAAAGAAGAGTTTTTCCTGATTACTATTTTCTGGGATTTACTAATGATTTTCAAAGAAGATTCTGATTAATGATGTTGGACCAAGCGATCCGGCTGCAATTTATCTATTTACACCGATCAATCCTCTCTGCGCAGCTCTCTGTCTTAATCACTAAGAAAGGGGTATGTTCAGCCCCATTATCAAAGGATACTTTGACAAGCTGTGCCTTGAAGTTGGTACGATCGTAGACATGAGCAATAGCATAGTTGAATGGATTTTGCTCCGTTCGGTCCCCAGCGGTGAGACTCGGCTTATATAGTGAGGTTACCATCCTAGGAATACCTGATTGTCCCAAGATGCCAGGAAAAATGGTCAGTCGTAAAAGAGCCTCCGCGATGTGTACGAGTGCTACAGAATTCGCATGCGCTTCTAATTTGGCAATGCTCTTCCTCGCACTCACGTCTTGTTGCTCTGGACACTGCTTCTCAGTTTCCGCGCAGAAACATGTTATTCTTCGTGCCCAGATCGCCAGCCGGTAAACAACGTGGCGTCGTCTTCGAAATGCACGCAGATGGTGGACCGAGCAGGTTTCTCCATCCACTGCTAAGAAATGTGGTAGTACTGGCTAGGTACACCTGAGAATGAATATATGTATATATAAAGGGCTTCCCTTTTTTTGGATTCCGGCTGGTAAGAGTCTAACCGAAAACGGTGAATGAAGGTATAGCTAAGACGGCGATTTCTTCCGTTTATGGAATATAGATGTTGAGATTACTGTAATTAAACGCGAGGGGGCTTTTCCAGACATACGCTCACGCCCTTTTTGTTACGTACCTAAACCTAATGTAGTTATAGGAGGTATCTACCCAGACCGTGCTTTTTTTCACCCATGGCTTTAGAGCATGTTCTGGAAATACTTGTCCAAATTTGTTACTGTCTCTCTGTGTATGTGTGTTAAATAAGCGGTTAGTTCTAGTGTATAATTTAATTTCATCAGACCCCTTGGGAGAACGTGGGATATCAACCTAGATATCACTTAGTATAAGTTATAAAAGTATTTCTCATATTCCTTTTATTGCTCATACAAGGCTTCATGGTGTGGTATCTTCCCAACTATTGAATAATATCCCTATACAACTTGATTTTATACCCAAGCTGTGTCGTCAAACAGTCCCCTCCCTCTTCTTATATAATGTCTGATGCTTAAACTCTCTGGCTTATCTTTATTGGTTGCTGTTGTTGTTAACAATATATATGCCATCGGGCCTTTTCTATGTGGGATCAGTCTCTCAGTTGGCGTCTGACAAAAACACAACGGGCGTTGCAGACGCCACAATGGTAAGCGCTGAGAGTAGCAATGCTCGAATAAGAATAGTCTACATTTCAAGCAATTTACCTTCAATATGGAGCCCGTGTCTTTGATAACACACAGCAGAACTCGAATCTACTACTTTTACTCCAAGTATGGATTATTCAATATCTAGCTCTTCAGTACCTCGTAGCTGTGTCAGAATAGGAGTTTTTAGATTACAATATAGGCCATTGGAAACAAACCGGCTGAATGAAAGTGCTAAGCCAGCGTCATGTTCCGTCTCCCATCTCGATGCCGCATCAGCTGAAACAAATGCTGAACTAAATCGTCAAAGTGGTATCCCACTCAGAACCAACTGCCGAGAGCATTCTATCGGGTGTCATGTGGGCTAACAACCAAGGTATCAATCGCCCAAGGTGGGATTATCTTATATATAAGACGTACCATACATACCCTTCACCCGAAGCCATCTCATCTCCATTCATATCCATTTTCACTGTTATCACTTTATTCCTGCCATTACTGCTGTTATTGTCAAGTTAAAAACAATGCGCTTCACTCTAGCCTCCGCGGCTGCCCTTCTCGCCTCGGTTCAGCCCATCCATGCCCAGACACATTATGGCTGCTGGTCAGAGAAGAGTGCAGTCTTCCGCAGTGACTGCCTCGCGGCTGCAACTGGGATTGTGAACAACTTTCTCATCATACCCGGTGGTACAAATGTCCAGGTGCCCTCAGCACTTGCGACCTACACGAGAGGCAAATGCAGGGTCCAAATGAAAGCCAAAGGCTCGCGCAATGTTCCTGTTTCAGCTTTGCTCTCCTCCATCGATCAACTTATCTCACGTTGCCAGCATGGTTGGTTCTATTATGGCAATGATGGATGGCTGAACCTCAATGTCGAAGGCCACGCTGGTTGGAAGCGTGATGTGGATGCAAATACAATCACTGAGATGGGAACCGACTTCCCTCATGGTGGCCCTATCCAATGGACAGAACCCGGATCCCCAGAGTCGCTGCCACTGGCAGTTGCTACTTTAGAATCCAATGACATGACCAAAAGGCAGCACGCAAAAGATCTGGTGGCTCGCGCCCCCCCCTCTCCCAACGGCCAAAGAGTCCATGGAATGAACTCACGCGGCTCCTACTACCTGCTCTCTCGGACGGCCCAGTTCTCTATCGCTGGTCTGAGCAGAGTCGCTACCACGCTCACTCGACAGTTTGAAACTTCGGCCAGAGACTTGATTTCCGATGCTTTGACCGAGGCAGATTCTGGTGTTCAAATCGCTAGCTTGGCTACCAGAAATTCGGACGCCACCACAACCCAGGCCATTGGCTTGGTTATCAAGTTGCCGCATGGCTATGGGAATTGGCAAAACCTGTTTAATATCTGGGGTGATGGTGGGTATGCGGCTTCTGAGTTGATCATCGATGCTCTGAAAAATTTTGCCAATGAAGGTTTTACCTCGGCCGTTTATAATATTTGGAATGAGCGACGAGGAGAGCTTCTTGTCTTTACGGTAAACAGAGTAGTGGGAACAACAGATCCCTTCCCTCGTTATGAGTAGGTCTAGTCTAGGATATATCCTGAATTAGATATGGAGGACTGAATATTAGGTCAGCCAAAGATAGTCGCTGATTATTGATAATGTGGCTATAAATCTGCTGATTCTGAATGGCTTGATCTATAATAGAGGAAGGAGGGAGGGATTTATATGGGTTTTTTTTTGTATGGATGACCACGCTCAACTAGTGGTTAATGACTCCAGCATACACTAAACTGTCTAAGATGTGTGGAAGTGGTTCTTGAGGCTGTCTTGTAATACAATAATAGCCTTGGCTTATTTCGACAATGTAGAACAATGGAAGACGCTATTCTGTCCGTCGTAGTGATTCTCACTCTGCTGGATAGTGGGTAGTAAGAAAACATGAAATGGCTATAATCACCTGAGTGAGTTCTATGACTAGTAATCGTACGATGTACCAGCAAGAATCTAGGCCTGCAGCTTTGGGTTGAGCTGCTTTTGGCTTGTAATCCTTTAGCCACTTCTCCTTGTCCTCCCACCACTTCCATAGCACTGTTTTCTTTCGACATTTACTGCTTT
This sequence comes from Pseudodiploospora longispora, assembly GCA_036873115.1. NCBI lineage: Eukaryota > Fungi > Ascomycota > Sordariomycetes > Hypocreales > Pseudodiploosporaceae > Pseudodiploospora > Pseudodiploospora longispora. The sequence goes on from JAZDSH010000010.1 coordinate 352,386, forward strand.
TGACATAATCCGCACAGCTTGTGCTTCTTGCCACGGTTGAATGCTTGGCTGTGCGGCGAAGCTGTTACAGGCACTGTGGCCTAAGCAGTATCTTTGTTCGTGTGTGTGCGTATGGGATACAACCCTTGTTCTGGAATGCTGGATTTTGATATTTCTGATTTGCTATCCCTGACACGTAGTTGTACGTTAATAAACCGTAGGTAGAATAAAGTAAACTTGGGCGGTGCGTGCTTATGCATCCATCTGCTTCACTCCCACGAGAAGTCGCCCTCCAACAAAATAAAATAGCTGCTGCAGTCTAGCTTCAGATTTCCTCAAAGCACATTCAAACAATCTATAAAACACTGCACTGGATGCGTTCCTTGCTGCTCTACATACACCGGACTCCTGTCCATGATAAACGACCCCTTTTATAATTGTGTAATATACAGCATCGCTCAATCCCATGTGGCGAATTGGCACACGCTCTCCTATGTTTATCAGTTTTTCGGGTTCTTTGACTTCTTTGATACATTATCTTTGGGAAAAGTAGAGAGAGTCGACTTAGGCAATTCTGGCTCGCGCAAAACTTGCGGAGTGGGCCTATCTGAAGAAAATCAGGGAGGTTACAAACCACAAGGTTCGTTTCATCTCTCTTAGAAACCCCAAGGCAGGAGTCGCATTTGATTTTATCGGTGCATAAATCTCACTATAGAGGTCGGTATTAGTTGGTTCCAGCGTTGAAGATGGAGAAGAATATCACGAGAGCCTTGTTGATGCATTTTTGAGCTTCAAGTCCTGTGAGCCGTGGTGCTGCAAACCTATTTTCCAACAATCTGGTAAGTCCAACGAGCTGCTGTGTCAGTAATGTATTTAGACCCTTAGTTAGGGCTGGTGATATCTTCAAGAAGGCTCTAACGATTTCGATCTGGCGGCGGATGTCTTTTCTAATCTGTTCCACGACAGGGGCGATCCCCAGATCGGACTGCTGTATGATACTTCCGTTACTACAGAAACTCTCGGCCAGGCTATATGCCGGATAGCAGACGGCATCTTTGGCAAAGATATCTTTCTGAGTGTGTTCATAGAAGCAATCAGCGCTTGAACAACCCTGTCTGCCTAGACCCACCCCCTCGGAACTTCTTACCAGCTCCTTTCTTATTTATGCATTGAGGAGCCTCAGTCGTGCCGAAGGGTTTCTTTTCAAGTAGCATGTTAGCACTTCGCTTCTTCTGCACCTTGCATCCACAATCGAAGGCTGTGTCTCAACATACACAATCCTTAGAAAACAGTCGAAGTAGGTTTCGTTTCGGATACGGTGAGTCGTCTTTGAACAATTCGCTCGAAGGTCTACTAGACAGCGGCTGTAAAGAACCTCGGCTGATGGTGGAGGCGGAGGCGGAATAGCAGGGCAATGGCCTTGGTATTTGCCAGGTGGGAGTCCATCATTTTCCCCCGTCTTATCCTCAACACAGCCATTCGATCCCGCATAGCAGAGGCCATCAACAACACAAAGGGTAGGACGGCTTTCGGTCGAGCCACAGAATCGCTAAAGAAATCGCGAACCCATCAGCACAAGATACGCGTAACTATTAGCTATCGCACATCACCGCATTTACCCTTTGTTCATCACTGCAGCCGTACTGACTACCGTCGCTGCACGGATAGCTTTTACCTGAGACGACATGGCTTGATGGCTTGAGTTGCATCATCAGCATTATTCCCAATCCACATCTCCAACCAGGCAACGTACACAATAGTCCTATCAAATATATAAACAACATTAGCATTCAATGACCCCCAAGAGTCGTCATTTGGGGCCCTTTCCAACCGCCATCTATATCAGCGTATATTCTTTGGCACGTGGTGGGAACCTTTAAGGCCGAGTGTATAATACCGTGTTCTGCAACACGGTTAGTTTCATCCTCAATCCACATCTCCTACTTGAGGTTAGGGGGCATACTTTCACATGGTTTGTAGTTTACGGATAAGCTGGTCCAGCTGCCCTGATTCTGATCGTGCATGAACATTAATTCGGATTAGCAGAGAAATGCTGTGGCTACGACCGAAAGCACCCACCAGCTAAAACGTTTGGCGAGACATGGATCATCCGATCTGTTGACGTTGAATGCGGCAGCCGACCAGCCGTTGTCCCCGGAATTGACCATCCATGCATGGCACACGTGAAGCTGCCCACGCAAGGCCTTCCAGTAGTACTTGTTCCGGTCGAAAAGCTCATACACACCAATCTTCTTGTAAGTATATAAGTTGAGCTTTTATTTTACCAGGGCAGTCATCACGATCTGACTCGACGTTATTCGGCTTATCACGGCAAGTATCTAGGCTCAAAATATTCACTTATATGCAAGCTTACTACATGCGTGTGTCAGTGAGTGTGAATACGAAGGCTGGCTACCAAAACATGTGTAGAGAGACCATAGAACAGTCATCGGTGCAGAAAAGCTGTGAGCTGCAGTGAAAGCGTTACTTGTATTGAGTCATTAACCAGCAAAAGAACAAACCCCTGTAATACCCTTCAAGTCCAGTCATAGACAACCCAAAAATATAACAACAACTAGTTTTGTACGAAATCTGCAGAGAGTTGCTACAACTTGTGGGTTACATCTATATTTAGGTACGTTAAACCAGATGGGTGACGCGTCCACGATTACACCCTGCCCACTTGAGCCGAAAGCGACAGCCTGAATGCAACCTCGAGTGCATGGTCTTTAACCAATGCGCATTGGATGAACATAATCCGAACGGGCTGCGATGGTATCAAGTGCTGAATTTGCACAACCTAATCCCGGACGTTGTATTATGCTTCTCTTACAAACAAACTGCGTTCAGTTATTAAATACTACTTTACATGAGGTAGTCCAGATTTTATTGATGTTCTCCAAGCTTGTACGGCTGCCTTGCTGCCGCCCCAACAACACGACAAGGGGCAATCTGCACGTGCGGTCTGACAGAGGCAAAACCGCCACAACCAACAACATATAGTAACAGCCAATCATTAGAGACTCTGCTGGTTTTGTGAAATTAGTTTTGGGTATATTAAGAGTGTGGAATCGAACCCAAACACGGGTGTAAATTCTTTTTTTTTATCCAGCAGTTCACTCAAAATGCACTACTTCATCTGCATTGGCCTCGTTGCCCTCCTACTTCCGGCCTCAGCTTATGATATTGCCCCTCCGTCGGACATTGATCGTGACTATTGGAAACCTTTCGAGGTATCTGGTAAGATTTTATCACTCGACATCTCTGCCACTCCATTTTCCTCATCTGATTCATTCCCCAGTGACATTTAATACTATCTACGACAAGCCATCACGCTCTCTCAACGAGGTCTCATGTTGGAGAGAAAAGGGCGGTTTAGACGAAGGCCATCAGGAATGGCTAGTCCAAGGCGATATCCACACTCCAGTTATTGCCATTGATGCCATTACTGGCTCGAACTCTGTTGGATGTGTTACTTGCTGGACTCTTGAGTACGGAGTAACAAGTAAACCCTTTTTAGCCGTTGACCGAGCCGAGTCTGGCTTTGTTACTTCGCTAGAGGGCTTCAACTCTCTCACAAATGGTAGGGCGGAAGAACTTGGGCGCATCAATGTTACTGCCTCCCAAGTAGACATATTAAATTGTGACAGTTATGGCCCGCCGCGTGTGGAGCTTTAACTTATTATCAAGTCATTGAATAAGAAATAGAACTATAGATGCAGATGCATTGCAGTTTGTATTGCCCATATTTACTATGCCTCAACCGACTCTTTTGCTTTTACGCTCCACTCCCACAGAGCCTTGGCGAGTTGTTCATCCTTGGCAGCATCGGACATCTTCGACTCTGTAGCGTCCCAGCTGTATCCATAGTAAAACTTTCCGGCAAGTGGCCCAACGTCGAAATAGCGTCCACTTAATGCCCTCGCTTTTATCTCAGGGTCGACAGCTAGCAAAAGTGTTGTGAGAGCACCATCTGCTGGCGGAATACTCGTCATTCGGACGATCGAGGAGCTTAAGTATTTAAAAACTGGTGGAAGCTCGGCCGAGTCTGTGCCTGGAGCTGCGCCGATTGTACCTGCAACTTGTGATATTAGTTTGGGGCCCATTTTAAGGCTATGGTCACTTGCCTGGGTTGAGGCAATTGACAAAAACATTGGAGTATCCCGTTGCCTGCAGATGCTTATGGAGATGTTGAGCGAACAGGATATTTGCGAGCTTCGAACGCCCATATCTGACAGAGTATTAACGCTTTATGCCATTGTTCAATGAGAAAACTTTTCTGACCTTTGCAAGCTGGCTTGGACCTCGGCCATACTTTGTATAGTCTTCGATCCTTCTGTCTTGAGGCCTTCAAAATCTATCGTATTAGGAGGAGTCGGCTTATACATGGCGTGCGCATGCGATGCAACCACAACAACCCTCGCCTCGTTGTACACTTGAGAAGTCTGCTGAATAAGATTCTGAAAAAGGATCAGCATGTATTCACATAAGTGCGAGAATTTATAGAGAGGATCGTACCAGAAGGCCGGTTATGAAAACAAAATGACCAAGGTGCTAGATAGCCACAGCTGTTAAGTCATTTGCACACCCTCTGAGAGACACAAATTATCTCACGTTTGTCTGACTTTGGTGTTAGCAGATACGGGTGGGCAGAGGGTGTGCGCAAAAAGAGAACTGACAGCAAACTGTATCTCAATGCCATCTGCTGACAGTGTATCTGGCTACGTTTGGTTAATATTGATCTAGCCCCTCCGTAGTTATTGAGTCAAAGCATCTACGGTACTCACTACAACTGATAGGGCAGCGTTTGCAATGAGGACATCGAGTCTTTCTTCAAGCTCAATGAAGCGCTTTGCTGCAGAGATGCAACTCCGCATATCCGATAGGTCAAGTTCAAGGAATCTCAAGGATGTAGCTCTTGGTGCGTCGGCTGACTCGAGGTTGTCCACAAGTTGCTCAAACTTGCCCTTTGATCGAGACGCAATGTATACGGTTGCATTGCGACGCAACAGTTGGATGGCTGTTTCTTTGCCAATTCCTGTGGCGCCACTAAAATAGTAGCCTCGTTCAGCATGTGATGAGATGTCATCATCGGAGCGAATCTCACCCGGTCACAATCATCACCTTCCCAGATAAATCAGGGATATCCCCCACCGAAAACTTCTTGCTGAAAAATGACATTGAGGGCGTCTACAGTATGGAGAAAACTAGAGGTTAATTTTCTTGTAGCCGATGCAAAACAAACACGACACGATCCATGGGTTTGTAGCATCTAGGTCTGAAGTCATCCATAGGTTTGTAAGTATTGACTAAGCACTTATAGCCGTTGTGTCTGGAGTTTATCGGAGTTAAGGAGTTAACAGCACAGTGATATCTTTTAAATAACGCCAGTATTGTCTTAACTTCGTACAATGTATCTTTATATATGTGTGTATATAAACCTGATTGAAGATGTCTCAGTAATGTCACTGACACGCCTAGCAACCAGCTTGATAGGCCAGAGACCAGAGATCCAACAGGAACTCATCCCAAATTGTCTTATAACGTGGTGTTCGCTTCAAGAAAGGACCGCATCGCATACACACACGCTGTAAATGTACATGCATGTACCACAACCATGCTTCATTTATCCCACTGGATCCCCACGGGGCAGGATTGATCCATCCCGCGAAACCCAACATTATTCCACCGGTAACTTGAAAGATGCGCAAAGACGCATACCAAACCAGTACATGCTACATCCAGTGCTGATAGAATTACGAGTGAAGACTTGAGAATGTTAGCTTAGTGATAAGCCTCTTCAAACAGCATGTTTATATGCCCGAGACCTTGTACATTTGATCCAGATCCTACCAGGAGCTTGGTAGCGCAGCCTCACAGTACCCTGCATAAGCCACAGTCCCCGAGATCGATCGGACGACTTCTTAGCTGAGAACGCAAATAGTATTGCATTATACGACGGAAATAGTATACGGTCTGTACATACCTCACTTGGCACTCATAGCCGCGGAACCGCATTCACTGGCAAATGAACAATCCAATCCAAAAAGGCTAAAGAAGCTGGGGAAGGCATGAGCGTGATCAGCTCAGTGAATAGACTGGCAAGGGGGTTGAGACATGGCTGAGAGCCTTCATTTTCATTCACCGGTTCCATGAGACAGAGAGGGGCAGATAATTGGACAATTGGGAACACGAGCCGGTTCGTTCTGCCAGAGGTAAGGTGCCTTATGCAGCATTCCCGAGACAGATAAACAACTGGACTTGTGTGATGAGAGACAAATTTTCGCAGCCTACGTTTGCCGGTTGATGATATGTCGACACAGCTAATTGGAAGCGTCAAGTCTGGGGAGCATGGGCTAGCCATATAGCATCCACAGACCAAACAATGGCAAGAAAGACAAGGCAGGTTGTACATGGGATGATTACTATGTAGATCTCCAGGTTCCTTATCTCCTCCCTTGCATTGTACTAGTGAGCGGGCTGGCTTTGCTAGTGTGGGCTGTGGCAACCTGCAAGGATGCTGCTGCTTGAGACTTTGGGACCTGATAGTTGATTCGACAAGTGAAATCTCGTCTTCAATCAAGGAGAGAATGCGGGGATGCTTATCATAAACAAAAACCAGTTGAATCAATATTCTACTCCCTAATCATAGTGTAGACGAAGCCTGAACAACTAGGTATAAAATGATTCACTTGCCGTCTTCAAATCCTCACATTTCTTGCAACTCAAGCTTCTATCCAACATTGACCATCATTCTTTACATATTTTCAAAACACAAATTTCGACAATGCAGCTTTTTAAACATGTGTTTTCGCTCTCTCTAATTGCATCTTGTGCAATTTCTGCCGTCACCATCCAAACTCGTTCTGAACGCATCGACATCATTACCAACAGATTTTAGCCAAGGCTGCAAACAGCCCAGTCAATCTCCTTGGTTGATGGAGTTTTGTTTGGTACTGTGAACCGCGGGCGATTTGAGGTAGGTGCTGCTATTAGCAAAGGATGTGCAACTCAAAGCTAATATCACCCAGGAGGTTGTTGATGGTATTGAGACAGCAAATCATGAGATAGCAGACTTTGTCCAACAATATTTGCTGACCAATGGACCCATTACCGATATCGTTGATGTCAGCATTGAAACAGCCTATAAAAGACTTGTTAATCTCACCCTGCAAATATTTGACACGCTTGTCGGCAAGTCTTCAACTGTCAATAGAGCAGTTGCAGTTCTGAACGACAGTTTGAATCGCGTAGTAACGGCTTATCAACAAAGATTTGAAATTGTTAGTCCACTTATATAACTACTTCCTAGAGATTTGAATCATTATGATGCCGATATGCTCGTTAGCCCACCATAATGTTTTGATTGCTAACTTTATCATAATAAGGAATTCGTTCCGGAACTTAGCAATTCCTACCCAGCAAGTCAGGTGGTATTTGATGATGGGGTGCAAAGTATCAACAGGGCCGCGGATCGTGTTAAGAATGCATATGGCTCTCTATTGTAAATGGGGGAACATAAGTAGGGGCTAGGGCCTCATCGCTGGGGTGTAGATTGAGGGGAATACGAATTATCTCAGAGTTGAGGGGGGGATATAGTAAAGTGAGTGGACCGTGTATCTCAAAGTTGAGGTTTTGAATATGCTGGAGAACAGATTGATGAAATGGGAAGTGGGATGCAGCCAGATGAACATGAAAGCTGAAGTTATTTCTCTTAATAAAACTTGTTTAGATGCTGCCTCAAGTTATAGCTACGACTTGGCTTTCAAATCGTCTACAATAGCCATTGCCAGGTTCATTGCCGTAGCACCAGCATCCAACACCCTCAAGAAGGGAACGTCCACGCCCACCTGTCTGAAGAAATGTGTCCTGAATTCTGCAGCCAGCATAGAGTCCATGCCAAAATCAGCCAGTGTTTTGGTCGGGTCCAGTGAGCCTGGGGGTAACAGCAGCAGATTCTCCATCTTCTGCGTCACAAGTTGTAGCACAGCAGCGGTAAGATCCTTTTGCGACGCCGTGGCTGGATCCGGCATGATATCCTCACGCCCTCCTCCTGCAACTATGCCGAGTGCTGCGGTTTGGCGCTCAAAGTTCCACACTAGGAGAGACAATCGACAGTCATCGAGCAAGATTTGCGACGAGCCTTCGTAGCCCTGCTCGCGCTGTGCCATCAGACCAGAGAGCTCCAAACCAGTTAGTAGTAAGCCATCGCCGCTGCCTCTTGCTTGAAGGCTGCGACCCCATTCACGTCGCTGGGAACTGTTTTCTCGAGTGAGAGCCATGTCAAAATGCTGTAAACACTCTGCCTCGTTGATCGGCTGCCAGCCTCGTCGTAACATCAGTCGCTCCAGCTCGGGTCGTTCGTGAATGTACCCAACTTCGGAAAGCATGCCGAGCCCGATGGATACTGCTGGAAGGCCCTGCGAGCGGCGGTAACCTGCAAAGGCGTCCATAAATGCGTTTCCTGCGCAATAGTTGGTTAATGTGGCCATTTTGAGTGTACCCGTCATCGAGGACGCAAGCAAGAAGAAATCGAGAGTCTTTTCATGAGGCGTCAGAGCCTCGTGCAAGTTCCAACTGCCTCGAACTTTTGGCGTCACCGTATAGTTCCAGCCCGAGCTCGTCATCTCATTAAAAAGAACTTCCTCCAAAGACATAGCGGCTTGTATTACGCCACCGATTGGAGTGGTGCAGGCATCAATGGCCCGTTGAACGTCGTCTCTGTCGGCAACACTACCGCGAATTGTTGTTACAAAGGCACCGTCGCGCTCGAGCTCGGCTACAAAGTCGCGCGATGGCTGCTTGTCAAGGCCAGATCGGCTGATAAAGACGAAGTTGCGTGCCCCGCGACGCATAAGCCATCGTGTAAGAGACCGACCGAGACCTCCAAGTCCACCGGAAAGGATGTAAGATTTTGTAGGGCTTAGTACAGTCAAGTGCTGGAGAGGTTTGAGAGCCACAGTTGCTTGTCCAGTCTCGAGCGACAAAGTGACTTTGCCCATGCGGTTACGCGACTGGAACGTTCGGATTGCAGTTTTGAGCTCGGATATGCAGAATGTCAAAACTGGCTCAACTGGCCTAATCTTGCCTTGCCTGTAGAGGTCAATAGTCTTTTGCAAAAGCCTGTGAGGGTGTTAGTGAGCGAAAGAGTTGTTTCAACGTACACCGTCAAGAAACCAAGTTGACAATGTTTTCAAAAGACTTACCCTGACCAAATCTTGTTGTGTTTCGGATCCGTGGAGTTGAATAAGTCACTCAGGTCGAAGGCGTGGAACATGACATTTCGCTTGAACACAGACATGTCTAAAAACCCGGCCTCTGCAATATCACGACGGCCAACCTCTATGAAGCGCCCAAAGTTGGCAAGGCACTGCCAAGATGCATCAAGTAGATCCCCAGTGAGTGAGTTGAGAACGACATTGACGCCACGTTGGGTGGTCGCATTCCTGACCTGTTGCACGAACTGGTCGTTACGCGAATAGAAGATATTCTCATCCGCAATACCATATTTCTCAATCAGGAAGGCTCGTTTCTCTTCGTCACCGATCGTTGCGTAGATGGTTGCGCCAATGGCTTTGGCGATCTGAATGGCCGCTTGTCCGAGCCCTCCAGCTGCGGAATGGATGAGAACAGTCTCACCAGGCTGTAGACGCGCATTGTCTACGAGAGCGTAATGAGCAGTTGAGAAGACAAGCGGCAATGTTGATACGGTCTAAATAACGTCAGTAACTTTGTGTGTTAGATTTTAAACGTAACACAGGTAACCCACCGAGTAGCTCTCTTCATCACGCAAACGACAACAACACCATTCCGGAACCATGACGATGGATTCCAATTGATTTGGCATCATGACCAGCACGCGCTCCTCTACAGAAAACCCCGAACCTGGATGAACCTTTGTAATGACTCCCGCAAACTCTAGCGAGACATTGCAGTTCTTGCTCTCGACATTACCCAGAATGACGTGCACGTCCTTTGCATTCATGCTGAAGGACTTGGCCTGAACCTGTACAAAACCTTGAGGAGGATCTTCATGGGGTGGTAATTGGCTCCAGAAAAGTGAGTCAACATTTCCTGGTTGGTCAAGTGCAAGCCGGAAGCGATCAGCCTCACAGATTGTGGTCTCTCTGGTCTCGTCAAGCTGCTTCTGTCGGAAAGTCTCGTTTTCCACCTCATCAGGTAAGATGCGACTGGAATACATCAAACCATCTTTTTGTACAAACTCGTACTCTGCGTGAGGCCGCGTGACGAGTTGATGAAGCAGTAGCCCCAAGTTCGCTCGCGTCTTGACAGACAATGCTTCGGTAGCATCGAACCCCAACTCAAGATCACAGATCAGAAATTTAAGTGACGGCTCCTCAAGCATAATGGATCGTGACAAGCCTGTTACTAGGGTCATTTCAGGAACCGCGTGTGTGAAATAGTCGCCATTGGTTAGCCATATGAGGTAGTGTGCCTTGGTTGTGATCTTTTGAATGCGCGCCAGCGTGATGGCGTCAATATCGCTTAGGAAAAATCGTTTGAGCTCAAAAGTAGCAAAAACAAAGCAGCCATCGGCGAGCGTCAAATCATCAAGGGCAGAAAGGTCGAGCTTGGTGACATTGGTTCCCATCTGGGTTTCGATGGCCGAATGGTATTCTTCTTCGAAACTCGTAAGGGTGTCATGGTGGATAAAGTAGGCAGGCCTGTTACCGTATGCTTCGCTTTGAGGCGGGGACTTCGGAACTACATCGCTGTCGCAACGTAGGATACGCAGCTCGATTCCATCATGGGTACCTGTGACAAACAGCGGGCTTAGTTTCACACTCAGAGAAAGGTCAATCTTGGTAGATTCGACAGATTGCTCACTCGAGCAATGAGCTAGAATGGTGTTGGGTTTAATAAAGCTTGAGAATAGCTCTAGGTCATCCTGAACCTTCTCAACATATCCAGTCTCGGGTGCAATGATAATGTCAAAGCCCGCTTCAGGGACCTCAATGTCTTCAACCGGTCTACTTAGCAAACTCCCCAGATGACCGTCATCCGGGATACCGTCGATCTGGATACCCTTCAAGTTCCCGCTGATCAATGACGCAACAACCATGGACTGGAACTGCTGCAAGCTCTTGTAGCGATTGAGCACATCCAGAAAACTGTGTTCTAGTTTTGAAACATCGGAAACCAGAAACAGGTACCGCGAATTGGGCACTTTATGTGATGCCAGTCGCAAGAACCAGCTGATGGTCTCAGCAGCACTACATGCGCTCAATTCCTTCTGTGCCATGGAGGCAAGCCAGTCCCCAATCTGCTCCTGGTGGTATGATTGAAGGATCTCTAGATCAGGGAGCCATTGAACTCGTAAAATGGGACTGCGGTTTTTGTTGCCGGTTGTAAGTGAACCTTCGTTGTACTCAACAAACTTGACGTTTTTGATCGACATGGATGGGCCCATCGCTTTCGAATCCTCATAGTATAGATCAGTGGAATTAACCGTGGTTCCAAAGCCAACAAATGACGATGTTGCGGTTACTATCGCCCTTGTGTTTGTGCGGTTATCGTGGCCAGGGCGGATCAAAATTTCCTCAAGGGAGACAGGAACGCGTGCAACGAGCCCGCGAGGATGTTCACCCGCGCCTGCAAATACGGCAGCTTGTAGCATGGAGTCGATCATGACGGGATGCACGATTTCGTTGGTGTAAGATGTATCGGGGAGGTTATTGTCTTCATAGAGCACTGTATCGGCAACAAGTTGGCTTGGTTGACTTGGTTGTCCATTAATAACAGAAGATTGGCTTCTTGAGGTTTTAACATTGCGGAGAACGCGGAATGCTGGTCCAAATGTTAGGCCTGCCGTATTTAGCTGCGAATACCAAGATTCCGATGGGTGACGCTCGTCATGAGCTGTTAAACTGTCTGGCCACAGACCAGATGCAGGAGCTGGCTCTGGCATGTTTTCGTGAGTGAAGCCAATTAAGCCGCGTGCATGAGTAGTGCTCACGCCGTTGGCACTGAAAGAGCTAACCTCGAAGCTCCAGAAACGAGTTGACGCAGAAACCATGGTGACCTTGGTACGCCTTAGTTCCGTGACCACTTCTGTAACTTGGTCTTCATGTTCAAACATCAAGGCCTTCAGCACTTTGACATGGCGCAGGAGAACAGGTTTGGAAAAGCTGTGATCATTTTCTGCTTGGCACATGGCCTCCATGGCCATGCGGATATATGCCACGGCGGGATAGATGACAAGGTCACCGACGCGGTGATCTCTGATGTACGGAGCATGCTTCAAGTTGAGATTGTTGGACCATGAGAATGTTTGCCCTGAGGTACCAGGGATTCGGGCTCCCAGGAGATAATGCCGTGCGTACTTTCGATTGCGGAACTCGGCTGTCGACCGCGCCTCTGTCCAAAGCAACTTTTCTCCATAGTTCCATGCGTATTTGGGCAATGTGGTAACCACTTGGCAGTTCAATGGTAGGCCATTAACCTTGGCGAAGTCGACATCAATGCCACGCAAGAACAGATCACCGGCAAGGCGGAGCATGGAGCCGAGATTCGCTTTGCCCCTTTCAAGAGACGATAGATAATGTAATTGACCTGAGCTTTGGGATTTCTGATTCTCAGCTGATTGGCTGTCTGTGTTAGATTCGGAATATGTCTGTTCCACTGGCATCCTGAGGGCTGGGTGCGGTCCGATCTCGATCATGGGATGGCCATCTTGAAGAGCGAGCGATACTGCTGCTTGAAACAACACAGGCGATTCAAGATTAGTGCGCCAGTAGGATGGCTGATTCAAGGAGACACCGTCTACCTTCTTTCCATGTACAGACGAGTACATACGTGCTGCAATACTAGAAGATACCGAAGTTCCCTTGTCACCATTGATGGCCTTGCTTGGTTGTAGCACTGGCACTAAGAGATCCTCATAAGTCTGCCCCAGCTCCTTCATATGGCTTGAGTGGTATGCGCGCCCATCGGTCTTGAGTTTTCGCGCGAATATCTTGGCCGATGTGAGCTGGCTGATGACTTCATCAACAGCATCAGCATCGCCGCTGATGGTTGTGCTTTGAGGGGAGTTGATGGCGGCGATGCCGACTCTGGCACTAACACCAATACTCTGAAGCTCCGACTCAACTTGCTCAGCCCCGAGTCCAACAGCAGCCATGGCACCCAACCCCTTAGATTGAGACACAACTAGTCCTCGATAATAAGCAATCGAGATAGCTTGGCCTGCGTCGATCGCTCCAAGCGCATATGCAGCAGCGATTTCGCCTGACGAGTGTCCGATCACCGTACTCGGTTTCACACCCCAGCTGCTCATCAGATCAACTAGGGCAATTTGCAGTGCTACACAAGCAGGCTGGGAAATGGCAGCCTCATACACACTTGGTACGGAGTCGCCTCCTGCAAAGATATCGGCAAGCTTCCACTCCGGGCCGCGAGGTAGAGCTTGAAGCACCAAGTCCATGTTGCGAATAGAGTTTTCTACCACGGCGAAATGGCTTTGTAACCCTGCACCCATACCGGGCCATTGGGCACCCTGGCCAGTGAAGACAAATGTCAGGCCATCTCCAGAGGAAGAAACTTTGCTGGTGGAAGACAAAAAGGTGGCAGTGTCAAGTGAAATGCTTTCGTTAAGATTTCGGCGATCTGCGACAACGAAGGCACGTTCCGCCATGTTAGACCGGCGTGATCCAAGAGTGTGTAATAAGTCGTCAATCTCGACATCTTGTTTCTCCAAATATCCAGCCAATGCCGAAATCCGCTGGTCCAAACTTTCCCTGCTGTACGCAGACAACGGTAAGATGACGGTCTCTTGCGGCTCCTTGGATAGACCTGTCTTGGTCTGTTGAACAACACCGTAATTCCCGTCAAGAATGACGTGCGCATTGGCACCGCCAAAGCCAAACGCATTAACGCCGGCACGACGTTTGTCTGTTGGGCCAGGCCATGCCGTAGGTTCCGTAATGACTTGTAGGCGACTGCGTAACTCCATAATCTCAGGCCGGAGCTTACGGACGCCAATGGTAGGCGGAATTAATCCTTTCTCCATTGCTAAGATGACCTTGATGATACTGGTAATAGCACTGGCACCCTCACTATGTCCGAGATTTGTTTTGACAGATCCCACAAGAAGCTTGCCGTGAGCTGGCTCTATCGTGGAAGCAAGCGCTCGAAGTTCTGCTGTGTCGCCAGCTTGGGTCCCAGTTCCATGGGCCTAGAGATTTTTTGTGTCAATAATCAACTCATATCAACAAACAGTCGGTCTGGAAAAGCAATTTTCATCATACCTCTACATATTGAGTCCTGTCATAGCTTACAACGGCATTCTGGTATGCTTTTTCAATGACTGCGCATTGCTGAGTAGTGCTTGGAGCTGAGATTCCTTTGGTGCGACCGTTACTATTTCCCCCTCAGAGAGGAGCTTCTGTTCAGTACAATAACAGAAATGCTATACATGAGGATGATGTGCCATGGAAGTTTACCTGTTCACGGCCGTACCACGAATTACCGCGCGGATTGGGTCCCCATCTCTAATGGCATCAGGAAGTCGTTTGAGATACAGCGCGCCGACAGCCTCTGCCCTTCCATAACCGTTGGCGGAAACATCAAACGTGTGACAGATAGATTCTGGCGACAAGATGCCGGCTTGCTCATTCTGTAAGTGCTGCCACACATTCTGTATCAGATTAGCACTGGCAACAATAGCACCAGAGCATTGGCGACTATCCAGAGCATTGCATGCCAAATGAAGCCCGTATAAGGCAGAGGCACATGCCGTGTCCACCGTCATACTGGGGCCTGTCAGGTTGAATGTGTGGCTAATGCGGTTGGCCATCACGGAGAGCGCGGCTGCCGTGGAGGTGTAGTGTGTTGCGTTCTCCGCATTTTCGAATTGCATGGCGTAGAAGTCGCTGAAGAAAGTTGGCAAACATGTGTGTTAGAGATGACGAACATCTGGATTGAGAGTGTAGAATGGCATGAATCTAGACGAGAATGACATACTTGGTAAAACTGCCAACGAATGTGCCAATATCCTGGCCTGAAATATTCTCAAGCCTGATACCAGCGCTTTCAAAACACTCAAAAACAACCTCAAGGATCTTCCGCTGTTGAGGATCCATCGCCGTAGCTTCGGCGTTGTTCAGCCCAAAGAAGCTATTCTCAAAAAGGCGCACGTCCTCTTCAATAAAGTGTCCAGAGGTAGAGCGGATACCATTCAGTCCACTTTCTTCAGTCTGGTGAAATCCATTGGCATCAAATCTTTCTTTAGGAATCATTCCATATCCGGACCTCCCAGACACAAGAAGTGCCCAGAAATCTTCCGGGGTTTGGCATGCTCCTGGAAGCTTGCATGCTATTTTCTAGTTAATCCCATGACCCTCGAAATTAATGAGGGGAGAAGAAGGGAATATAGCGGAGAGATTAGTACCTAGTCCGATGATAGCAACCCCCCCCTCAGCGTTGGACTCGTCATTGCCAAGAGTTCCATCGGGCTGGTGGGACGAAGTAGAAAATGATTCGTCTGGAGCTTGTTCGAGATTCGTCATTATTGCTGGCTTTGCTTTGTAACAGTCGACATTCGACTGAAAAAATGGAATTAGGGTTTGTTTGTTGACTTATTAGATTGTTTGATTTGAGAAAATAAAAAGGGGAGCCCCTTCCTGTCTTATATATATTTTTATAAGTTGAATTAGTAACTTTTGAACTTGCAAGGCGCAGGGCGGGAGCTTTTCAGCCGTGAATTCTCATGTTTGGATTCATTCATACAGTACTAGTAGCCAAACCGAAGGCCCCAGAGTGTGTTTGGTAACATCTTATAAATCTGGCTGGTATAAGCAAGGTGCTGGGTAAATCGATCTACTATTAATAGATTGTCTTGTCACCTACGTTGTATAGCTTCTGAGTATTGCTAATTGCAAGGACGCGGATCGTTATTCATAGTGATGAAGCTCTATGCCACCCCCTTTAGTTCTATACTGGTCCCACACCCGTCCCGATGATACAAAATTCTGGGTGCAACGTTATAGAAATAAATAGCGCAATGCAATTTTTTTCTATTTAGCTGCTGTATAAGGGCTGTTGAGCAAGTCGCTGGGCGGGTTATTCTGAGACTGTTGTATACAATGTATTTTTATACAATGTAGTTCCCCTCTCTATGGAGGTGTGTAGCTAGTATAAGTGGGTAAACAACCCACCAGCTCAACTGCCATTTGTTCTGAGTAGTTGTTCTATCAATGGCAGGAGATCTGTCGTATCATGCCACCTTACAACTATGGTGTCCTACATGTCTATTCTGCCGGGGTATTGGTCACCTTTTCCCTCGGACTACGTTCTCGGAAAGCTTTCCATTCCCAGGCTGCAGTCCGAGGCATATCCCAGGGGGGACTGGAGGCGTTAGCAGCATATGCAGCCTGCAAAGTAGATCGATAGAATCGCCGAATGTGGTGGGGTCCGGTTCCACAAGTCTCAGCCAAAATGCGGTGTGTCAGATGAACTGAGCCTCGTGGTAACGGTGGTAAGCCTCTGCAGCTACCCTGGCTCATTGAATCCGTCGCTCTAGTCAAGAAAGGGCAGCCTCGATGGAAATCTAGCTTGAAAATAGTTCTCAGGCGAGCTCAACCACCCTGTAAGTCGACAGGATCTCATGATTTCCAGCGCAGAGAGATGGCTTAGACCAAGGAGGATAGGTTTCAGCTCACACAATACCTTGAGCTAAGCGATTCACAAAACCTCAACGTTACAGGCTGGTCGAGGGTACAATGTGCTGGGAATGATGCTGGTTGCGGATATTGTGCCTATTGGGGGTAGCAAATCTACTAATGTGGAGCGATCTAAAAGGTAGTCACTGTTAGTCACTAGAGAACTGTCCGTGAAGCGCGATCAGCTGGGTTGCATCATGACTCTTGACTTGTTGCACAAGCCGTAGTTACTGGAGGCTTTATTCCGCGAGGGCCCATCTGTGTGATGGATGTAGACTCATAGTCTCTCATTTTCACTCACTCTCATTCATTCACAACAGCACGAGCTGAGTACTTGTACTCACAAAATAGCTCCAATAGCTGAAAGTTTTATAGTCTTCCAGTGGCTGAAAAACGCCAATGTATAAGAAACATTGTAATACTTAGCATGTGTTCAATCAGTGGTAAATGTGAAGTGGGATGAAAGTTCACACAGTTATAGGGTTCCCACTGGTGGGCCTACCCTATAGCTCCGAAATACTACTTAGCCTAAGCTTATAGAACAAATTGTTTCGGTAATACATAAGCTAGCATTGTGACAATTCTTTGATGTTATTTGGTTAACTCGCAAATTGATATGTCATAACCGAGAGGAGCAAACGGGCGGTGGCGGCGGCAGCTGCAGTTCATGCAACGAAAAGCAATGAACCCTGGAATCACGGCTGGATGATCCATGATGACGGGAGGGTAGGGCGGTAAATGAACCAAATAGCAGCCAATAGAGGTTGGTTTAAGCAAGAATGCTACATCGCAATCAAATATGGAACCCAACAGAGTTGTGCCAATATAGAAGAGACAGCCCCCCCCTTTATCAATTTTACCATACCCCTATATATAATTATACTATATCACAATAGAATTTTCAGTATATCACTACGACAGCGGTTTATTTTTTCAACACAATCAACTAGCTAATATGCCTAGTTGTAGAGGCAGCCAATTCATCCAAAACCGAGGTCTTTGTAAAAGTGTTACACTTTAGATTATATGCTAGCCTGTGCACTGACTTCTAGGCTGCCTCCGGCCCTTCCAGCGTAGAGGCCGGTATTACCTCCTGTCCTATAACTAGTCGCCTTCGCTTGTTCATTGTGTGACCGTCTGACCGATCCGTTAACAGGGGCTGACTAGAGATACCATCAATTTCGAATTATAAGGGGATATAATGAATACTACTATTTAGCTGTCTTATAGCTGGTTATAATGCTTGTCAAAGCCAAGTTGTGGTGTTGTAAGCTGTTGCGGCCTGCACGTGACTTTCCAGCGACCTTTAAAGTGCCAGCGTTGCACAGCTAATTTAAGATCCATCAGTATTAGCAACTCGTGCTAATACTATGCCTCACAACAGCTTATAAGGCAAGGGCCTAGCTCGTACGGAAATCCCGTTACAGTACCAGTATAAGTTGATGGAGACAAGAACGTACCTACCGTATCCAACAGAAGACGACCAACAACATCAGATTCGCATACATGTCCAACCAAATGCTACATCGTTTGCTGAAAAGAAAAAGCCTACGGAGCTGGACAAATAACCTAGAGATGGTTGCGGGCATAATCTTTCATCCTAGCCTCTCTTCCTATTCTTCCTGTTCTGTTAAATATCTGTCTGCCCATTGATGCGTGATGGCTGGTTTTGGCACCATTGCCGGCGCCCCCCGCCCAGTCAGACGGCCCACCCAGTCGATTGATTTGGAAATGAATAAACAGGAGCGCAAACGACTTCAAAATAGGATTGCACAAAAGACATATCGTGAGTATGAATAGCTCAGCGCCCAATGGCTGCATGTCTAACGCGCTACGATGGTTCTTTCACTCCTCAAAGGCCAAAATCAGAAACGACGACTACTTGCCCTAGAAGCCGTAGTTGCGCAAGCCACAGGCGAAGCATCAAGCTCATTGCCTGCCTTCCAGTCACAGTCACAGTCACCATCGCAACTTACCCCGCCCGCGACCGACCATGAGTTGGATCCGGAAATGCACCAATCGCCATTATCTGCGAGAATCGCGCCGCAGTGGACTTTGGATTCGTCTTGGGAAGAAAACTTGTCCCCCACCGAGTTCTTGTCCGACACAGCCAGGCCAGTTCTGCATGTTGCTGTTTGTACCGGCAGAAACTCCATTGTGCAATTCCTCCTAGAGCATGGGGCGGACATCACAAACAAAGATATTCAGGGTTACACAGCCCTGCACCTGGCTGTTGAGAAAGGGTACACCGATTTGGTGGATTTACTCATCCAGAAGTCTGCGGATCCTAATGACACCGACAATCTAGGCCGGACGTCATTGTTTATGGCGATTCGCGGCGGCAATGAGAATGAAAAGATTGTCAAGATTCTCTTGGATGCCTGTGCAGATGTTAACCATCAAGACTCGGTGGGCTATACTGCTCTGCACTTGGCAGTGGAGCAAGGCCTTGAGTCAATGATGCAGCTGTTGATTGAGAATGGCGCCAATGTAAATGCCTAGCAAAGGCTGTGTCTAGATTCTGTGAGGCTAGAATTCGCATGTGTTTTAAATTTCTCCTTCTATCTCGCCCTTTAATGATTCCTCTCCTCCAACTCAAGTTCACGAAAGAAAGCCTCTAGGTGAGGCTTCCGACCCAAATACTCTTCCAAAGTGACCATTTCTGACTGCGAACCGCCTTTCTCAAGGACATTTCGACGATACTCAAATCCTGTATTCTTGATTGTTTTTCCATGCAAAAATTTGGAGTAAAAAATATCGGCTGCATAGGCGTTTGAGCTGCGCGGTATTATATGAGCTTGTATAAGAATAAATAGGGACATCGTACTTACAAGAGATAGCTGTAGTATCCGGCACCGTATTCACCCATTGCATGTTCAAAATGGGTGTAACCGTGGCCCCATTCGTCACCTAAGCTTTCATCTTGATCAGTAGGGTAGACCGTTTTCCGTGTTCGGTTGAACAGAGTTGCAATGTTCAGAGACTCTATCCCCCCGTGTTTCTGGGGCTCATGCACCGCCATGTCAAAGAAACACCAATGTAGCTGGTTCAGATGGAACAGTGCCCCTTTGTGATGCTTGGCACCGACCAGTCTCTCAATCATGTCATCAGGCATCTTCACAGGAGGACCACAAGACTCTTTGTTATCCCTCTTCCAAGCATTCAAATAGGTTGGAGAGAGGGATGTATAATGTCGACCAATTGACTTGAGAACGGATGGTATCCAACACCACCTCTCTAACAATTGACTTGGAGCTTCACCAAAGTCTATTGTGGTGCCATCTGAGCCGTGGAACCTTGCGTACTTTGTTTTAGACACAAGGTCATGTATTCCATG
Source organism: Pseudodiploospora longispora (assembly GCA_036873115.1). Taxonomy (NCBI): domain Eukaryota; kingdom Fungi; phylum Ascomycota; class Sordariomycetes; order Hypocreales; family Pseudodiploosporaceae; genus Pseudodiploospora; species Pseudodiploospora longispora. Next base: position 372,381 of record JAZDSH010000010.1, read on the forward strand.
ACCAAATTCGTGTACCAACAAGATCAATTCCGCATGTTTCATCAGTGTTGGCTTCTCTGTTGTTGGCTTTTCCAGCGATGAAGTGAGAGCGACGACTGGGTAATGACGAGTGCCATCCTTAGTTGTATAGCCCTACAGCAGATTCAGCACTTCATTCGAGATGAACTTGTAGAGGATATGTACATACCGGCTCAATAGCAAATGCAGAGGGGGTTTGCACTTTGCCCTCGCGCTCAATAAGATCGAGGTATAGATATCCAAGAAACTCTTCACCAAACTCTTCACAATCCCAAACAGCAAAGCCTACCACATCATCGCCCCAGTGCTTCTTGCTCGTTGATTGAGGTGGGAAACTAGTCTGTTCCAAGGGCACGAATCTGATCCCAAAAAAGGTGCCAAAGATCTCCAAGATACGCGGGAGAATATCAATAAGTGAGAAATATTCAGAAAAGTTACCTGCGGCAAGCTGCGTCTGTATGCTTTTGTTCTGCAGCTTTCGGTAGTAGTATTCATCCCAAGGATAAATCTTGCCATCAAAGGTCTTTCCAATTACTTCATGGTGGTGTTTTTTCGTCTTCCGGAGTTTGTCCATTTCTTTCCTCCCAAATGGAGTCAGCAGCGAGAGCAACTCTGTCAAGTAAGCATGAACATTGTATGGAGATTTTGCCATGCGATCCTCGAGTACCATTGTTGCATAGTCCGGGTACATTAAGAGTTGAGCAAGTTTGTGACGGAGAACGATGGCCTCTCGGAAGAGATTAATATTCTTTTTGCATCGGTTTGCATGGGCAATATAGACGCGCTTTCGAACCTGATCATCGTGAACATTGAATAGAATTTTATAAAAGATGCTATCTTGGAGAGATACTTGGACCTTCATCTCGAATCTTTGAATAGATTTGGGGAGACTTTCAATAAACGATTGGTCAAGTCCATCAAGTTCTTTGCCAGACAGCCAAATATCATGCTCTGCTTGCGAAATATTTTCCCTAAATTGTGACTTGATACTGCTGAGTCGTCTTTGGATTATTTGAAACTCGGTTCGGGTCGAGTCTGTCGAGATAGATAGCCCTACACGCACACGGGCCCTGATCATGCCTTGTAGAAGATAGGAGCATTCAGGTGAAATCGACTCTTCCTTCGCTTCCACTGCTATAAGAAGTTTGTAAAGTTGCTCATTCATCAGCGTCTTGAATGACAAGTTATCAAATAGTGCTTGTGCTGTGATTGACGCCTTTCTCATCTCTGGATCTGGGGAAACTGATCGATAAATCACCAGTCGTCTGGTTTCATGGAGTAAGGCATTTTCACCCTCGGCCAGTGGCGTCACAATGTTGGCAAAACTGGCTTGTTGTGTCGAAACATTTAAAATGAGGTGGTCGAGAAGCTGTTCAAATCTTAATATTGCAGTATCTGCTGCGGAGAGCACTTCGGATGGGTTGAAGATGAAGGTTGGTGGTTCCGGAGGGGGTGGTTTGGGTGTAGGGGCTGCCATAGCAGCGAGCTTGCGTTAAACTCTGTGCTTGACTGGGTTCAAATTCTAGAATAATGTTTGTGCAAGCTTTTTTGCTCTTTTTATAAGGGTTGTAAGATTAATAAATATAATATATATATATAAGGCGTCCTGTGAAGAGGTTCGGCATTTCAATAACATAAGCAATTACCAAATAAAAAAATCAGTCTTTTTACATAAGCTGCCTTAGCTCATTATCTACTCACAATATCGGTCTTTTAGGTAATTTTCCACTTTACCATTTATTACACCGCGGTTCTTACGTGTGATAATACTTGATGTCGTCATATTACCCTTTATTATATTATGTTGCAATATGCTGTAAAAAGTAGAATGAAAGTCGGTTTTTGAATTGGCGTTATGGATTCAGTTCCCGGATACTGTTTCTGTATACCAACATGTGGTTTCCCAAATTCCTTCGTTTGATTTTCACTGCGAACTCCAGGTCTGGTACCATGACTTAGTATACTACAGTCGACTTTCCAGAAGAGTGTGGATCTTGCCTTCTCGAGGAAGACAATGGCAAAAGACCAACGTACGCAAGTCTCTTCAAACGTATCTTCCGCAGAGGCACCAATTATGAAAAAGCTTTCAGGCAGTTGCCGCTCCATTCTATCACACTTCATTGTTCTTCTCATCACCTCGATATTCTGGCTGGTCATTTTGAATACTGCCACAGACAACATGAGCGATAAAATATACTTCCCGAATCCCAAAGCGGCAGATCGTGCGACATATTTGACATGTGGTAATACCACCACCGAGGCCAAATCAAAAGGTTGCCAATACGATATTTTGAGCAATCATTGGGTACCGGGAGTTTGCATGGATCAAGCAGCTATTGTGGAATACCAGGTAGATGGTTCTTGGTACGGATACACCGATGAGGGCCGTACGCAGCGGCTGTCTATAGATACCATGTCTCAGAAGAACTTCTACTATACCTCTGAAAGGGACCACATTCTCCATTGTGCCATGTTAAGGAGAAAACAATGGCGGGCATTCGTGGGCGGCCGTACCAAACTGGATTCATTAATCATTGATGAGGAGCATACCATGCATTGCGCTCAGCTTCTGGTTGCCAAGACAGAAAATGGTATAGATTATTGGCATATGCCTATCAAGACATGGGTTGGATTTGCTGGATGTTATGTGAAAGATGATGGAATGGGAGATATGCTAAACTAATTATCCAATATGTTGCGTGCGGCGAACTGTTCTTTTATTTCGAGACATCAAAATGCAGTGAGAACTTGAAAAATTGTTAGTTGTTAGATGATTGAATAGTCGTTTAATTTTATGAGTTTTATTCGAGCATTACGTAGTACTTGAGCAACTGTTTATAAATCTGCCCATGACGCAGATAGATCAACTTCCCATGATAGCTTCGGCTCCTCCTAATATACAGTTTTAGGCAATAAACCATGGAAGGACAGATCACTACGATCTTAATACTAGCAAGGAGGATAAATTATTTCCAACATGATTATAATCTCCTTTGGCTCGCCCCGTGCCATAATGGTTTTGGAGCAGTGATCTATGTGACCAATAGTGATGCTTTCAGCGTCAGTAGTCCTTCCCAGCAACAATGCCCTGTTCAACCTTCTCCAATAAACAGACAATGCGCAATAGGCCAGCTTCTTGTCGTCCAGATTGTTTTGGACTACGACCCCAAGATATCCGGTTTGTCAGACAGCGACTCTGTTCCTTTCGGGTCGAGGTAGTATTTCCACGCATTCATCGATATAAATTCTTCAACAAGTTCGTCATCAATACAGGCAGGCAGTAACCAGGCGGTTGAAATAATATCGAATCGACATCCACGTTCTTTTGCAGCTTGAGGCGTATTTCCGCATGGGAGAGGATGGAACCTTTGCGACCAGGTCAACTGGCCGCTGGGGAAAACTTTCCCATCTGCTGTCAAAGACTCTAGACGAAGTGCTGTAGGGAGTGGAAACTAACAAAACCTTCGACCTACCTGATCACCCTCACTACTTTTGTCACTTCTGTCACTGAAGTACAAGTTGCAATAAAAACGCAAGCATGAATTTCTCTCTCTTCGTTTTTGTTTCTATACTGAGCTCGGCTGTGGCCGCACCTACAGGTGTAAAAATTCGCTCTGGTAATACAATTCCTGAAATTAGCTACATTGTGAGACTGACATGATGCAGGTATGGCCTAGGATCACAAGCATCCCGCTAGGCAGCCTCAACGCGTTGGCTAAATGAATTACCTACCGTATTATCAATGAGGGAAAATATACCTGTCCTTGAATGTTTCAGAGCAGGATTAATTGGGCATTCAACTGACTTACAGTCGATGGTTAATCTGGCTGAAGGACACATTCACTTCGGAAATTCCATGTATTCAACATACTTGAACTACTCTTTGAGCTGTACTATAGGTACAAGACGACTAATAAACTGTCTGCAAGTATACCTATGTTGTCTACAATTCGTAAAAATTTCCTAAGACATATCAGCTTCAAGGTAAGTTAAAACGTCCTAATTACAGTCACATCCTAAGTGCAGCCACTATTATATATTGTATTATACTAGAACACTATATTTAGAATCATCAAAATCATGATATATGATTATGATAACTATTCTAATAATTATAGATGAGCTATATTGATACTGGTGGGTACAGGCGCGAATGAACTAGATAGTAACCAATGAATACAGGCTAGTGCAGAAATGCTACGCTTCGATCAAAGAAAAACCCGGCAGAGATGCGTTCCAATGGAGATTGGACAGCCGACCATAGACCGCACGAACTTTGAGATTGGGGAATAGGGGTCAGGAAAACTGGAAAAAGAGTGTGAACTCATCAGATGACGCAGCCTTGTCGCTTTCATCTAGATCTAGACAAGACGAGCAATCACCAGAACATGATACGCTTGTCACTTAAAAACAATTTGTTTATTTGGTGTAATGCTATGTTCTATCATGGTACCGTGGCCCCGTCTGTGGCCATCTTCTCAGTAAACCAAGCCACCAAATGAGTCACAGTAGGATGGCTCCAGAGCAACGTTGGTGGGACCTTCATCTTCAACCTCTGCTGCAATTGACGCCGCAATGCTACTGTCATGACAGAGTCTACTCCCAGGTCGGAGAGCGCGGCTTTGGAGTCAACCTCGTCCGAGTCCATGTGAAGCACATGGCCTACACAATCGCGAGTCTTTTGATCAAGATATGTCTTCAACTCTGCTGGTGATTTGGGCACAGCATTATCGCCATTAGAAGAAGTGTCGCCAGCGTCATTCTCCTTAGCTGACGGGTTCAAACGGCGTACAGCAATATCGTGAAGAATAGGTGTGGGGAGAGGCTCGTCCTTGTCGAATGCCAGACTACGTAGCACAACCCCATGGTCAGTATCATACTTGGCAAGATGCAGCCAAGCTCCAAAAGCCTCATCGCGCGTCACGTCTGTGATGCCTTTACTCTCCAGCTCTGCGTTTATGTAGTCTGTGCTAGCGCCCATTCCCATTCCCCGCCATGATGTCCACTGAATTGCGACCGAAGCATCTCCCTGTGCCCGACGATGAGCAGCCAAGGTATCCAAGAATGCATTACCACTGCCGTACGAGCTCTGGCCTGTGAAGCCGACAAGTTGCCCACACGAAGAAAAGAGAATGAAGAAGTCGACAGAGCAAGGGGGAAATACTTCGTGCAGCACAAGACCGCCTGAGATCTTTGGACCTAGAACACGAGAAAAGGCATCCCTTGTTGTATCCAGTGCCAACTGATTATCCAAAACTCCCGCTGCATGAACTACGCCACGCACAGGCGGCCATGATAATTTCTCTAGAGCAGCAGATAAGTCTTTTGCGGCACTCATGACACTGATATCCAGTGCTAGCACATGAATACTTGCCCCGCGAGCCTCCAAGTCTTTCATCTTTTGGATCACTGGCACCATCTCGCCTTCCGGGCGATTCCATGTCCTCCGGGGAGGTAGGGAGCGCCGTGATATGAGAATCAGTCGCCGAGCACCCTTTTCCACCAAGAAATCTGCAACCTCTAGACCCAGTGCGCCAAGACCACCGCTGATGACATAGGTTCCCCCAGGATGAGGCATAAATTGAGCTGTCTGAGCAGCAGGGAGTCTTTGACGTGTTTGAAAGCTTCTCAGCCGTGCAGTTCTAGGCATGCCGTCCCTTATTCGTATAATATCGGCGCCTCGGATGTACCGCATTGAAGTCAATGGGAATTCTTTCACCTCATTGTCTATGAGGCCGCCAAACTGGTCGGGATGCTCACTGGCTAGTACTCGACTTAGCCCAACGAGAGGAGCGTGTGCGAGGGCAGCGGGTGTCTCCCCTTCACCCGTATTTGTAGTGAGAACGAAGACCTTTACTGGGAGTTTGTTTCTGATCACAAACTTGAGGATCTCTAGTAGTTGCCAAGTGTAAGCCTCAGCGTCTTTTGGAATATCCTCAGCCGATGATGTCTCGCCGGGAATGTAGACAATGGCCGTGTCTTTTCCTAGTAGAAGATCCCCATGGCTGGACACTAAAGTTTCTGCTGAATTGACAAGATATTTCTTTATCTTCTTGTCAATCGTACTCCCATACTCTTCAGCCAGAGCTTCATCGTTTGAGATCAGAACAACCTGAGATATTGGCAGTGGTTCCTCAGCAGGCAACGCAGGGGGCCAAGCAATTTGATGGACCAAGCTCTCCATACTGCCGCTCGCACCTGGTGTTCCCTCAATCTCAGAAAAGCGCATGCCTGTGAATCTAGCCAGTGTCAGGCCGTCTTCCCCGATGAGACTTATATGAGCCGCAGGTGCTGGATCAGACGCCTCCTTCACATATAACCAGCAGGACCTAGGCGGGTTATCGCGTGTGAAGACATTTACTGTCTGAATCTGAGATGGCATGCGCAAACGTGGTTCATCAAAGAAAATTGTTGATCCTACTGACGTAGCAGCATCCAGTAAAGGCGCCCACGAAGAAGAATCCCAAGGCAGAGACTTGGATTCTGTAGGAGTGTTAGGAGCAGCATCGACTCTAGCCAGCATTTCTTTATTGTTGCCATAATGTTCTTTAATGGCCCAAGGGAACCCCATTGCGGAGACGCCCACCTTTGCTAGATAATCTTTGGAGAAGTCATCTGGCAATCGTGTCTTGAGGCGAGCTTTGACGGCAGCAATGTCAATTGGATCTTCTTGATCGACTGATTCATGAGTGTGCCACTGTGCGGTGGTGTGGGTAACCCAAGAAGAATCTTCTTTACAGTTTGTGCTTTCTTGGATTAATCGAGATAAAATCTTAACCTCGCTCTGCTGCGCGACAATCTGAACAGATCGTGGTGCGTTGATAGCCACAGGAACGCGAAGAACGGCATTTTGCAGGACTGTAGCCCCCGTAGCTTTGATGAACGTATTGACGAGGACGGCCGCTGGCACAATCTCTGTTCCATGCAGTGGATGATTGCCTGGAAAGGGTTTGCTCTTCTCGTCTATTTGAGTCGAGTATACCACGGTATCTGTACCCGCGATGGCGATTCGCCGTCCAAGGAGGACATGTTTTTCAGTATCATGAATGTCGGACTGCCCGCCGCCGGTATTACCAGTTTCAACAGTTCGCCAGTATGGCCGGTGTATCCAGCGAGTAGTTGGTAGGTTCCTCGCCCAATTCCCTGACATTTGTGTTCTCCAATCTACAGATACCCCCAAACAATGAAGCTGAGCAAGCCCATGCAATATGCATTTCATACTAGGCTTCTCTCTGGCAAGCATTGGAATCACTGCTTGCTCTTCAATCTCAGCATGCATTAATGTCTCGCTGATCGAATGCGAGACAAGCGGGTGAGTGGAAATTTCCAAAAAGATTCGGTAAGAATCTTCCACTGCTGCCCGCACTGCAGAGGTGAGCTGAACCGGACTGATCATGTTATTGACCCAATATTGTGAATTGCGCAGGTTTTGCCCACGGGGGTCCTGTAGTGATGTTGAGTACAGTTTGGCTCGTGTTGGCAAAGCAGGGTTGAGACTGTCATCGAGCGCTTTGAGTAATGGGGTAGCCAGCTCGTTCAACAGAGGGCTATGGAATGCAATGTCGGTCTTGACTCTAAAGACTTTGATTGATTGTGCTTCAAATTCCTTTTTTGCCTGATCGATGGCAGCTTTGGATCCCGCGACTACGCAAGACGACGGAGAAGTGTCAATTGCTGTGACAAGATCTTTATTATTCTCAAGCAGCTTTGCAACCTCGGCGTAGGATTTGTTTATCAGAAGCATTCCGCCTTGATCCATGACCCGGCGATACAACACAGAGCGACGGGTGACAATAATGGCACCTTCTTCGGGTGTGAGAGCACCTGTGACAACACTGGCTGCAATCTCACCAATCGAATGTCCGATGACGGCTTGTGGGAAGACACCGTAGCTGTTCAAGACTGCACTGATGCCGATTTGCATGATGTAAGTCAGGATCTGAACCAGGTCCGAGGACTCAAATTCACCACTCTCAAGCAAAGCAATGGGTGATATTCCAATCTCTGACTCTACAACCGCATCCAGTGGCTGTATAGCACGGTGGAATTCAGTGTTTTGTAGCAGCTCCTTGCCCATGCCATTCCATTGTGCTCCATGACCAGAGAATACCCATACGACACCCTTGTTAACGTCGGGACCAAAGACACGGTTTTGAGCGGTCCACGGATGGGAGCCAGCCCCTTCTTCCAACTGGGAAAACGCGTGGGCTGCATCATCTTGGTTGCTATCTACCACCACTGCCATACGATGGTCATGATGGTCTCTTCGGATAGCAAGGGTTGATGCAATGCTTCCTAGATCATGTTTTGATCTAGAAGAAGTGATCCACTCTTTCATGGACTGTGCCTGCAAGGCTGGTCGCTTTGCGTGAGGCCCTGATAACATCAAGACGAGTGGATTGGGGACACTTGCTTGAGCACGCGACACAGCGACTGCCAAGCTCGGTTCTCGTTCTGGATAGACAAATTGCTCAATGACGGCGTGAGAAACTGTTCCGCCGTAGCCATAGGAGCAGATAGCTGCCCGCCTGATACTATCTGCAATTGGCCAGGCGGTTTCTTCCTGGACGACTTCTAGCCCAGAGGATTCCCAATTGATGCGCCTGTTTAGAGTCTGAAGATTGGCTTGAGGGGGTATGACACCCTTTTGTACCGCCAAAACAGCCTTGATAAATCCCATGGCCCCAGCTCCAGCTTCCAGGTGCCCGATATTGGGTTTAATTGAGCCGATATAGCAAGGATCGTTTTGTGTTCGTCCAGCACCGGCCCCATAGACACTCGCTATGGCAGAGACCTCTGTTGGGTCTCCTAGAGGTGTAGATGTTGCATGTGCCTCCACGTATCCTACAGTCGAGGGGTCAACATTGCCTGTCTTGAGCGCATTTTGAGCGACCAAGATTTGGGCCTTGGGGTTTGGAGCCATAATTCCATTCGTCCTTCCATCTTGTGCTACCGCGGTGCCTTTGATGATGGCCATGATATGATCACCATCCTGGATCGCTTGTGATACGTTCTTCAAAACGATAGCTGCAGCACCTTCGCCACGGCCATATCCATTGGCCGCGTCATCGAATGAGCGGCAGCGCCCTTCAGATGAAACCGCTCCAGCTCGATCCAGCACACGGGAGAGTCCGGGGCCGCAGAGGGCATTAACACCTCCCACAATCGCTACTCGTGATTCTCCGAGAGTGATTGCCTGAACGCCATGATGGATAGCGACTAGAGATGACGCACATGCAGCATCAACAGCCGAACTTGGACCCATAAGGTTCAAGTGGTATGAGATCCGGTTGGGGACACCACAATATGCAGTTCCGATACCCATCCATGTGTCAACGTTGGGCAGGTCTTCAAGGACAAGTTTAGAGTAGTCATCGGAGTTGACGCCCCAGAACACAGCAGTATCACTACCAGATAGGCTTTTCACTGGAATGCCCGCATTTTCTAGAGCTTCCCAGGCTACCTCAAGTGATATTCTCTGTTGAGGATCCATTTGCTCCGCCTCCTTTGGTGAGATGCCGAAGAACTGTGCATCAAAGTCTTCTAAACGATCGATGTAGTATCCTAGAGAAGTTGTCTCATTTAATACTCGTGAATTTCGTGAATCCCGTCGATGATAAGGTTCCCATCTCATTTCTGGAAGTTCTCCAGAGGCATCCTTCTTGTTGAGAAGGGATTGCCAAAGCTGCTCGGGACTGCTGTTGCCCCCCGCCACGCGGCAAGCCATGCCGACCACGGCCACATCTTTTGTTGGTTCCTATAGCTACATCAGCAAAAGGCTCAATAGAAAAATACAAATACATCATGATCCATACATATACACTATATTCTGTAGAGGGTGTGTTTACAGAGTGCATCTCTGGCTCTGATATTGAATGCTGTCGTCGGGGTGAAGGTGAAAACGATAATGAAGATGATGAAGGCATGATGGAGTTGGACACAAACTCAAAGGAAGCTTGAGTTTCGGTATTCTTTTCGTCCTTGTATGTTTTCCAGGGTCTATACGTCAACCGCTCTGAGCACCGGGGACGCTTGCGAGAAAATGGAAGAGGAGGTAATCTGGAGGGCGACTGTCGCCGTGAATACGTTGCTATGTTGAGATAGTTTCCATGACACAGAACCATTGTTCCTTACCGCCTTTTACAAGTACGTCTAAGCCAACGCGTGATATATCAAGACCATGGTGAGACAGTTATGCCGAATATGGTGAGCCGGGGTAGCCCTCCAAGATTTAGCACCGGCGGAATCTGCATTGACCTACTGGATTCTAACTTCAACTACTAGGATCTGACATGTCAATCGACCCCTAGAAGGCAAAGCCGTGAAAAGTCGAAGCCCTCAGTTAGCAATGCGTGAAACTTCAAACAGTTGTCTGACTTGATTGTTAGACCTTACAAGACCCTACATTCCAGGGTGCGAATAGATTGCCACGTATCACCTCATTAGTTGAGATATTGGCTAAAATCGGCCGAGGTGATACGACTCCATATTTCCGCCACATTGGATCAGTGGGATGAATCGTACGATACATAGTAAACTACCGAGACATTCACCAATGGGTCTGATGGCATCGGGGCAAAGGTGGTGGCGGCTCATGCTTCTACACTAAGTCGGTCGATCTGATCTATTCAGCAGGTAAGCAAAACTCGTCTAGGCCGATCTAAGCGGGACGCCCTCGGCTTCGGGCCGGTGATGAAGGCGTAGTCTAGAGCTTGGATTTAGCTGAAGCCAAGCCAAATCTCCCGGGTGGGGCTTATTCCTAGTCCATCACAAGGCGGAGAGCAAGGGTAAGCAGCCGGACAGGCCCAGGGTTCCTTGAGATTCCAGATGTAATTACTTGAAACAACAATAGAGAGTGCTAAATAGAAACAAATAGCCGGAACGTATCTCCATCGCCGATTCCGTGTGCCCAATCAGGCGGTTACCATCACATTGAAATGGTCAAAGCCCTATTCAGCCCCAACCAGCAAAATGCCAATTGGCCCACAGGCCGTTGCCTGTTTCATACCCAGCCGCATAATCACAAAGGACTGTGCTTTTCCGCAGACATCCCCTAGTCACAACGAGTTGGCAAGGTGTTATGGTGTGGGGTCATCCGGAGTTCCATCTACTCCAAGTCGCTGCCATGGACTCACTCATTCGCCGCGTTATGATCATATTGTCCTTCTTCAACATACTTAAATTCACAAATGGTTGTCTGATGTGGTACGTTGATAGATCTCTTTGAAAGTCGATGATGAATCCTCACCCTCTAGTTGTAACTGAGGTGCGGTCGATGCACATGATAGTCCTGCTGTTGACAAGCAGCGGTGGGCCCGAGGTCTCAAATTGGTTCTGCATACATGTCACATGTACCCACTACTCCGTAGACTCTGCTAGAGAAACCAAATGGAACAAACTTGCAAGGATTATCCCGTCTATCCCCTGTTTGTACTACGTACTAGTGACGTGGAAGTATTTTGGCCTAGTTAATACTGTGTCATTAGAACCGCTACAATGTTTTATCACAATGTACTCTATACCCATTTACTTTTTCTGTACTCTGCGTAGTAATTGGGCTCAATATTCCGACTACAGGGGCTTCCATTATGTCTTAGACAACACAAGCAGTTGCCAGCTGACGTCCGGGCGTGACAGGTCCACAAGGGTCAATCATGGACCTAGGATTGCATGTGTTCAGACGAAGCAAATTGAACGGAGGGTCGGAGTCGCGGTTTGGAGAGAGAGGCGTCTTAAACGTCATCAATGAATCATTTTGACGTTTTGTAGGTAGGAGTGTCTAGGGCATATATCATTAACAACCTCAAGGCGGATTTCTGTATGCTCATCTGCCATACCACCCCTACCATTTCAATCATCCTAGCTTATTCCAGAAACCCGGTTGTACAATCAACCCGTTTCTTGCCTACATTTTACAACAATTTTCAACAACATCTTTCTCACTATGGCTTTGGAAAAAAGCGCCAGCACGGCAACAACAAAGCTCCAACTAGCCTCACCCAATGGTCCAGTTACTCGACTTGTTCTCCAGTCTCCTCCCCGAGATGCCTTGCCTTCAGAGATTCCAGTCATTGATATCTCGTCGATTTTCAACGGCTCCTTTGATGAGCGAAAGGCTGTGGCCCAGAAGATTCGCGAAGCAGCCACAAACATTGGCTTTTTCTACATCAGCGGCCATGGTGTTCCCACTTCTGTCATTGAAAACGCATATGATGCTAGTTTGGACTTTTTCCATCAGGATATAGAGACAAAGATCAAGGCAAAGTCGCCTGATTCAGATAACTATGTTGGCTACTTCCCTCCTCGGACTATGAAGATCAACCCCTTTGAGGGTAACGATGTCAAGGAGATGTTCATTTGCAGATATGACCCCAACCATGACCCCAGCGTTGAGAACCCTGAGGATATTCCCGAACATGTGCAAAAGCATTTCCATTATGAGGATACGCCATGGGATGCCACAGCAACAGTTCCACATTTCAAGGACGCTGTGATCAAATACTATCAGGCTGGCCTTGCTCTCACGCGTGCGTTGGCACGTTCGTTTGCACTTTCTCTTGATCTTCCAGAGGATTACTTTGATGAGAAAATGAGATATCCCAATATCAATGGAGGCGTCAACTACTACCCTCCAATCCAGTCTCCCGGCAAGACCGCCTCCACGGTCTCGTCATTCGGGTCACACACGGATTTCCAGGTTTTCACAGTCTTGTGGCAGGATAGCACGGGAGGCTTGCAGGTGCTTAACCGCGAAGGCCAATGGATCAATGCGCGACCTATTCCAGGGACGTTTGTGGTCAACATCGCCGACCTCTTGCAGCGCATGACCAACGATCTGTACGTCAGCACGGTGCATCGCGCGCAGAACTGGAGCAATCAGGAGCGCATAAGCATGACATTTTTCACCGGCTTCAGTGCTTTTGAGAGCGTTGGTGTTGTAGACACCTGTGTGGGGCCTGATGGTGAGAAGAAATATGAAGACATTACGGTGGAGGCTTGGGTGACGAGGAGACTAGAAAACATGATTAGACTGGAAAAGGAGATGAAGGCACTGGAGGCAACCGCGGCAGCCCAGTAGAGAGAATAGATAGTTGAGTCTTGGGTTAGAGAAGACAATCGTGAAAGAGGTGCTTGTTGCAAGTTACTAAAAATTAGCTGATGTCTGAAACCATCAACACTCCACAATCTGTAGTCACTTTTGTCATATATGATATGAGTGTTTGCTTTTACTTTTGATTCTCCACCCACCCCGTTTTCATCTCGCTACCCATATTAGGGTTAGGTCCATCTCGGTAGATGCAACTACACAGCCCTTGCTCCCGATCTGACATCCGCCAAGATTTCGGGGACTTGTGTGTGTGCTTGGGGCGGCTTCTTTCACTAGCACGTAACATGGCGTTCTTTTCCCTACCGAGCCGGCGTCGCGGTAAATCTGCAGGACTGCTTGCTTGCTTGCTTGCTTGCTATCAGTCTATCGATTACGCCTTATGAAACCAGATGAAGGGAGGTCCAACTGGTGAAGCAGCCACGCAAAGAATGCATCTACCAGCACAGACTGGGACATGCATGTTGTTTGAGATCGGCATCGGCGCAAATTTATGATTGCATCGTAATGTAGGAATTAGAAGAGCTCATTGTTTAGTGTTTAGGCCATCACCACTGGCCATCACTAGATCAATTGTGTTTCGTTAGCATCCCAGAGACTTCAACTCTACGACATCAGAAGTCAAGTGTCAGAATCAAGGTGAGACATGTGATGCCAGGCCTGGGAATCGTGTGTGACTACATGGACAGGATTTTTGGGATACTACGCAGTGATGCTACTGGACCTTCCGTGTCGTCATGATATGTTCTTTATGACATCACGACTTGGTAGAAGAAAAATAACTTGTCTGGCAACGATCTTCCACCATCATCGATCCCAAACCAGTAGACATGGCTTTGACGTCTTCTACATGCTGATCGTCCCTAATAGGAGCCAAATCCCTGCAACGAATAAGAGCCGTGTCGGAATGTCATACTCTCCGAGACTATGGCCCTGAGCTTGAGACAGTGTCTCAGTAATTCACGCGGCCCATCATGAGGAGCCTGCATTGAGTACATATCTACCTACGTCGGCCGACATTTCTTCCTACATCTGCCACAGTCTCAGCCAAGTGGGGTTGGATCTTTTATTTTCTTTGTTGGCCCTCAGCTGAGCAGGCAATGGCCCCATTATTATTTTATATTGTTCGACCTTCTTGTACTCGATACTTCCTCCAGGGTTGGCACCACAATCTTCATCAAACATATTATGGGGTACGTACACGAAAGTAACCACGACAAGATCCGGCCTTATGGATAATCGACGACCAAGGTGTCACTGAACCACAGGGATTGTGTCTCGGTCATTATTAGGCCTGCCAACGCAATGTTGCCTTTTGGCCAGGGGTACGATGGAAGCTCTGACAGCAAGGCTTTACCTGTATGGGCGCATGCTGCATACATAGCGTTTCATGGATTTAGAAACGCGGGCCATTCGCGCATCCAACAGAAAAACAAGGTAGAGTCGATGGGATGGGATGGCCGTGAGAAAATCGGACTTTTCCGGTTAATGGCTTACCAACCGTATACTACTTAGACATCCTGGGGTATTGTTACTCTGCCCATCTACAGAGTCTGTCCCCATTCACTCAGACCATCTTTCCAAGTATCACATCCTCTTGAGTCTCATGATTCTCGGCACCCAGCATGGCATCCCTGACTCCTGAAAAGATTTCCGAGTTGCAGACTCTCTACGGCAAGCCAATCGTAATCGACGATGTTGTTCGATTGAGAGCCGCAGACGAGGAGCAAATACCTATCCTCGCATATCCTCGACATATAGACAGTGTCTGCGATTATGAGTATTTCACAGGAAAGCAATTTGATCTTCTCATAGATCAAGCTTGTTGGGCTCTTATTGAGGATGGATTCAAAGTCAATGAGCGGACCATTGTGGCTCTTTATGCCGAGTCTGATCTCTCATACGGCGTCACTATGCTCGCTCTCTTGCGATTGGGATATAAAGTCATGACTATATCTGCGCGGTTGGGTGTTATGGCATGCAAAGGCCTGCTTGATAGTGTCGACTGCAAGAGAGTCTTCTTTGGGTCAGCCTCTCGTTTCAAATCCACCATTGGCGAAGCATGCTCCGCTAAACCTAACATGATTCTGCGCCCGATGCTGAAAAGGTCGGAATTCGACAGACCTGAATCGCCTGTCGAGCCTCTAATGCGGTCTATCTCCGACAAAGAGGCCGACCAGAATGAGATAGCCTTGATTATGCATTCTTCTGGTTCTACCGGTCTTCCAAAGCCGCTATACCAGTGCCACGCGGGCTTCCTGGCAGATCTCTTGTTTGGCATGGGCTGCCACGCCTTTAATCCATTACCATGGTTTCACCTTCATGGCTTACTTACATCCTTTCAGGCAATGTACAAGCGAAAGGTTGCCCATTTATGGAATGCCCATGTTCCCATGACGGCCGAAAAAATGATTTCCGCCATTAAGGATGTCAAGCCAGAGATTCTTCATTGCGTACCATACATCCTGAAGATCATTGCCGAGGTGCCGGATGGCATCGAGTTAATGCGTGGTTGCAAGTATGTCACCTCTGGAGGCGCCAGGGTTCCAGATGAACTTGGTGACATGCTGGTAAAAGAAGGGGTTCATTTGTCGTCCACATTCGGCCTCACAGAAACCGGTCACATTGGCGATGCTATTCATCGCGAACCGGGGGATAATTCCTGGAATTATATCCGTCTTCACTCAACAGCTTCACCACACATCGTCTTCAACAAAGTTGTGGATGAGACTGATGGAGAAGTGTACGAGCCGGTGTTCCTAAAGTCGCACCCTGCCCTAATGATGAGCAATTCTGACAATCCACCTGGCTCCTACCACTCCGGCGATTTATTTGTTCCCCATAGCAAAATCCCAGATGCTTGGAAATACATCGGGCGGAAGGATGATCGACTTACTCTAGCCAATGGAGAGAAGATTAACCCCATGGGCATGGAAGGCATTTTGAGACACCACCCTCTCACCAGAGACGTGCTCATGTTTGGCAATGAAAGGTCTCACCCGGGAATATTGATCTTTCAGTCACAACTAGCTTTGGGAATGTCTCGCGACGAGTACATCAAGGCCATCGCCCCCGCCTTGGAAGAAGCCAACAGTTTAGCTGATGACTTTGCACGGTTGACACCCGACATGATGGTCATTCTGCCCCCAGACGTTGAGTATCCGACCACAGACAAGAACAATATAATCCGTGCAGCTGCATATCGGATTTTTGAGGGCCGCATCAATTCTGTGTATAGTTCAGATGACAGTAATGCTGATATCACCAATGGAGATTCAAGCAATGAGAATCTTGCAACGCCCAGAACACGGTTACAGCTCGATGTCCCTGCGTTGCAGAAATATCTTCTAGAGCTCGTTGAAAAGGTGACGGGGGTTGAGCTTCCAGATATCGACGCTGAATTCTTCGCATGTGGCGTCGACAGCCTGCGAGCAATCCAGATTCGAAAAGCGCTCCACAGAGATCTTGAACTCGGTGGAACGTGGTTGCCAACCAATGTAGTCTACGACGCACGAAACGTCTCAGGGCTCGCTGAAATGCTCCACTCTCTACAGAACAGGGAAACGTCTTCTCGTAGAAGTGAAGGCGAGGTAGAGACTGAGGAACTCAGAGCCATGAGGGCTCTCATTAAGAAATATGGCCGCTTTGGACCTTATACTCGTGAAACACAGCAAACACCCAAGGAAGATGTTGTGTTACTCACTGGAGTCACTGGTGCTCTCGGCGCTCACGTACTTTATCAGCTTTTACAAAAGTCAAGTGTGCGTCACGTCTACTGCCTAGTCAGAGGTTCGCAAGATTCTCGGAGCCGGGTCTTTGAATCTCTCCAAGAGCGAGGATTCAAAATGGCAGAATTGAGTGATGATACAAAAGAGCGGTTCTCAGCTATCAATACAGACGACTTCAGTGCTAAAAACCTTGGTTTGCCCTTGGAGATGTATCATCAGATACGGAGCCAAGTGACCCTCATCATCCATGCTGCATGGCCAGTCAACTTCAACATCCCACTCGCTAGCTTCGAGCCTCATATCGCCGGGCTAAATAACATGCTCCAGCTCGCCTTTCAAACACCCTGGAAAACTCCTGCGCGCGTCTTATTCGCTAGCAGTATCGCCACGGCGTATGGCACTCCTCGACAGCCAGACGGTACGCCAGCTGTCATTGGTGAAGGTCCGATCCCCAAACTATCTCATACTTTAGGCACGGGTTATGCGCGCTCCAAGATCGTAAGTGAGAAGATTTGTGAAAAGGCTGCAGCTGCTGGTGGCAGGATTGCTGTGTTGCGGATTGGACAGATTGTTGGGGATGTCGAGAGCGGTATCTGGAACCCGAAAGAATCCATCCCGCTTATGATTCATAGTTCACTTGTTGTTGGGGTTTTGCCGTTGTTGGAAGGAGAGCAAGGATTTTGTCAGTGGGCGCCTGTTGATATAATGGCGGCTTCGTGTTTGCAGGCTGGAGATTGTTTGCTTGATCAGGCCTCCAGTGATACAGGCAGCAAGGTCAATGGAATTCATACCAATGGATTCCATACCAATGGTCTGAATGGCACCTCCGACAACCAAACTAGCAACGGCGTCGACAAGAAAGCCGGCATTCTCGGCAAACCCGCCCCCATCACCAGCGCTGGCCAGGTTCGTTTCTACAACCTCGTCCCCCCACACTCACATACCTGGAACGAAGGTGTTCTCCCAGCTCTAAAAGCCTCTGGTCTCCAATTCGAAGCCGTCCCATTCTCAGAGTGGCTACAGAAGATTGAGTCGCAGGCAGCTGAAATGAATGGCGCCGCAGAAACCGCGCTGCCGGCTCTCAAGCTGGTCGACTACTACAAGGCATTATACCAAGAACCCACTGGGAAGTTCTCCATTGTTCATTTCGACACGTCCAAAAGCTGTCGTGACCTTGCGGCCTTGCGGGATTGTCCCCATGTGGTGGACAATGGTCTCGTTGAGAAATTTGTGAAGTCTTGGATGGAAGTGTGGCAAAAGTGTGAAAAATAAATAAACAAATAGTGTAATATGCAGTATTCTGATAATTACAATGTAAAATTGATTGCAAAAGATTTCCTCATTTAGTGAATGTTATATGAAGTAATTGGTGGTCATGCTACCAGTGAAAACGATGTCAATTAATTTCACGCTGGGGATGTAAAGCATGGATTTCTTCTTGTAATATAATGAGACGAAATCGTTTTATTTAGGAATCATATGCAGCCTACCAAAGGTCTTCAATCGCCATGGTACCGCTCTTTGTCACCATAAACTCATCAACTGCCACATCCTTGCCGCTCTCTTTGCCATGTCCGCTCTCTTTCATTCCCCCAAACGGAGCTTCAGCGGCGGAACTATTTCCAGTGTTCTAGTAAGATTTATTCGATTAGCATAGCTCAGATGATGTATGGGAAAGGGCATACGTACCAGGCCAATCATCCCGGCCTCCAGCTTCTCAAACATCCTCCACAGACGATCAACATTCTTGGTAAAGACATAGCTAGCAAGACCCATGCTTGTATCATTAGCCCTGGCTACAACCTCGGCCTCGGTATCGAAGACAGACACTCCCAGGAGCGGCGCAAAGATCTCCTCCTGGCTCATGAGCATATCGTCGGTTATACCAGTCATGATTGTCGGTGCCATGAAGTAGCCTCCTCGGCTGCCATTTACGTCATCTGCTCTGCGGCCATTCCCAAACACTATTTTCGCACCTTTGGTGAGCGCATCTTGAACCATCTCCTCTGCCTTGTCCAGCGCTCGGGGAGTGGTGACAGGGCCGAGTGTCGCGTTCTCTTCAGTTGCGTGGCCAAGTTTAAGCTGTGCAGTCCGTTTAGTGACCTCGTCGACAAACTGGTCATACACACCGCGCTGAACATAGACTCTGTTCGCAGTAATACAAGCTTGACCAGCATGGCGCCACTTCAAGCCCATGAGCTGGCCAATCGCCTGATCCATATTGGCATCGTCAAACACGACAAAGGGGCAGTTCCCGCCTAGCTCGAGAGTAGACTTCTTTAGATTCCTGGCACATAATCCTGAAATGATCTTTCCTACTCGCGTGCTACCCGTGAAGCTGACCTTTTTCACCAAAGGATGCAAACAGAGCGCCTCGGCTACTTCAGGTGTTCCTTCAAGACTAGTTGTGAGAACGTTGAGAGCGCCAGGAGGGAACCCGGCGCGAATGGCAAGCCTCGCCAGACATAATGCCGTGATTGGTGTCTCGGGGGAGGGCTTGACAATCATAGTACAGCCTGCGGCGAGGGCTGCACTCGCTTTTCTAACTGTGAGAGCGAGAGGGAAATTCCACGGCACGAGAGCGGCGGCAACCCCAATGGGCTGTTTGATTGTGATGGCGCGTTTTCCAGGAGTGGCCGAAGTAATGAATGCCCCCTGAATCCTATCTGCCTCACCAATGAACCACCATGCAAATGATGCCGCATAGTCAACTTCACCGTAGGCTTCAGTGAGTGGCTTTCCCGTCTCGTGTGCCAGAATGATGGCCAGATCCTTTCGCGTATCAAGCATCAACTGGTGCCACTTTGCAAGACATTGAGCGCGCTGCCTCGGCGTCCATTTTGAGTATTTCTGGAACGCTTCGTGGGATGAGACCACGGCGCTGTCGACATCCTCCACCCGAGCGTCTGGACAAGAAGCCCAGACCTGCCCTGTGCCGGGATCTACCACCTGGAAGCGGTTCCCTGACTTGGCGGAGATGGAATTGCCATTGACCACGAAGTCAAAGTCCCCCAATGATTTGTCATGTAATTCAAAGGGGAGTGATGTGTTGTAAGTTGCGTCTGTCATGGCGGAGATGGTGATGAGTTATTACAAGGCGACTTTGCTTGGAGGGTGGGGATTAGTTAGTGAGTGGGAGATAAGTATTGTTCTTTGAGGGAGTCTTGGAGCAATTATGCTGCAACAATGAGAATTTCTGATGGATGTATTTTCACATCAATATCAATTGGAGAATTAGGAGGCTATTGTTGTAAGTTGGAGAACACCATGAAACTTCGGCATTGACCGGTCCTGTGGCCAATAATTCGTTCCTGTGACGGGTGGGGGGCCGAGTTCGGGGAGGGGGAGATTTACAGTATTATTGTACGGATACAGTACTCCGTAATGATATGGCGGATGGCGGGGGTGAGAAGGGTGAGATGCGAAGTATACCATGCTCGGAATTCTTCCTTTGACATCCACAATTGCAACCGGTCCGCGGGACAGTCCTGTGAGCTTGATGCCGCGCATTGATGGTAACTCGGCTTGCGCTAGGACCTTTGATATCTTATGCTACGCGTGGCTGATTGCTGAACTCTACAGACATCTCAATCGCGTAGCCTTGCCTGGAAGAGTGTTCACTAGAAAGTCCACGTTGTATCATTTTGTGATACAGTGTCAATACTGTCACGCACGCGCGGGATATTGCACGTAACTCTTAACCGTCTGGCCACGGTCGCGGTCACGGCCCGCTTCACAAGCTCACAACTACCACGGTTGATACGAGGACACATATCTCTTGCCTCACAATGCCTCTGTTTGAGACGCCAAAGTTGTCGCCGGGACGAAGTGCAGAGTGGATCAAAACCGCCAAGCCTATCTTTCACAGTCCCAAGTTCTGGGAAGATTGCTGGCTACGATTCAACATTATGCCCGTTCCCATCTTGAGTGAGCGTACGTTCTTCGACATGACGATTCTCGCTGCGAGACGCGCGAGTAGCCGGAAGCATTTTGAAGAGCTCCTTGGTGAGGAGATGGAAAAGAAGCGGCGAGAGACTCGACAATGCTTTAAGGATGTTGCCTTTGGATGTATATATCCGGATGGGCGGTCACTAGCCACAGCCACGCGCGATGCTGCGCTTGGAGTCTGTCAAACAGGCAGTTTGGAGCATATGCAACACTTCTTAGGGGGCATCATCTTTGGTTGGATCAGTATGCGATACGCAAGTCTTTCCCGACGCATTTCTTCCACAGCTAGACATACACAAGGACGCGGGGCTGGAGTGGGATGATACCGCCTGGAGGATTTGCGAATGCCCCGAATGTGATGATATCGAGGCACCTTAAGGCAGACACTCTTACCACCACCATTTAACTGCACGTCTAGTGTGTCACTGCTGACAGGAGAAGGTGGACATGATCAAGAGAAGGAGATAACAGAGGTGACACCAACCTTGCCAGCAAAAGCCAGCACTGCCCAATCTCCGCCATCTCATCTATCTCGTGCATCACCAAAACTCGGGCAAAATACAAAACGTCCGTCACAAAGACCTATATCACCACAAACAGCATCTTCCGAGACGTGTGATGCCCACTCCAACTCTATAGATAATCCTTCCACGGAAAGCTCATCTCAACATGGTATAAGCAAGAGTACAGCACAAAACGTTGTAGATGATGATGCTGGTCAGGCTGCAAGTTCCTTTGTACCTAGAAAGTGGCCTCGCTGTGATGACAATATTGATGACAACGATGGCGATGAGTGGTCAAACCGCAACCACAAACGCCAAAGAAGAAAAGAGAGTATAAGTAGTAAGCCTTGAGACATTGCAAAGGTATGCGTCTCATAATTGGACTTCTTATTGCTTGGTAAAAACTGAGAGGACTTTTTTATACCTTGATGTGGACAAGGCGGCACTCGTGAACTCGTAGACCGGCTCTATATACCTAATACCAAACATTTGAGAAGCAATCCTAATTGCCCGGAAGCTTTGGTAAACCATGGTAACACTGGAAATTTTAACAAATCATGATGCTTTTATTTCTTCGTCATATTATTGGCTATATATCACACATATATGTAAGCTGTCATCCTGCCATCGCACATTAAACACAACGTCCACCATCAACCTCAATGTTGGTTCCTGTGATAAACGACGCCTCGTCGCTAGCGAGGTAACAGCAGGCATTGGCAACATCTGCAGGTGTAGATGGGCGGCCCAGCGGTACTGTTGCGATGAAGCCCTCTCTGTTTTCGGGAGTATCTGGTTTGCCAAGGAACAAATGTGTCCTGCGTGTATGAACAATCTTGGTTAGTTGACTGTACTTGATAGCATATATGGACAACATATTTGGACACTGAAATTGTCCAAACAAATTGCAGTTGAATCACTTACATTCCTGTGCTTCCAACCACCGGCGACACGGCATTGAAGCGAATCTGCCTTGGCCCAAACTCCACCGCCAACGACTTCGTCGCCGTAATCACAGCTCCCTTGGACGCATTATACCACGTCAACCGCGGGCGCGGTCGAATCCCCGCGGTCGAAGCCACCTGAATAAAGCACCCCGGACGGTTCTCTTTCAAAAAATACGGCAGCAAAACCGCCGTAGAAATGAAGATGGACTTGACATTCACATTCATAACCAAGTCGAATTCTTGCTCCGTCACATCCTCAGTCGGCTTATTGGGGTACGTAATACCCGCGTTGTTGACCACAATGTCAAGACCTCCAAACTTCTCTACTGAAAAGGCTAGAAGAGCCTCCCAATCTGCTCTCTTTGTGACATCGCCTTTCAAGAAGAGACAGCCAAGTTCAGAGGCGGTTGCTGTGCCGGCTTCTTCTGAGAGATCAGCGACAATGACGTTGGCGCCTTCTTGGATGAATTTGGCGACGATGCCTTTGCCAAATCCGGATGCGCCGCCGGTGATGATGGCGACTTTGCCGTTGAGACGCTGGGTAGCCATTTTGTGAGGGTTCCTCTTTATTTTTTAAAAGACAAGTGTAAGGTTTCGCCTCTTCTTTGAAGCTGGATTGTGAATAAAGGTGATGGTAGGCTGATTGAGTGTTTTAACAAACTCACTCTTCTCTATCAATGATGAAAACAGCTCGAATCCGGTATAACGCACTTTTCGATCCTGTGATGCCAAAAAGGATGATGCTGAACTACCGGGCCGTCGCATCGCCCAAGTGGAGAGTCCGTATATACGGTGGATAATTGTAAAACCTGCCTATTTTTAAGGCCCTGGACGGCTCACGGCTCACGTACGATTCATTACCCCTCAACCACCCCTCATCTGGTCGGTAGTGGGGAAATAAAAAGATCCTGTGAGACGCATGAATTTCATCATCACTCACGGGAACCTCGTCGTCCTCGGTGGGGTTCCGTTGGTCGGTCCACAATCCCCGCATCCTCCACACCCGCTGCGCCTTTGCAAGCCACATGTTTCTCATCTCATCACAGGAACCGCCTTCTAGGACAGGGGGGGGAGGAATTTCTAAACATCGTTTCCGAGATTCAGTATCCGAACCCCGAGCACAACAGTCTTTGCTTGCCGATCTCGGACAGCTGCTTACACGTTCATCTTCGTTATAGAGTGGAAGACACACTCAGTGCTGTGATATCTATCTGGTCAATTCTGATAGACTGTTGTCTCCAAACCCCGAGTTACAATATTTTCTATTTTCTTATACAAGGAAAGACCATTATCAAATTACAATGGCCAACCAGACGTTCAAAATCTTGGTTCTCCCAGGAGACCATGTCGGCCCAGAAGTCATGGCCGAAACCCTCAAGGTCCTTGATGTGGTAGAGGAGCGCCGGTCAAATCTCAAGTTTGAGCGAACATTCGACCTCGTCGGCGGTAGCAGCATCGACAAGCATGGTCTGCCCGTTACGGACGACGTCTTGGACAAGGCCAGTCAGAGCGACGCCGTGCTCTTTGGCAGCGTAGGCGGGCCAGAGTG
The DNA here is from genome assembly GCA_036873115.1 of Pseudodiploospora longispora. NCBI lineage: Eukaryota > Fungi > Ascomycota > Sordariomycetes > Hypocreales > Pseudodiploosporaceae > Pseudodiploospora > Pseudodiploospora longispora. Next base: position 396,179 of record JAZDSH010000010.1, read on the forward strand.
GGCAAACAGCTCACCAAACCCTGAAGCAGGCATCCTGGGTCTTCGCAAGCGCCTCAATGCATTCGCCAACCTGCGGCCCTGCCAGATCATTGTCCCCTCGCTGCTGGACGCTTCGCCTATCAAGCCCGACATTGTCAAGGGCACAAAGTTCATCGTCGTCAGGGAGAATTGTGGCGGCGCCTACTTCGGAACAAAGACCGAGGAGGCCGATGTCGCTTCTGACTTGTGGGTGTACACGCCACCCGAGGTGGAACGCTGTGCGAGGGTGGCGGCGGCCGTTGCGCGAATGCTCGGGCGATCTGGGGATGGGAAAGGCGGAGGCGGACCGGCCGTCGTGTGGAGCGCCGACAAGGCGAATGTGTTGGCAAGTGGGCGGCTCTGGCGCCGGGTTACGGATCAAGTCTTCAAGACGGAGTTTCCAGACATTGAGCTGCATCACCAGCTCGCCGACAGCATGGCTATGCTCATGGTGAAGAACCCTCGGGGCTTCAACGGCGTCATCCACACGGACAATACGTTTGGAGATATCTTGTCGGATATTTCTGGCGGCATCGTCGGCAGTCTAGGCACGCTGCCGAGCGCAAGCATTTCAGGCATTCCCGGCGAGGGCAGATGCAATGGCATCTACGAACCAGTGCATGGCAGTGCGCCGGACATTGCTGGCAAAGGCATCGTCAACCCAGTTGCTCAGATCCTTAGCCTGGCTATGCTGCTGAGGTATTCATGTCTCCTCGTGGAGGAGGCGGCGGCCATCGAGCAGGCTGTTGAACGTGTGTTTGATGCCAAGGAGTCGGGGGGGCTTGGCATCAGGACGCGGGATATGGGGGGACAGGCGACGACTCAAGAGGTGGGGGATGCTGTGTGTGAGATTGTACGAAGTTTGTTGTAAGCTTTGGAGGTTATAGGTACTTGTAGTCAAAAGAGACATCAATCTTGAACGGCATATATATAAGCATCTTAATTGTGGTGATCGGGCGATGAAATGTAATGAAAATCTTGAATTCACAACTATAAACTAGCTAAAACAATAGATCCAGCTACTCAACATAGGCCTTCTCATCACCGGTAACCATGACCTCCCTCTCCATAATGCCCCTCGTCTTTTTGGCCTTGTGATCAAGGAACGACAAGCCACCCGCCCAAATAACCAACGCAATGCTACAAGCAATCATAGCCCACATGCCCCGCTAGAGAAAAGGGATGTTAGTACAAAATGTCATCCACACAGAGTGTAGTTGTTGTTTAATACTTACAGTAAACCAAGGAGCCATGGAGGCGCCGTAGAAGATGATGCTCCACCAAGCATTCACGGCGTTGCTGCCCAGATTCATGCCAGCAAGAACCACGGCACGGAACACGTCTTCTTCGTAGCGCATAGCGTCGTTGCACCAGGCAAAGAATGTAGCTTGGCAAGCATACACGGATCCAGCCCAGTAGTATGCGCCAAAGGTGATGGAGGTGGAAGCTGGATTTGTGGGATCCTTTGAGGCGACTAGAATCATTATTGAAGTTGCGATGCCAGTGAGACCGATGAAATAGGCGACGAGGTATCGCTTGCCGCCCATCAAGTCAGTAAGGGTAGCCCAGAAAAGCGTGGAAATGATGCCCACGGCGGCAACACCGGTCGGATAGTTGTTCTTTTGAGAGACGGAGTACTTGTTGACGGGATGTGACTGGAGGAACAGCGCGAGGAGGGCGTTGGTGCTGAAGGACTCTGTCTCGCCGGCGATGATCCAGAGAACGACGAAGCCCCACCAATACCAAGAGGTCAACACCTTCTTGAGAAACCCGAGCGACATGGGCGACCGCTCCCGCAATTCTGGCAGACGAGCGATAGCCAGGCTCCGCTCCTCATCGCTGAGATAGAAAGCCTTTGTTGTGTGTGGTGTATCTGGGAAAAGGAAGAAGCCGTACAGCGCAACCGGGATAGTAAGAAGGCCGTCAATGATAAACAACCAACGCCAGCCACTAAGTCCAAGGCGGTTATGAAGACTCTTGTGAATTCCCGTCTGAATAAACCCGCCGATGAGTGTCCCAGCTAGTCCAGAGGCGGTAAAGATGCCGCTGCGCTTTCCCAACTCGCGCTCTGTGTACCACGCTCCGAGGATATAATGAGTGCCCACGAACGTAGACGCCTCACAAAGACCCTGGAAGAAGCGGATGGCCATGATGGACTGGGGGTTTTTGACGGACGCAGTAACCATGGTGAGGCCGCCCCAGAGCACCATCATCAATGGGAACCAGATACCTGGTCTCACATAGTGAAGGGACAAGTTGGAGGGTATTTGTCCCAAGACATAGCTAGTTCAGTCAGTCGAAGTAGGCAGTAGACTGTGAGGGGGAAAACACGCACCCAACTGTGAAGCAGGTATTGATTATGTTCAATTGATTGCCCTGGAAGTTGAGCTCCTCTTTCATTCCCGACACATAGGCATTGGAAAGATTAGAGCGATCCAGCTAGACGGCAACAAAAGACGTTATGTTAGCTTCAGTCAACGTCGTTGAGTTTTAGGCGGTAGACTTGCATAATTGACAAAGTAGCTCAAGCAGCAGAAGCTGAGGATGAAAAAGTCGATTTTGCGGATCAGAACGCGCTCCCCAGGCTGATAGGTGACATTGAGATAGTCACGGACCCTAGAAGGCAACATTGGATGATTGTCGGTGATGCTGATGATATTGATTGATTGATTCTGACAAGGGTCAAAAGAATTTACTGGTGGGCCTGGAGAAGGATGGATGGAGAAGTCAACGGTCAGACTCGGGAGGAAGGGAGGCGACACTGTGGGTTAATGTTTAAATGAGATATCAGAGATGAGCGTCTGGGTGTTTTTATCTGGCAAAGGTGGGGGCCGCCCTGGAGGCATTCATATCATGTTGATGGATGGATGGATGGATGGATGGAATCTCCAAGCAGTAAATCCCAAGATGGATTGCCAGCCGACATCATGTTTGACAGAGACGGGATGTGGCGCGCGCATAAACGCTATCGATAGAACATCCAGTGGAGAGCGCGCTGTTTCCCCCATCCGTGCCCCCTATAAACCCCACTGACAAAACTGGGCGCCCCCCACTAAAAGGCGCTAAAAGGCGCCGCCACTGGAAGCGCCACTTCACCTGCTGGAAGCCCTGGAAGCCGCCTCAGAAGAGACCCGACGGTCAGGTTCGCAGCTTTCGCTCGCCAATTGACGTCATCGCCCTCGTGGGCCAAAGCCACACCCGTCGCTTTTGATGTTTGAATGTGGTGTGCCCTATATCCGGTTCTGCCTGCCGGGTCAGCACGGGCGCTCGTCGTCCAAGAATGCCTACTAGAAACACACGCTTGTCGGCTTTCCCCAGGATTAGATAGTATAAATAAGGTAATTAGGTAAAAATGATAATAAAGGGCGGTTGACGACAAAAGTTGGGGTTAATTGCGGAGACGATGCGATGAATAACGTGGGGTGCAGGTACACTAGCCATAAGCATTGACGAGACAACCATGAAACTAATGTCATTAATGATTAAACTCATCAAAGGTCGTCAATGGGAGACCCGCATCTAGGTTGGAGCCTATCCAACCATCGTGCTGCTATTCCCAAAGGTGACAGTCAACCCACCGATCCTTTCCATTACCACGTAACCGAACTGTTAACGAATGGCTCCGCAATTGTTCTCCGCTGACATCTATTTGCCACGAGTGTCCGAGAGCCGCAGTGTGTTGTTTTTTCCCACATTCACTCACCTGGGGAGGTTTTGTTCGCCGAGTTGCGACGGAGCTTACACACACACACAGTAACGAGCAACGACTGTAGACTATTGCCCATGCTAATTCGCTATTGTAGCACCCCGCCGATGTCGCTTCCCGCCGTCTTGTCGTTATTGCTGCTCTCTCATCTCCCGTGAACATAAGCCGATGTGGCTTTCCGATGCCGGCCGGGCGCACCAACCTCAAATATTTGCGGGAATACGGACAACAATCTGTTCGGTTGGTCTTTTACGAAACGGGTGTCCGGCACGGAGCTCCGTCATTTTTATTGATATTGTTTGTAGTCTGATCAAACGAAGCTCCTAGTTATTTTAACTTGGTTTGCGACGGGGCTTGCCGGTTCATGTTAGTTGCTTCAGGTACAATGACTCAGTATTACTTTCTACCTACCCTGACCCTTGGTCAACCGTGATCCGCCAGTTCGCCGCCTGTGCCTCGGCAGACCCTAATGCGTATGATTCCGATGTGTGATTACTTCGCTCCGTGACCCCTCAATCGAATTGAATCAACCCTCCACCCCCCGCTCATGGTGAATGCATGTATCTGCTTTACCTAGTACCTTGCAATATCACTACCATTTACGGCTTTGTGCATCACTTTGCTTTGCTTTATTTTTCGATTCGGCTTTTGACGGCTTTCCTTATCTTATACCTAACAAATAGGCTCACCAACCTCATTCTTCCATTAACTCACAACTTCACAATCCTCACTACCCTAGAGTAAGAAACGTTTGGACTGAATTAGTTCAAAGCAAATAAATACAATGGCCGCAGATACAGCCTCTGTCTCTTGGGAATCAGTTGCGTCTCAGAAACGCGATTCCCTACTATCGTCTATCCCAAAGGAATGGCTGATTCCCACTGAGCTGGCACCCCCATCAACTCAAGACGATGTGACGACATGGCCTGAGCAGTCAGGCTGGTTCACACCAGAAGAGCTGGCCATCACCAATTCCAACGCAACAAGTCTCCTCGCCCAGCTGGCAGCAGGTCAACTCACATCAGAAGAAGTGACAAGAGCCTTTTGCAAACGAGCATCTGCAGCCCACCAACTTGTAAGTCCTTGAGGTCTCTGTTTACCACTTTTTCGCATCATCTTGTTTACGCTTTCCATCCAAGGTCAATTGTCTTTCCGAAACCTGCTTTGATCGTGCCATTGCATCCGCCAAGGCACGCGATGCGCATTTCGCAACCACAGGCAAGCCGATTGGCCCTCTCCACGGCCTCCCCATATCGCTCAAAGATAACTTTAATCTGCGTGGTCTTGATTCTACGGTTGGGTTTGTTTGCCACGTGGGGGATGCTGCCGACTCAGACTCAACACTGGCCGAGCTTCTTGAGGAAGCTGGAGCTGTCTTTTACGTAAAGACAAATGTCCCTACCGCTATGATGATTGCCGAGACTGTCAATAATGTCTTTGGGAGGACGCTCAATCCGCTGAACAGGCGGACGACGAGTGGTGGAAGTTCTGGTGGAGAGTCTGCCCTCCTTGCTATGAAGGGTAGTCCTCTTGGAGTAGGCAGTGACATTGGTGAGACGGCCCTCTGAGAATTCATTTCCCCCCATTTGCTAAATCTCATGAATTTCTAGGTGGCTCTCTCCGGATACCTGCCGCATGTACTGGATTGTTCACGCTCCGCGCCTCTGGGGGGCGCTTCCCTACCCGTAATTGTCGATCTGGCATGGCCGGGCAAGAAGCCATCGCATCGGTAAACGGACCTATGGCCTGCACCCTCGCTGACGTGGAACTTTATTCCAAAGTCGTCATAGAGTCAGAACCATGGCTTCGCGACCCACGCTGTATGCCAATTCCATGGCGAGCCGTGGACCTGCCAAAGAAGCTCAAGATTGCCGTCCTGTGGGACGACGGCCTTGTCCGACCAACCCCACCAGTGATTCGCGCTCTCAAAGAAACTGTTGAAAAGTTAAAGGCAGCCGGTCATGATATCATCGAATGGGACCCCGTCGACCAAAAGGACGGCCTGATCCTGATGGGTCGCATGTTTGTGGCGGATGGAGGTCAGGCAATTAGAAATGATCTAGAGCGCGCTGGTGAGCCTTGGAGGCCTGAGATGGACCTTTTCCGGGATGCGAAAGAGCTAGGGACGTACGATATGTGGAAGCTTCAGTTGGAACGAACAGCCTACCAGAACCATTACTTGGATCGCTGGAACAAAGCTGGCATTGATGCCATCCTGACCCCAACGGTGCCGTTTAACACAGTAACTCACGGCGTGTTCAGGCATGGCAAGTCCACCTCCCCCTTTATGCACTCCAATAAATTGTATTTCATGAAGTTAATTTTGTTTTAGTTGGCTACACTGGTGTTTACAACGTCCTTGACTATTCATGTGTCTCCTTCGCTACCGGCATGACGGTTGACAAGGCCGTAGATATCCATGACCCAGCGTATGAACCTTTAGCCTTGGAGCCAGAATGCAAACTAAACCAGTCCACATGTAAGCAGAAATCCGCTTCATTAATATATTAAAGTTTATATGCGCTAATAAGTTGGTACAAAAAAAACAGATGATGCCACATTTATGCACGGAATGCCGGTTAGTCTTCAATTGGTAGCACGAAGGTTTGAGGAGGAAAAGGTTCTTGCTATAACAAAGCGTGTTTTGGAGGCATTGTAAGAGACTCATTGATAGTTGAGAAATGAAATTGCACTACTTGTAATTTTTTATTTGGCGCTTTTGTGGTTGTTTTTCCTATCCCAATTCGGCTTCCCTTGAGTCCTGCTTGACCTCCTGCTCAATTCTTTTCCATAGAAGAATTTGTCTGAGTTAGATTGGACGCCATTTTTAATCTCGCTACCCAAGTGACCTTGTTCAAACACTGCCTCAGCTCAATCAGAATGAATGCTCCAGTCCAAATGACGAGAATCAGGCTTCCCCCATGGCTTCTCCTTCTCACTTTGCCGAATCAAATCCTCATGCTTGGCACTTCGCGGCTTAATACTACAAGGGAACTGTTTCGGCTTGCTGATGATTCCAGGAGTACCTTCTGGCTTGGTCCCCATCTGTTGGCCATCGACGTCGATTGCCTTTCCAATATCGAAAACAGCAAGTATTTGTGCGACAGTGATAAACACCATGGAGTGGGCAAAGGCGCGGCCGGGACATATTCTCCGCCCAGAGCCAAAGGCCATGGGATCTGGACTTGGTTCATTGCGTGGTTCAAGGTATCTGTCTGGACAAAACGCATCGGGATCTGCATATACATCGGGATCGTGAAGAAGCCACTGGATAGCGAGTAGGATGTAGGCACCTTTGGGGATAAGGTAGCCGTCATACATGACATCCTCATCTACCATGTGTGGAAATGACATTGGGAGAGTAGGATGCCAGCGGTATACTTCCTTAACCAAGGCCTTAACATAAGGTAGCTCCTCTTCATCCTCAAACCGTGGAAGTCTTTCACCTTTGGTCACGCGATCAATCTCCTCCTGTGCCTTGCGTTGTGCTTCAGGGTACATAGCCATAGCCAAAATAAAGCTTGTCAAGCTAACCGAAGTCGAATCTGTTGCACCGGCATAAAGAGTCGCGGCAGTCCACTTAGCGTCATCTTCATCAACACGGCTTAGCTCTATCTTCTCAGAGGCGCTGTAGCCAAGTTGCTGGAGAAGATTGGATAGATATGATGGTTGGGATGTAGGGTCTGCCATCTTTTGCTTCACAAACGCGTAGGGAATATCTGCGACCTTGAGATTCACCTGTTTGTACTCTCGGGCCTTCTTTTTGAAGCCCGCGCCGGGGAAGCTATCGGGCAGATACCTAAGAAGGGGAAACGTATCCACCAACCATCTCAATGGCTCGGCAGCTTGCGTGACATTGGTTAGCATTGTTTCAATCAAGTCCACTAGAGGGTCGGCTTGGTTGCGCTCGATGGAATAGCCATATGTGGACTTAAGAATAATGGCGCCGGTTTCGCTGTAGCGCGCCTTGGTCAACTATGGGTCCATGCGATGTGATCTTTTTATAGAAAGATATCCGAACTTACGTTCTAAAGAGTTTCATCAAATCCTGTTGTGGATTCTTTAAAAGCTGTAACAGGAGCCACCTCGACTCAGTGTCGTAAATATCGTTATATCTAGCTGATGCTACTTTTGTACCGAGGTGCTGATGGGAAAATTTTCGACGTCGGCGGAAGCAGGCATCGTAAGGCTGGATGGACATGAGTTGGCCAAAGTCACACAATCCATGAAGAAATTCCATTCTCGGCCGCGCCGAGGTCTGCAAGGAATGCTTCTCCAGAATATAGTGTGCCGCTTCCCGGCTGTGAATCAAGATGAGGGTCGTGTTCATCACAGTGACTGAGCTGATGGGACCATAGAGATCTTTGTGCTTCAGCCAGTGCATCCATTCGGGGCCGTCTTTGGGCGGGAGATCCATCATGTTTCCAATGATAGGCCATGGTTTAGGGCTAGGGGGGAGGTTTCGACGAGCGGCACTGCGGAAGAATAGTTGATAGATGAGAAGGCAGAGCAAACAAGTGATGCTACCGTAGACGGTAAAAGAGTTCTCCATAACGGTAATTGCACTGATGAATACAATAGGTAATGAAATAATAGTCAAGTCTGTTGTTTAGAATTTGTTAATGTTGTTCTTGGATTGAATTATTATATCCAGTACTGCCCCATGCGACATGAATAGACCGTTGAATGTGCTTCTCCCATAACTCTGGCTAGTCATGTCCCATTCGATCGATTCGATCACATGCCCCGATGGTTCACCACCGACAGACGCGTTAATGTACCATTGCAGAGGGAAAAAAAGAAAGCCTGCATTAGCTGTTGCGGAAATCTTCCTCCAAACCGGCTGTCAGAGATGTTGGCGAGTCAGTTACCGTTGCAAAATAGCAGGCTAGTTGCGTCCACATTCCGATACATCAATTTTATTAGCTAAAAGAGGTCAAGCATCGATCGTCGAGATAAAAAAAAGAAATACCAAGACAAATCGGCCAGTCCAGATGTCAAACTATATTACTCCAGCCCTATGAACATGGAATCGGTGTTTGACACTTGGGCACGGATCGAGAAACGGTGTGTTGATCGACAGAGGCGCATCATCAGGGTCCAAATTTTAGTCTACAGGAGTGGAACCACGTCTTCCGCGGAGAAAGGCCCAGACAGCGACATAAGAATATTATCTATTTGTATTTTGTAGGCGCTCTACTAATGAGACCAGAAGTGTGATTGTTCATGACTCCTGGCTCTGCATCTAAACTAAAGGTGGCCAAGGTATACATTGGATAGAGTGAGGAAAGAGAGAAGTGCACCAGATGACTCGAGCTGCATCTTCAACACGGATATCGGTTGTGTAATAAGGACCTCAAAATTATATTTACGGTGTGTGTCCAGTGTGTTTTTCGTCACGTCACAGCCTGCAAGACCCAAGTGTCTGCTAGAATTCTTTAGTTCTAATCTACGTTACTTATGTGCACAACTTGGCCCTTGTTTCTTCTATTTTAGACAAAGAAGATGTCTAATTATCCCCACTCAACGGAACGAACAAACCACAATTCAGAAAAGGCTGCAATGAAAACTACGGCACAGAAGGTTTTGGATGCCCAACTAAGTTTGGATGCCCAGCTCAGGGCTTTGCGCATTCCTTTATTCCGGTTTCCATGGCCGGCAGCTTGCGCCGACAATTTGGAGTGCGTTGAGAAAAAGACGGTCGAGTGGGCTGATCAGCATGGACTCCTGGTCGACAAGGCATATCGCAAACGGGCTGAGCGCTCCCGGTATGCCTGGCTTGCCGGACGATGTTATCCCAAGGCAGATGAAGAACTGCTGCAGGTGGTCTCTGATCTTATGATATGGTTTTTCATTGTGGATGATTTGTTCGTCGACCGGGTTGAGGTGCTTACACTGGATACGCTGCGCAATCTGACAGCTATTATCGACGTTCTAGACTATAACTGCCTTGGGCAAGATCCCGTCTTTGGAGAAGCTGCATGGCTGGATTTGATACAGCGACTGCAGAAGCTCCTGTCAGCTGAGCACTTTTCGAGATTTGCTCAGGGGATGCGTCTTTGGGTAACGACGGCGGGGTTGCAGATTCTCAACCACATCAACCCAAAGTCAGTAGGGATTCGCCAATACGAAACAATTCGATGCCATACCAGCGGCACGAATCCATGCCTCGCACTAGCAGATGCTGCCAATGGCGGCTCCGTAGATCCAGACGAATTCTACAGCTCTGACGCACAAATACTCCTCCGACACGCAAACAACATCGTCTGCTGGAGCAATGATATCCAGAGTTCCATAGTGGAGATGCGTCAGCCCGGTCAGTTTCGAAACATGGTTGTCATCTACGCCGAGAATGGCCGTACACTCCAGGAGAGCGTCGACTACACTGCTGAGCGGGTACGTCGGGAGATTTCGAGCTTTGCAACTCTCGCTGAGCAAGTAAAGTTGTACGGATCTCCGCGGCTTAGGGGGTTTGTTGAGGGGCTTCAGTATTGGATTCGTGGGTACCAGGACTGGGTGGAGCTGGACACGGAGCGCTATTCCGCCAACCATGCCGCTGCGGATGCAGATGACCGGGGGTTGATTTAGTGTTTAGCATAGAATTGTTTTAAAATAAACATTTATACTCATAACTAGTAATCATCTCAGTGTGGTATATGCAGGAATCTTTCCCATTGGGTAGAACTGATTGAATAGGACTAATCTGCTGACATTGGAGATTATAGCGTAAGTGTCAAGGACTACAAGAAAGGAGATTTCTGGAACAATCGATCCTGTGGCTGAGACTAGGACAACTGTGGGTTCCATTGTGCTTTAGCTCCAGAATATGGGCATCATTATCTCCTGGCCCCTTTAGACTCGTGTATCATTAATCAGCCAATGCGGCTAGAGTGTGGCAAAAAGAACGACAAAATGGTAACCTCCCTTTAACAAAACTATCATATGCCCAAGTACTACAATACATCATGATTGACGTTCAACGCTATCATAGTCCTTGTATCCCACGACATAATCGTGCAAAACAGGTTTCTGTTGGTACTCGGGCGTTGTTAGACTTGAAATGCCGCCTTCCATAGCTAGCTTCAGATAAGAGATGCCAAGACATGTGTTAAGACTCGAAGTAATCTTAACCAAAAATAGTCCCCACCGCCCTCAAGCAACGCCCGCGATACCCATTCTTGTTACTACTAACCAGAGATTGCGGGCCTCTAGTGAAACTTTGACCTCCTCTTGCACTTGCAAAGCTTCAATATGCGCTTCTAGCGCTCTGAGCTGACCAGACGCACTACTACTGTCCTTTGTTTCTCGCACCAATCCCAACAGTACATTGTCAGACACCCCAACAAGCTGAGCAAGTTGCGTTGTATCAAGGATAAGGGCCTGCAGCCCTCGAAGCCTCAGCCACTTCTTATTAGCAACCTCAGCATAAGCCGCCGCTCGCTCATACGGGGTCTGAGGTTTCTTGGCGATAGCCCCTATGGCTGTTGCTGGGAGTGAGGTAACCATGCCCACGGCGCCCATCACAGTGCCTACGGGGAGAGATATAGCCCCTCCAATCACACCCATAGCAGCTCCAATGATATTCCCCCTTTTCACATTGGACGAGATGTCTCTTCCTATGGATTGGGCGTGAGACGCAACACCCTTGCCAAAACTTCTAGGAACCTCACCCATGTGCTTGGCCATGTCAGCGGCATGACTGACGGCGCGGTCCGAGACCTTGGCTGAGAGAAAGGCAGACATGGTGTTGAGGAACGAGCACCATGTTTCTTTGGTGATTCCGTAGCTTAGCAGTATAGGTGCGTAGGCTGGTACAAAGGGAGAGGCAGCGTCTGGTTGGACCTGAGGAAAGGCCATTGGCAGCTGCCTTTTGGATGAGGATGGAGGGGAGTACGGTGGAAGGCTAGCGTTGTCAGGGAAATTAAAGGGCGAGTCCACGGTTGGCGCAGTTGTTGGTAGTGATGATGGTGGCGATGTTACAGCCGCTGCTGCTGAGCTGGACTCGGAATATGCATAAGGTGGTGCTGGATCATCAGAATTGCTACGCTTGACGCTGGTGGGAGGAGATGCGCCATCCTTGGCGGTAGGGTTGTCCATCCTCGCGGATCAAATCAAAAACCTTGTTTGTTTTATGAGACAGTTGCGGAGATGACACAATGGCGGTCTGCCGTCAGATTTTACTCCTCGTCGATGCGCAGAATAGGATGAAGAGCCAACTACCTGGATGGTTATTTTGGTGTTTTTCCGTCTGGACGATATGTTGATGCCTAGATGAAGATCGCAGTTCGGGACGGATTGCCTGAACAAGTAGATAGTGGGGCCGCCACAGCCCTATGACATCCTAAACTTGGGTGCTTACATAAAATTCCGATACAGTGTGCGTACAGTGTGCAGGAACAACTCCTGTCCTGGGTGGGGGCCGCCACTACTTGCGGCCTCGTATTGCTAGACTCGGGAGCTTTGCCTTCTCGAGTACTTTGTTCCATTCAGATGTTGAATAATCCCCCAATAGGATGGGCGAAAAGCCTCGCGCACTGTCTGTGTGTTTGTGATGTAGTTATCATGATACTGGTACTACGTAGTGTAAGCTGCACTGTATTCATCCACCAGTTCGTGGCGCCCGGCTCTCCACCCACATCAGACGCGGATCCATGCTCGGATCCAACTGCCAGTTCGCCCAGTTCGCCCACACGACAAGCGCCTCCCCCATCTGCCGGCATTATATTGCAGAGAGAGAGGGAGAGAGAGAGAGAGAAGACGTCCTTCTGGTTACTACTCTCGCACTGACCTGTAAGAAACAACAACTTTTAGTTTCTGCACGGCCGGGTCGGGACTGTGCCGGACGGCATGGCGTCTTTATTTTCTGGCAAGGGAGAACAGACAGACAAATTATTTAGCAACTATCCTTGGTGCCTAATTGTCATGTGGCGCCACGCGGTCGCTGATTCGCTGGGTCTGGATATATTGTGCTGACAGGCTGGCCGAAAGTGATCGAGACCCCCGCCGTCAGCACGCAGTTCATGTCGTTGCTACAAGACACCTTATTCGCTCCCTCTGCCCTTTTCCCTCATGTGGTGCTTCCCTACAAATTCCTCATTCTCCTCTCTTTGTTTCCAAGCATTGGCAATCCGACCAGGGCAACTTTCGCCGCACCACAACCACAGCAACAGGCCACTCTCAAGGCAAGTAAAGCTCAAGCTTTGATATTGCCCATCTAGCTATTCTAGATTCCCTAAAGAAGAAGAAAAGGCTGGCACACCCCCTGTCTTGGGTCAATTCCAACTCCACTTAGTCTCGGCGTCTCTCATTTTCTCTGTCCACCACGCCGGGATAGCTGAGCAAATCCGGGAGCCTATACGCCAGGAGGGGCGAGCCTGCTGCAGGAGATCGTCTGACCGAATTTGGGGGGGGGAGGGGGGAGTAATAACACCGAAAATGGTTCCAAAACGCGAGACACCTTCGTCCATAGTCGAGAGGCCCATCATGAGTGAGGCAAAATCTCTGCTACCAAAGACCAAGGGCACCGCCACTACCACCACCACCACTGGCCGGCGCGCCTCCAGCAAAGCTCAAGCCGACCGGCGGCTCCCACCCGGGGCGGCATCCCAGTCCGGCGGCTCTCGCCCGAGACAGAATGCTCCTGCCGCCGGGCTGCAGTTCATCAACACGATGCAACCTGGAAAGTTCATCAATGCACAGAGTTTAAGTCAGATCCGATCTCATGTGGCACGCGATGCCCATGCAAGACGGCGGCAGCTCAAACCTCGAGCGGCCAACAGTAGAGACGTTGTTAGCAATGGTGGTCTTGTCAGTCCTCGCCTAAGTGAAGATTCTGCAAGCTCACCGGAAGCTCTATCAGAAGGAAAAAGCAAAGATGATGAAGATGACGTCTCTATCGATATCATTGTGAAACCTAATTCTCTGGCTTTGGGGCGAAAGATAGCTCCTAAGCTTCGAGCTCGCCAAAAAAATAGTTACTTTAGCGAGCCGCAACAACTCATTGGTGATGGCCGCAGCGATGCCTGCAAGGGTAATTTCGCATGGTGTCTATCAGATGATGAGCAATTTCTCTTTGACTACTGTAAGTTGAGTTGTACATTCTTATCCCAAAAGGCTAATATTGTGCCACTCTCATGGATGATGCGTGTTCTCGGACATCACACAATCACTTCCTAAATCCAATTTGCTAACGCATCATCAGACTTTGATTGGGCTATTACCAATGGCTACGAAGGATGCGTTCCCAAGGAGCACGAGTCTGCCCACCAAGAAGCAATGAGGACCATCTATGTACCTTTTGCCATGAGTAACGTAGGTCCTCTGGTTGCTCTATTCTACGCCGCATGTCGCAGATATGTCCTCATGGCCGACGATGAAGAAAAGGCCAAAAAGTACAAGACCAAAATGCTTCGGTACCGTCTCATTGGACTGCAGCTAGTAAAAGAGGCTGTAGCCAGCGAGAGTGCCCCATCAGATGCCACGATAGCCTTGGCCATGATTATGGGTGGCGAATCGGTGAGTTGCGCCTTTACCTTTTTTGTGTTGTTTTGGCTGCCATGCGAATTTTATGACCCGATGAAGCAAAGACGCTAATCAGAGTTGGTGGATTTATAGTTCTGGGAGGGAGACCCAGTACCCTTTAGGATTCATGGCAATGCCGTCCTTGAGATGGTATCAGCGCGAGGCGGCCTTGACAAGTTGGGCGTCTCTGGCTTTTTGGCCCATCTCATACGCACATGCATCTATAACCCAAACTTCCAATTTGTACCCGGGCCATCTACAATAATATGAGATGTTGGTCTTGTTCATTCTTGTATTCTATTGCTACCAGATTGGTATTCCATGTCAAAATGTCATAGTTCAGACCCATATAAACGCGGGGGACTTGTATAATGATGTAAAAGTTCAAATAAGAATATGACAAGTTGGAGTAACACGTTTTTAACAACCCCCCACCCTTGCACGCGTGCCATAGTCTCGGTATCCCACGAGGCTGACCGACTGGCTCATCTTACCGAAGCAATGGTTCACAGACCCGCCACCCACTGACCTGACAGGCCCGCTCGTGACGAACCCTAAATCCGGCTGGTGTTGCCGAACCAGGCCAAGGACATCGGTCCGAGACGTTAGCATGGGCTCTAGAAGTGGACTGCATAGGCAATGGGGTGCTATGTGCCGTGTAGCAAGAGATATACATAGGTGATAGTGGTGAGAGCCTGTAACAAGGGACGACTTTTTATCATTACTGGATTGAACTTGGGATTAGCAATTTCCGTTTACATGTACATTATATTACATAAACCGTGCCTTGATTGGACCGCTTACTGTTTCTTCAAGCTACAACAGGGATTTATGTGGCCGTCATTGTACATACAATAATGCGTCACGTCAATGCTTATGAAGTTAGCATTCGAGTCAGAGGCTGTCTTGGGATGATAGGGTTGACTTTGATGTAACATTTCTGTTTTCTAAATTTGAAATGGAAGAAGACGTCATCAATCACTCGTTTTTGTCTGTCTCTTGGTGACTCATAACATGGGTATTTTTTTTCTGGTTAAAATGATGGATTATAAAGTAGAAATATGAAACTTATGTCCTGACATAAGATACTGTGAGCACGCCAACGCGCATTTATATCAACCCTCAACAAACATCACTACACATAAAGTAATAAGAGCACCCTAATTGCTGCCAGAATCCCGTCAAGTAATCCACTCTTCATTACAACAATGATAGGTATGGACATCAAGGACAAAACTCCCCAGGGGTATATGGTAGTGCACGCAAGGATTGTGCATAGGCCAATTATAGGGTCTCGTTATTCAGCGTTTGTCATCACTGGTCCACCAGTAAGCTTGAGTATTACATCACGTGACATCTTCTGATCTCTGGAGATGAAGAAGCCCATGAGATCATCCCTTCAATCCACAATCAAGGTCACGTAAGGCAGGTTCTATTTTTATCCCGCCGGGTTTCTTCACTCTTCTCACAAGCACCGGCGGCTTGCTTGCTCATAAAAGGGGGAAGAACAAACCGCTCAGCAACAGGGCTGCCTGCAGGGAGGGTCGAGTCCATCATCGACAACAGCCTCAGCTCGTCAACGTCACACTGTGGCTTGCCTGAGTGACTTCGTGTCTCATAGGGTCGCTTGCGAGGTAAGCCCTACAAGATGCAGTCAGCTTAAACAGAAAGAGCTCGGTGAATGACAATAACACCGTTTCGAGTTTAGCTGGTTACATACATACAGAGGTCCGCTACGAAAAGCGCGAGCGCTTTTGTTGCGCATTTGCCATCTGGAATATCCAGCTCCCAGACTTGAAGCGCATTCTCTGTTTTGACGATGTTCAAGTCTGAAGTCTAGCCTGAGACATCAAGTGATAGCTTATTTTGCTTTAGGCTCACACTTTGTGTGTTCAGCTATCATCAGCTTCATCTGTGCATTTAGGAAAGAAAAATGGTGACAAAGATGGCGGAAGGTCGGTTGGGAGAGAGTGCGGCTGCACTCATTGAAGGTCTAATCATCCCAAACGCGTGGATTCTCAGTGTGCTTGTTATCGCCGCATCATGGCTGCTTCTCCGTCCTTCTCAAGGGTCCAAGCCGAGTAACCTTTTGCCATCATGGGTGCCTTTGGAGGTGGGCATTAGTACTGCACTTCTCCAGGCCAACGGCATCGCCTCATATTTGCCGTACGTTGACTCTCTCTACTATTATCCATGAATCTTGTTGAGAGACCTGTTTTCCCTAATTCTCAATTCGCCATGCTCATCTAGTTCGATTCTGCGTCGTGGTAAAGGATCACTCTTTGGTATCACATCCCGCCATCGAATGCTCTACAACATGAACGGCATAGAGAAACTGCTAGCCAAAGGTCACCACACTATTGATACCGACCCACTAGGTATCAGTATGCTGATAAAAGTGTTTGGTGGTGAGCTCACTGGCGATGTTCTTGACCGGTTCGCTGCGTTTAACAAGCAGCTCACCACGCCGGTGGAGCGGGGATTTGTCAACGATGTGACGGCGACTGCGGCGATCCAGAAAGCCGACGTGCCTGGCAAGGTGGCAAAGTTGCTCAGTTTTGCGACATCTCCCGAGGATCTGCAGCTTTGGGAACGATCTGCTGGCATTAAGATTGTGACGCCCGACAGCCCAAACCAGCCTGGGGCTGCTGAGGTCAACCTCGAGAATATTCTGCGAGACCTAGGTGCTTGCATCTCTATCCCCCTCATTTACGGCGACAACATGCTTCAGACCAACCCCACGCTTCTCGAAGACTTTTGGAAGTTTGATAATGATGCCTTTCCTATGCTCATCATAGGAATGCCGTCATGGCTACCTATCAAATCGTTCAAGGAAGGGCTTGCTGCACGTGGACGCCTCCATCAAGCGCTTATTGGCTTCTATCGTCGCTTAAACCAGCACTTGAACAACCAGCCCGTCGACCTTGGTCTCGATATGAGCGACGTTGGCATGGTAGCATTGGAGAGAAACGCGGGTTTTAACAACTTCGATGTCTCAACCGAAATGCGAGGTAAAATTGAGCTCGGGGTTTTCTGGGGCCTCAATGCCAATTCCCAGCCAATGGTTTTTTGGTTCATCCTTTACATCTATGCCACACCTAGTCTTTTGAAAGCACTCAGGGAAGAGGTCACATCATGCCTAAGTTTGTCAACGACCAGTACCCCTCCAAAAATAGACTCAATCGACTATGCCGCCCTGGTACGAGATTGCCCTCTTTTGAAATCGACGCTTTTCGAGACTTTCCGCATGGTCAACGAAGCGACGTCCCTGCGCCAGGTGATGCGACCCGTGACTGTTGATGACGGTGGGCACCAACATAAGCTGCTCCCAGGAACTTGGATTTCGGCACCTCATGCAGGGCTTCAACATGACCCGTCCATATTCCCAGAACCTGAAAAGTTTATACCTGACCGATTTCTCGAGGTGGATGAAGATTCAGGCCGTCAAGTTCCTCGCTACGGGAGACTCAAGCCTTGGGGGGCAGGGACTGGCATCTGCAAAGGGCGTACTTTTGCGGAGAAGGAGATTTTGGGAATTGGAGCCTGTTTCATTTCGTTGTGGGACATGGATCCAGTGGGAGGGGCGTGGAAGGTACCGGGCGGGTTTCCTGGAACTGGAGTCAAACGACCGACGAAGGAGGTTCGAGTGATCATTAAACGACGTATATTTGCTTAGCTATGCATATTGACTATATGACTTGACTGCCAATCAACCATGCAGCCAGACCATGAATGCTCCAAATCATTCTCCATGTTCCCAAATACATCGATTGTAATGCTTTGATGGGTGGCGGTTATCGATCATCATCAGATTTCACAAATCATTATGCATCATCTGTAAACCTCGTCTATGAGAAGATGCCACCGCCATTGTTCTAAATCAGCAATGTTAGATTTGTTCCGTCATAACTCTTTTTCTCCAGTATAAGAAAGGCAAGAAATTTTGGCAACCCAACTAACATGAAAGCAGACCTCAATTGACCGCGCATTTCATCGACGAAAAGCCTTTGCCCCACTTCGAGGCACAATTTTCAGTGTAGGTGTAGTAAGATTGAATTCTCGTCATCTCTCCTGTACAATCACTTGTTGTATATAAGTGACAGAAGCATTTGAACGGTGCCTTACAGCCAGCGATGTTGATGCTATTGGTGCCCTGTGCCGGTAACGTATTACACCTCATGTCGAGTGATGGCGAATATTCTCTGACATATTGTGTGCAACCACCGTCGGCATACTGCTGGACCTTGATGGAGCCTGCCTCAACAACAGTGAAGGCCGTTGTCATGGCCAAAGATAGGATGGAGAAGCGCATAATGTAGGGATGATGATTGAGATGGGGTCAAATGGTTGGGGAAGATTGTGTGAGAAAAGGGATATGAGAAATGTCTCTGATGAAAGAATTGGTCTCATTCCATGTTAGATGGACTACGGTCTACATTAAATAAGAATTGAAGGTGGATGGGAGTAGCATGCAGCAGCGGCGCTGCAGGAAGCAATGCGCACGCTGTTGATATTGGGGAGCTGGCAGTTGATGCAAGAATTGTCTGACGGGACATCCAACTGTTTCCTCATCTTTGAACAGCCACCGTCGGTGCAGTAGGCGAGAGACATGGGAAGGGTTGAGAGCTGCATCGTATAGGTAGGTGTATATGTGTGCAGGGGTGTTTGTTGTTGGATTTGACCGAGTCAGGGAACAGAGGCGAGTTTACTTGAAATATAGAGGTTTCTAATGGTCGGTAGTCAAATGCGGATGTAGTGCATTAATATATAACTTTTACACAGCGTAACTCCAGCCAGTGTTTCTAACAAGACGATGTTGTAACCCCGTTACCAATTGGCTGAAGTCTCAACTCTCTGGGTGAAGTTTAGTGCTGATGAGAGGAAACCAATTATGGGATGCCAAAATGGACCTGAATTGCCTGGAAGTAGCCAATTCTTTGAATCTTTTGTGGATTTTCCCATGTTGTGAGCGACGACGGCTCGGATGCTCCCACTGAGGAGGGCATGTACGTATGGATTGGACTTTTCAGCTGATCCACACGACTATCAGACATGCAAATGTAGATTTTTTTCCACATTTTTACGCATACCTCTTGGCTTTACTTGGGGATCTCGCGACGATGTCAAAGTAATTATAGTGAGGATGACTTCAAATGGCGTGGGAAGCCTGGGGAAGTGGGCTGAGACAAAGCTTTCAGTCAGCACTGTACGCCCAACTTTCACGCTTACAAGAAACAATTCCTTGTCTACTAGATCTGCCCTCTTACGCATTTGACCGAGGTGAAGCATGACCCTGGTGCACAACACCCTCTCTTCCCCGGCGCCATCCCGCTCAGCCCGCAAGATGCATCGGGATAGTGGCGGGCCTTGGGGTCAGATCTGACAGGCTGTCCACTAGTTGATGCCAGCGGCATTGTGGCGCATTTAGTTCCATTTATAGCTGTCTGTGTCTTGGAATTTCGTTGTTGTTTGCGATAATGGCAGACGGATGAGTTGTGTCGAGCCTCCAATTGGCAATGCTCAAGCCCAATATACCTGTGCAACCCATTGTCAGAGTTTGGTTCGAGAGTAATATTCTCCCCCCTTTGAAGCAGATCATGTGATAGATACTCATCGTTCCCCAACTCGGCATGACGATTGGAGGAGATCTTCAGGCATAAAGCTGCCAGCCATGCCCGAAATGCGTCTGGGTCCATAATCTACATGCATAGATGCATCGCATTTATGTCAAGGCACTAATAATGAACCGACGCCAGTGGACGGACCATGTCGGGGTCTCTCTCGGTTGGACTCGCCGAACCCATGGCTTTTAAGTTGTGGATCATATAACTCTCCAAAGTCTCCAGAATGCCATTCATATCCACTCTGTTTCAACACTCCAGCGCCAAGTATCGCATTTATAAGCAAAGGCCCGACATAATGGGACATCTAGATATTAAGCATACGTACTTGATTAACCTTGGCATTTCTATTCCCAGATGAATCAATGGCGCCACCATCTACTCGGCTCTCGGTCCGGTTAGAGATTCGTCGAGCCCGATGGAACTCCACCATCGCATCACGGAGCTGCCGAGGGAGCTCCAGCCCTGTGAAAAGCCTTTGCAAAGGCAGTAATCCCCGCTACAAATGTTTGCGACAACGCTGTTCATACACATCGAGTCAATGGCATTTTGTTTGGCCATTCTCGACTGTTATGCAAGGTCAATGAAATTGGGTTCATTAACAGCAGCAATTGGATTTGTTCATACAACGTCTGCTAGTAAGGGGCATGAAATAGCTAAAGATGGTGATGAGCCCGAATCGAAGAACCATCTACTATACAAGCCGTTTCCTAGTCTACATGCACATATGCTTGCCAACAAGCAATCTTGTCTAGATGCCCCTTTACATGTAGCGAAAGATGTCGGATGGTACAGTACCGTAGCATTGCAGTGGACACCGTGGATCGCTGACGCGGCCAGGTCGCAGACTCGGCTGATCCATCCCAACCTCCAAACCCTTTGCAGATCTGCTACTAAGCAATCCCGTCAACGGGTCTCGGCAGTGCTAGGCGTAACGTTTAATCGTGCCTTGGCGGAGCTAGAAGATGAGCGACAATCTGTGGGCGTGCTTCCAATGACAGAGGGAAGATGTCATCATCAGAGTCCACGGTCGGGGCTAATGACAGATTTGCCCTCTCCATTCAGCATGCAATTGACACCATAGTTCGTTAATTCACCAAATAATTAAAATCCTAAAGTATTTCTATTCACTTCAAGACTTAGAGGTTGATCAATCGCACGGCATCATCACATGGCAACGTCGTGCGATACGATAGATACATCGTTCATCAAGCCGATATGTGCCAAGTGCAAACGCAGGAGTTCCCGTAGAACAGCCAATTCACTACCCTTGACCCATCCATTGGCAATCGTGCAGACAGTTGACGTGATGCACGTGGTATTTTGCAACTGGATAGATGTACTATGCCTACCTCCTCTTAACACGAATCCTAATAATGTTGATTTCTAAGGGTGGTATTCAAGCTGGGGACGTTTCGTTGCAGTTCTGGCAACTTTATCCGCTTGTTGGATGTTTTCTAGGCCATGACGGGGCGATGAAATTGATTATTCAGCGGTGTATGGTCTGGGCGTCGCTTTCACCATGGACAACTGACTCAAGTCGGTGCAGTGCCGGGCAGTGTCTTCGTTCGGTACGTCGAAAGATGTCTATGGTGTACCTGGATACAGATCTGCGTGTGGGTAACGATGGGGCGCTTCTCCCGTTAATGACGAAGATGGTCGGGGGGTTGAGGTTTCGAAGCTTGATGTGAACTGTGGTATATAAGTGCCGCGATGATCCCCGATACTGACTGAATAAACAGCTCATCATTACAACTGCATTTGCCATCAATTCGATTTCACTGTCAACATCCATCTTAATCCATCAAAATGGTTGTCGTTCCCAAGATCCTCTTTGTTCTCACTAGCTTCAGCTACATTGAGTCCATCAACCGAACTGTTGGATGGTATCTGGTAAGCCTCACCTATGACGATTGTAGTACAATTTGGTCAGGATCAAACAAACGACTAACTCATCATGAAAAATCTGCAGCCTGAGCTCGCCCATCCATACGATGTGCTCTCCCCAGTAGCCGACATTGTCGTCGCATCACCCAAGGGTGGTGTTTCCCCCGTCGACCTTGTCTCCGTCGAGGAATTCAAGGATGACGAGTACGCCCAGTGGTTCTACCGAAACAAGCAGGAGGTTTGGGAGAACACAACTCCCATCAAGGAGTTCCTCGGCCGCTCTGGTGAATTCGACGCCATCTTCTACCCAGGTGGTCACGGACCCATGTTTGATCTTACCAACAATGCTGAATCCATCCAATTGATTGAGGAATTCTACAACGCCGGAAAGCCTATTGCCTCGGTCTGCCACGGCCCCGCTGCCTTTACCAACGTCAAGGTTGATGGTGAGCTCCTCATCAAAGGCCGTAACATTACAGGCTTCACCAACGAGGAGGAGAAGGCATCTGGACTCGCCAAGGTTTTGCCCTTTTTGCTGGAGGACAGACTTAACGAGGTTGGAGTCAACTTTTTGCAGGCACCCAAGCCATGGGAGTCATTTGTCGTTGTTGATGGGCAGATTATCACTGGTCAGAACCCAGGTTCGGCCAAGGAAATCGGGCAAGTCATTGCCAGAGAACTTAGTAAGTCGTCAAAGCACAGGAAGTTACTTCACAGATACAGAGGAGCTAATATGTTGCTAATTTAGAGATCGGATACTAAATTGTATCCACCACTAAGTGTATCCGTCATCTGAATGTCTGTTTAAACTCAACAAATGAACCGGAGTGATGGATTATTTAAAGACACTAGGAGAATTTGTGTTTGTATATAGAATATTAGATAGCGGTTGCATCAAGACCGTTTAAATGCATCTGTAACTTGGATAGAAACTTGGTCACAATTACAGCAGATGGATTTTCAACGAATCTTGACAGCCCTCCTATGAAATAAAAATCGTATCAATATACATACAGATTGCCGATGTTGACACTTGAAAACTGCAGGGTGTATGCAGCTCTATATGCTGCATGGCTCAGCCGCATGCGGAGAAGCCACATGTTTAGAGCATGAATAACGCTGGTCCTAGGTTTAGATTATGAATAGTCGTGAACTGGCATTTGTCACTTTCCAAACACGATATTCAGGTAGAATATCATTTACCAACATGAATTTAGCGTATGAATCGTTAAAAGACGGTGAGATTCGGTTGTTAAGCTTGACGCGGAAAGGACCGCAACCTACAGTCAGCACCAACGTTCAATCCAACATCGCTCTCTCGTTCACAAAGACCATTATCGCAGGAACAGGATCCATACCTCCCTTTGTCGCCCTATCATATGTTTGGGGAGATCCGCTCGACAAATTACCGTTCACATACTCTAGCGGCACCCTCACTGTTTTCCTGTCCACAGTTGCGACTCCCTTTGAGATTGGGTTGAGCTTCCTGAAAGAAGCAGCTGCGCATCCAGAGGCACACTATGAACCTTCGTTGCATCCTCATATTACGATCAAAGGAGGATTGACAGCATACTCGCAGATACTGCGCGACTCTGTCATAGCTTTCTTTGCGACGCCTTGGTGGACTCGAACTTGGACTGTTCAAGAGCTGGTTCTCGCAAAGCAAGTCGATTTTCGGTGCGGTAATCAGTTTGATTTCATGCGCAATGCTGATGCTTTTGGAGTCAGAAACCTCTTGGGAATCCTGGCAATGTTTCGAACTCGAAACTGCACTGATCCTCGAGATCATATCTTTGGGATGTTGGGTCTGGATCTAGGAGATACTGGTGTGGATTTAAGGTCAAGGTTGAAGGTTGACTACACTGCCTCTGCAATTCAATTGTATGAAGATGCGGCTAGTGCCATAATCCAATCTTCCGGAAATCTAGATGTCCTAAGTCATGTGTGTCAGTATTCCAGCATACGGACTAAACTGGCGGGTCTTCCAAGTTGGGTTCCGGACTGGAGTGCAGCGGTTGACGAAACCTTTCACCATTATTACTCAGAACGCACGATGCGTACATATTTCTACAAAGTTTCTGGAGATATGGTGCCTTTTTGGGACCGATTGGGCCACGGCAGAGTTGCTACGAATGTGTTGACTTTGGGCAAAGTATCAGCAATCGTCCCTGGATATCCAACGTCAACGTCACCAACATCTAGCCAAACACTACTTAAACAATGGCAAACTTTTTTTGGTGTTGATTTAATAACTACATCACTCTCAAATAATAAGCCTTCCTTTGAAGAAGAGCGCTCCAAGTTGGATCAGTTTGCTTTTACACTATCAGGAGACTTATCCCGCAACGAATGGAATGGCGATGCAAACAGACATATACAAGCATTCAGATCCTGGTGTACCTGGTTCACAGACAATGACCCATTGACTTTGACTGAAGATGAAAAGCGGGATGCCCGATTATTTGACGACTTGGCCAAATGCGCTGGACTAGAGAGGCGGATGTTTAGAACAGACAAGGGCCATGTAGGTTTTGGGCCAGAGCTTCCAGCTTCCTTTCATCCAAGATCCAGCCTAGATCTCACCCGGCTCACACGATCAAGGGATTCCCAACAATGGGGGTTGAGGGTGTCATGACCTTGGTTAATTTGGTGTTGGGACCCTCGGATGCCCTTTGCGCCGGAGTGTGTGCACATGGGGGTCGAGATGTTGTCAAACCAACATCACTTAGAATGGGCATCATCCTATGGGCTGACGTACGAGATGAAACAACACACCCATACAAAACTCATGAAATTATGTCCCAACGTGGCAAACTGTACCCAGCGCCCGGTTTTTTTAGGGATGAGTTTCACATTTACAAAAAATCGCCCGTGCCAACAGCACACCACTTCGTTATGACAAATATAAAATGTCGTGAGCCAACACTATAGGGTTGTTTAACATGGGCTGTGTTTGATTCCCCCCCCCTCCCCCTGGCTATTGTTGTTGGGCAAACGTGCACGGGAATAGCCAAGCCCGACCCTATGGCTCGGTCAATTGAGGATCCTGGCAATAACCCACCCAGCATTGTGGTATCGTGACATTGTTGACATTGTCTCGACCCAACGCCCGATCGATCCGTTCCTGCGAAACATTGAAACATGGAGTGAGCCAACAGTTGCACTTACCTCGACCCCCACTACTCGCCACTATTGGTGATACTATTCACTTGTGTGAGAGCCGTCGGATCTTTTCCAATGTTCTAGCTGTAGGTGAATCTTCTTCTGTCTGGAGTTGCATTGGCAGTGATTGCCACTTCTGCACATTTGACACTTTTGCTAAAACAGTTGTCCGTCCCAGCAACAGGATACACATGCCTGACCCCCCCTCACATTTTGAGTCTTGTATCAGGTATTTTACTGTTCAAATCAAAAGAAAATTCATTTATCTCTTGCCATATTCTTGAATAAGGTCTTCTGTGAAGATAGAGAAATCATCCTTGACATACACAACTTCAAATCAAACTTCACAATGGCAACCTTTCAGGTTGGCAATTATGCCTTTCAATGGACCTCTCTCCACCTTACAAGCCAAGAAATGGAACCCCTAAGACAAAAGTACGACGAGCTCGGAAACGCTACCGTCATCAGACTCCAAGAACTAGCCAGCCAAATACCAAATGAAGAAAAAGAACAAGGAAACCCACCACCACCACCACCAGCACAACGCTGTCCAGCCTCAGACCTCTACGCCAACTTGCGAGCCCATCATCCCCACGATGCCGTGCTCAGTGAATTCTGGAACCAGGCCCATACAGTACCCGATTGGGTCGACTGGGAGCAGATTCAGCGCGGCCAAAAGTTCTTCTATCGGTATGCGCTTGCCAATATCATGGGCTTTGTGCTGCAAGGCTTCATGGGTGAGAACACAGCTGCACCTGGTGTTTGTGAGGTTCTTGTGCGTACGGGGGGGTTTTCTACGCGCAAGTTGCTCATGAGGCTTCTGGAGACGTTTCAGTTTCTTCTTCAAGTCACGGAGTCACTGGAGGCGATACAGCCAGGAGGCAGTGGTCATACTACGGCGATTCGGGTTCGAATGCTTCATGCTTCAGTTAGAGCGCGCATTCACAAACTCATACAGACCCGGCCAAACTACTTTAATACAGAAAAGTTTGGCGAGCCCATCAACATCTTGGACTCTATCCATTCCATCTCTACCTTCTGCTGCAACCACACGTGGCTGCAACTCCCGTTTCTCGGCGTTCAACCCAGCTTACAAGAGAGCGCCGACTACATCGCTCTATTCCGCTACGTAGGCTACCTCGTCGGCACTCCTGACGAGCACTTCCAAACAATCGAGCACGCCAAGGCAACCATGGAAAGCATGCTCCTCTACGAGACGCGCATCAGCCCAACATGCCTCATCGTCGGACATAACTTCGTCCAATGCATCACAGATCTACCGCCCTTCAACGTATCCGCACAATTTGTTGAAGCTGGCAGCCGTGTATTTAACGGAGACAGCTTCTGCGACTCTCTTGGGCATGGCACACCTGGGTGGTACTCATATCTCTGTTTCCGGGGGTTTTGCTGGTTGGTCAGGACACTCGCCTTTGCGCAGCATCTCAGTCCGGCTGTGGATCGCGCTGTGACGGATTACTTTCGGCGCACCTTGCATGAGAATGTGATTCATAGCAGAGCAGGGCTTTGTGGGGGCTCCAAGTTGGAATTTAGGAATATCCCGCAAATCGGTAAGAAAATCGGGAGGGAAGACAGCGGCCGGTTGTCGCCGGGATCATCATTCACCAAAAGACCTGTTGAGGCTTTCTTTTTTTCAGTCTTTGTTCTTGGATGTCTTTTTCTGTTTTCAGTCTTGGCTTGTGCTCTGTATCTCTTTCATGTCTCGTACAAGGCCTTTGGACTGAATGTAGGAGACTGGCTGTAGCTTGCGTTTACCAATCCTTGGGGGCTTCATCTTTCCGAACAAGTCACCTACAATATACATGTAACTTAAATCTCTCTTAACTAAAATGGTTGATCATAGAGGTTTGAATATCCCCCTCGTGTCGTCTGTGGGCAAAATGTCCCCCTCGCAACTCACCCCCGTGTGCCCTCTTAGAATGGATTTTCCAAGCCATCCGAGAGTATAGACAAGACTTCCCAGTCCCGTCCATATTTGCATACAATACTCAACCAGGTTTCCACGTTTCCGTCAAAGCACAGAGCAGGCCCTCGGACCTCCCCTCACACCACCTTGAGAAGGGTCAACGCCACCCCCGATCTTTCCAATCTATCAATGGAATGCGGGGCCGTATTTACATCATTGGCATCAGCTGACATTGGTGGCATAACCCAAGATGAACCAAAAACACATCTCATCATCCATTAAAGGCAACCCGGTTCCCGGTACCCGATGGCACGGCTACACCGAGCGAACAATGTCTTACTTTGGCATCCTCAAGAACGATAGTCAAGATGCACTCACATGTACAGTGCGTCATTTTTTGTTTACTTAATTCGGCATCCATGTTCGTTTATCCTTGCTCAGTATGAGTAAACTATGCCTGTACTGCCCACAATGGGAGCAAAACAGCACGTTTGGTTGTTGTTGTTGTTGTTGTTGGTCCTGTCTGTGCGCTCGTCAACCATGTGTACCGTATGTGCGGGCGCCCCCATTCACGTTCAACTGCACACAGCATGATGCCGAATTGACTCCGCATGTTGTGGGTTTCCCGGCAGATCCGGTATCCGAAACAACTGAAAGATAATCAATCGGTGGCTCAAGTTTGAACGACATGTACTACTGTCTGCATTGAGCCGCGGTCCGTCCACCACGATGTGCTTTTTATTCGAAGCACTTGGTATCGACCTGTTGGGTCCATGACTGCACCAGACCTTGTCCGAATCATCATGAGGTATGTTTGATTCCACGCCACCAATGGACCTTACGCTTTCCTTTTCGGAAAATCCGTATTATGCTTGGCATAACAACCACCAAGGGACAAGCAAATCCTTCCGTTTAGGCTGCCCTATGACATATAGCTTATGCAACGTGACGAGATCATGTAAGAATAGTATGTTTGCTACAAAAGAAGTGGTGTTGGTTCATTAGTTTCTGCCTTGAAACATTTAGCTCCTTTTGTCGATGCTTGGACCTACCAACTCTTCGAGAGGTACATGGAAATCTGGAGAAACCTGTCCCGGCGATTTGCATCAGCAAAGCTATGATCATTATCAGGTTATTGCGAATAGATGGGTGTGCTTGGTGTTGGCTCGTTTCGGTAATTGACAAATGATGGCAAGATTCCATGGGCCATAGCATGGCCGGAAAACTTCGGACGTCACCATTACAGCATGTGCCAACCAGTCTACATATCATCAGTCCAACTATTTATTATCCGTGATGGTTTCTCTAACTTTTTATTTTGGTGATTTGTTATTCAAGAAGACAAAATTTGCTCCAAATTCATCATCACATCCATTTGAAACCATGGCAGTCACTCATATCAGCACCGACATCCAGCGTGAGAAGAACTCCCAGCTATTGACCATCACTCTACCAGACCTCTTCAAGTCTTTCCTTGCGCAAGCTCCCTCCCTAAACCCACACTACGAAGCCGTTGGGAAAGAATCAGAGCAATGGCTCAGCAAGTTAGTGTGCCCATATCAGATCCCTTCTACTCTTCCCTCGTATTAACCTTGTGCCAAAGCTTCTGCTGTCTCTCCCCTGAGACCCAACACAAAATAGAGAAGTGTGACTTTTCTTACTTCATCGCCATTGCGGCACCGTACGCCCCTCCGGACAAGTTTCGAGTTCTCTGTGACTGGGGAAATTGGGTAAGTCCTTGACATTCTTTTGAACATATCAACCTTTCCTGACTGGGCATTTGTAGGTCTTTCCTTTCGATGACAGTAAGTTGCCATAGGTGCTACGCAATCATGGTTCTTCCCTGTCTCATTAATGCTAGTGTTCGACTGCGGAGAACTACGCGACCAACCGGAGCAATCTCGAAACGTCATCGGAAGCCTTCTTGAGCCCTTCTCAAGGAAAAAGGTGTTCAGAAAGGGGCGGATGCGCATTGTCGAAGCTCATGATCACTTGGCCCTGAGAATGTTTTCGGTAAACAAGTCCTCAAGCTTACAAACATATTTATGGAGCCTTTTTAACTAACACGGCGAAACACAGACATGCTCAACAGGTGAGCAATTCTATCAACTGGACATTCTCCTTTTCATCGTTCCAATCTAACTTTCACAAAGGGATAAAGAGACGATACATACAAGCGATGCAAATGTACGGCTTTGGTGTGCTGGAACACGTCGATGCTCACGACGCCAGCGAAAGCCCAACTCTTGAGCAGATGATTGAGACGAGACGGAACTCGGTCGGCGCTGCTCCTCTCTACCATCTTATCGAGTATGCGCATCAGCTCAAAATACCGAGCAGAGTCTTCAGAAACCCCACCATCAAGGAACTAGAAATGCTGGGCATGGATTTCATCTTCATGTGAGCATTTATCACCCATATCCCCCATACTTTGACTTCCACTAAGGCTAATGACTTTGCTTCCTCACAGCACAAACGACATCATCTCCTACCGAAAAGAAGAGGTAACTCTTAGCCCCAGTCGCGACCAATGACCCCCCTTTGTGAATGAATGCTAACCTCCCAAATTTTAGTCAGAGGGCTCGCCGGACAATATCATTGCAGCATGTCGCTCAAACGGCATGTCCGCCCAGGAGGCATTCGACGCCGCCGGAGAGCTCCTCGAGAGTCGATACATCCGGTGGGAGAAAGCCGAAAGAAGCGTCCCCAGCTGGGGCGCCAAGATCGACAAGCAGGTCAGGCGATACATTGACGGCATAAAAGCTGTAGTCAAAGCCAATCTGTATTGGAGGTAAGTAGTGTTGTTCCCAGAGGACTAGGCGCGCAAAATAACAAGGTGCTGACGATTTTTCTAGCTTCAGGAGTGGCCGGTACAAGGGTATGAATTCCGATGAAGTACGGCGAACTCGGAAGATCACGGTGATGAGAATTCCATCATACTTGCAGAACAAGGTATAGGCGGGGATAGTCATTGTGTGCGGAGATTTCTTTGGTTTCGATATGTATTTCACCTCGTTTTTTTGGGGGGGGGGGCTTTGATCTCCGAGGTTCGACTCATTTGTTGCTGCTGTGCGGCGAGGGGTGCGCTCAAAGATTTAGACATTGCTGTTGCGGCAGGATGCATCTCGCCTCAGCTCTACATTAATTTTAGAGTACGTACGAATTCACATTCTTTTTTGTCACTCCTCGTGAAAGCAAAACTGCGGTGTGCATGAATAGTAGGGAAAAACATCTTCACCCAACTGCTGCGGCCCGCTGTCTCCTTGTCGAAAATCGTCTCATATTAGCCAAGAAAACAGGCTTTTGATCTCCATTCAAATTGCGATAACAAAGGATATGAGGAATCAATAAGCCAATGTTCCAATGTAAAGTATCCAATCCGAATAAATCCATGCATTTTGCACTTTCCCTAGCCTGGCCACTCAACATCTACAAACGACATACGCGACTTCTCCGGTCGCCAGACCCTTTTGACTTTGAACCGTACATCAGCTCGCTGAAATAACTCGATCCAATCATCCCGCTCCCTCTCTCTGGCGTTCACCGTCACCTGCATAAACAGATCCATAGTCCGCATGGCACGTTCCTCAATGTATCCCACGGTACCTGGCTCAGGCAAAGCTCCATCGTTGACGATGATTTTGGTGCCAGGCCTCAACGCCGGAATGAGCATTTGCAGAATTTGGATGCAGTACTTGTCGGAGAAGCCATGCAGAATCATGCGAAGAAAATAAACATCAGCTACGACTGGCTGCGGCGTGAAAAAGTCGTGGGTAGTGAGTTCTACTCTAGAGCGCAGATGTTCAGGGACTTTGGCGACAATCTCTGGGGTTCGCATCCCCTCTGTGTCTTGGACAATGAATTTAAGATCAGGAAAAGCCTCTGCTATGGCAAAGGAAACATAACCCTGGTTACCACCCATCTAGATGTAATGCATCAGCCGTTGATCGAGAATGAACCCGCGCACCACAACGTGAGCGGCACGGAGAGGGAACTATAGCCTTCGCTCATACTCACATCAACTACTGTTGCCCCATTCGATACATCACCCCAAGGATACCCATCTACAACCATAGAAAGCGAATATCCCTCCCCTCCACCATGAGCCTTCATGGCGAGATTGTACCTTGATGCAAAAGCCTGGTCCTGCTGAATATAGTCAAACCACGGGGTGCAGTGATTATACGCCAGATTGACCCCAGTCTCTGTTGGTTCGTCGCTAGCTGGCCATTTCTTCATTGCATTGACAACGTTGGCAACAGGCAGCCAGAGATCGTGGCACATGAATCCAACCCAGCTGTACATCTCCTTATCCTCAAGTAAGAGGCGCGATGTGCGTGTATGTGCAACGAATCCTTTTTGGACTTCCTGAAAGATGCGATTGGTCATGGCGTGGCGAACAAGGCGTCGCAAATTGAGAACCGTGATGTCAAGGTCATCATTTAGCTCCTTTACTTTGGCAGTAAGGTCCTCATATGAGATCATTCCGTCAATGGGAACAGCCTCCGCTACCTTGAACTCCCATATTGCCTGGAGAGAGAGGTTGTTCGCAGACTTGGGGAAGCCTTGTCAATAAGCAGGTAGCTTAACGTGAGATGGGAAGAGTATTTGGAAGCAGCGGGCAGCCTGACTAAAGACTTACATCCCAGGCCAAATACCGCAAATTCTCCTTTGGACCAAGGCAGATGTCATGCAGCTCCTTTGTTAGGGCGACCAGTTCCAGTCGCGCCCTGAAGGGCTCCTCATCCGTGGATGGAATCGGGAACTCGGCCAATCCGTTTACATCAAATGAAGCAGCGTCGAGACCATGAGAAGTAAGGTAGTCAGTAATTATTTTAGTTTTTGCTGCGATGTCGGCTGACAAGGTCGTCATTCGCTCCACGGACGGAAGTGTCATGATTGCTGGTGGCGTGAGAGCAGCTGAAAAAAGCCGTTACCCTCGTTGGCACGGTCAATAGGTTAGTCCCGTTCCTTCAGATTTCGCTTCGTCCACGATCCAAGACAGCCCCTCTTTATATATTTCGCGGGTTGCCATTGACGAAGAGGTTCCCACACCCGAGACCCCACAGCTAGGCCTAAAGTAGACAATCTAGATTATGCGCAGACGGCTCAGCTCTCTTGTAGGCTGGATTGAGGGCTGTTCCCAGAGGGTCAAAGCCCAGTTGATACAAGCCATGGCGTGACAAGCTACCCCGTACATCCCTGCCAAGCGAGGGAAATGTGCGTCCTGGTGAGCTGGGAATGAGGTCACCAAAGCGACAAATCAACGCGGAAGCAGGTGGGGAATATGAGCCATGGTAGAGTTAAAAAAAAGTCGCGGTCGGAATACAGAGGGGCACACTGTCTCAATCCGAGCCGCCACTCAAAATAGCGCCTCGGAAGTGGCTGCTTCGGGCGATCCTATTGACTGCCAACATTCCCCATTGCCGGCTTTGCATCTCGCCATTGACAACTTGCATACACATACGCAGATATACAATAGATATTGTACGCTTTCGAGGGGGAACATAGATGAGACTCAAAATGGCTTCTGGCCTGTCACGATGTGAAAAGGTATATACCCATGCTGCCGACTGTCCATCAATGATTTTCTCACACCCATCAGATAAACTTCAATTTCTGGCATCGTCCATTTGAGTCCGTGGGTAAAGGGCTTGACAGCAACGCCCTGCAGCGCGTCATTGATGACACTTCTGTTGTACAAACCAACTGTCTTCAATGTGGCGTCGCGTGGCCAGACACCAAGAGGAATTTTGAGCACAGTCTCGTCGATGTTTGCGAAGCCTGCTTTCTGTAGTCTCTCGGGGTTATGCGTCATTGCGAGTAGGTCGACGTTGAAGGCTGCTAGTCCCTGTTTCATCTTGTTGAAGAAGTCTACCACCTGATTGTCGCTCGTGACAGTGCCATCGTCGCAACCAATGACGAAACAAAGTTCTTGCACCTCTATCCAACCACCGGGTTTCAATGCTCTGAAAGTAAGAAAGCACATGGTCAGAATTTTGCTTGTAATGATTGTTGTAGATAGTGTGACATGAAATACTCACTCAAAGGCGCGCGACAGCAGCGTCGGCCAGTCACGAATGGAAGATGTCATGTGTCGAATGTGAATGTAGTCGAGGGAGTCTGGTGGGTACACCCAGTCGGCCTCGGCATCGTCGACAATAAAACGAACGTTTGGTGGAACCCAGGAGGGTTGAATAGGACTTAGATCAATGCCCGTCACGTCGGCTTCTGGATATTCATCTGCCACTATGGATGGGCAAGTTCTTGGTTAGCATAGGTTGTGGAATTGGCAATCCTCGGCGGGATGCGATGCGCTTGGAGGGGGGAGGCTCACTATCAATCGCCCAGACACCAGTTCCAGTTCCGATATCAAGAATCTTCTGCGGGTTTTGAAGAGGCGCAAAATGAAGCTTGCCTCCGCAGAGATGAATAATCATGGCATGCTTCATATCTTCGCGCTCCTGCTCGGGTTCATCGTTGGGGAACTGATACCGGCCCTCCTGGAACTTGTGGTATCGGCGACCACTCTCGAAGGCATAATCACGCACGCTACTACTGATGGAGGTTGAGATGGTCGGGGCATCATCGGATTCGTAGCCATCATCACTGTAGTTATCGTTGATGCTACTACTGCTGCCGCCATGGGTTGCGTCGGCCTCTATGGGGTCAATACCGGCGTTGGCATCACAAGACTGTCCGCCGTACGATTCGGCAATCCGGGGCGCAAGTGTCTTGGGTGATGGTATCCTAGGTGTCTGATCAAATGGCCGCTCCGGCGACTGGGGAGAAGCTTGAGCCAGCGACGGCGAGGCGGCAACGGGCACGTCTCTGGCCATCGGGATCTGCGTGGAAGAAGTAGTGGACGAGATCGTGTCAACGGGGGTCCGGGAGGCGTGGACAGGCTGGTCCTCAGGGGCGGTGGCTGGCTGGGATTCGGTCGCCATTGCGTTGTGTTATCTGGGCTAGGTTGCAGTGTACCGAGTTGCTATCGAATGAAACCAAGGCGCTGGTGGTAGAAAAGACGCAACAAGGAAGATCTTGAGCGAGCGCACGAATCCAGAATCCAGGGTTGACCTGCAAGAACACCTGCAGCTGGACAGGCTGCGGCCTCGACAGTGGCAGAAATGGCGCCGGCGCGCTGCAGTTTGCGTCTAGCCAGGATGGTGTTTGCGGTGATGCATGGCGGTGGTGTGATTATGGCGGACCTGAACTGACGAACGGCTGAGAGTCGTCAGGCAGGTCAGAGTCGGCGGATGCGAAATGAAAGTACATCAGATAGGGATCTGCGCTTGCACAAATACAGGCATAATTGCAGGCAAAACATAGCTGGAGGTGTAGGGCAGGAGCGTCAGAGCGCCAACGCTAGGCAGGGGCGGGTGAGTAGCAGGCCCTGAGAGGAGGCAAAGGATGCTGAAAACGAGAACAGCGTGGGAATCACGAAATATCAGTGGGAAAGGTTGGACGACCCCAAATGATGGATGGTTTGCATTCCAGCAGATTTTTCATCACGTTACCCGTTACTAATGCTCGGCGGGCAGCGGGCGGTGGGCTTTTCTGGCTGTTGGTCGTTGGTTGTTGGTTGTTGGTTACTCCTGCCATACATACCTCCCTCACTCCTACCAAATATAGCAGCTATTCCTGCCATTCGTATTTTACCAACCATCAGTTATTATAGTGGCAGTCACAGTGGCAGCCACAGTGGCAGTGGCAGTGAACGGGTACCTGGCGGTTCATCAGTAAGGCGCTGTCCTCGCCGCTCTTGCCGTTTCTGACCGTCAACTGGTGGAGTGGGAATAACGCCCCCATACTCCCCGCCCCCATAATGCGCCACACCCCGGCAGGCAATCAATCGGTGGGGGTGGCGTTCTCAGTGTCCATTTTCCATCTGCGCAAGTTTGGGCTACCCTGTTCCTCTTTCCATTACCGTGCTAATTCTGACAGGTGCTCATTCACCTCTTATTAAAACACAGTTCATGAAATTGGACTTTAGTTTTTTTACACCTAAACCTGAAACGACGATCCTTGTGACCAACTTAACTTATTGATCCAACCTGCATCGGTGCTATCAATGACATTGCTCGGAAATGAATGCCGGGTATCTGACTCTTGTCGCTAACCCTGCACTAAGACGGCTTGGGCCTCATTGCATCCCCTTTGACCCCGCACGGATGGCTGATGGACATGGGTGAGGGGACGAAGTTGTTTATCCCGCAGGCTCCTCCATTGGTCATCTGGAGGGCATCATGGCGTTGATGGCGTTGGTGGCTTGCTCTGGAGAGAATCTTTGGTGTGGACCAAGTATTAACTCAGATGCCGTGGTGGATATGGACCAGTCGTGGCCCCTGTAGGTCCGTTCCTGTGCTGCGCTGTAAGTGACCAAAAACCGCATGGCCTTCCCTTATTGTGCTGTCTAGGAGTTTACTCTCATTTTAACAATCTTCATCTTCTGTTCTGCATTGATCCGGTGGGATAGAATGGGTCTCGGGACCGCAGAGGTGGAGACCTGTCAAGTCGGCTATCGGCTGCAAGAAAGCGTTGCTTAACCCCGTGTTTCAATCCTCAACCCACTAAATGAACCGTAGTATCAACCCTGTATGCCAATGGATGCCTTTGTTAAGTTTGGCTTGATATTCATGTTTGTATGATGGCATTTATGGATACCTTGCATATTTTGATCAGCAATTTCAAACTAGCCATCACACCTAGACACCACCCGCACAATGGCTGAGCAAATCATTGCTGCTGGTCAATACAATCACTATTTGGCGATACTTCATCATGTTGATTAAATTGGTAGTTTTCATTCCTTGGATATTACATTTACGGGGCATTACTATTAATTTCCTCCTCTGCTCGTGACTCTCGTCGTCATTAACACGCAGATGTCTTATCCTAGATCCAGAGCCAGACTTGAGATTTAGCAGCTCTTGCGGCTCAGCTGGCCACGAACGGCACCGGGAACAGCGAGGCTGGAGTGAACATCCGTGAAAAAGCCTGAAGGGTTGGCCTCAATCTGCCTGACGTGGAAACCTTCGCCGGTGTCCTTGCCGTCGGGCTTGACACCAGTGGTGAATGGGCCCTTGATACAGCCAATGCTGGTTCGGACTCCTCCGGCAGGACCGACGGGATCGGGGAATACAATTCTGAGGGCAACATGTTAGCCACTTGAAGCCTCTCTGGTTGGGTTTCAATTCGAATTTTCTTACCTAGGGGGACCAGTTTTGCCAGCAAGGCCCTCGTGGATGTGAGTGGAAGTCTTGGCTAGGGATTGATATTCGCCCTGGAAACCAGTGATGGTGATGTTGTAGCAGATGACATTCTCGTGGGAGTTAATGCCGTACTTGAACACTCCGTGGGCGCCCTTGAGGCCACCGGTGAACTTGTTCATGGCGTCGACAACCTGGTTGGGCTTGGCGGTGACACTGTATGTCGATGTGAATGTGAATGGGGATCCGACCTTGTTGGTCTTGAGGAGAACGTCCGTGACCGTGTTCAGGATGGGTGAGGCGCTGGCAAGGAGACCCAGGCTGAGGATGCTGAATGAGACCTTCATGATTGCTGTTGGCTAAATTGTTGTTCGTTGTTTTGAAGATGGCGTCGGGTGAGAGGGAGGATGATTGTGTGAGTGAAGAGTGATGGAGCTTATGGATTGGGAGAGAGAGGGGAGCATGAAGGGACTGCGAGTATATATATGAACGTGGTAAATCTAGCATTGGATCCTCGACTCCATCCGTTGTCGAATCACATCCAGCTTGCTGTCTCATTTCCCCATCTTCCTTTTCCTGTACGTCATGTCCGTACGCAGCCAAGCCGGAGTGTGTTGGAGCCGACTGAATCACTTGGCTCAGTGGAGCGCTCGGGAACAGCTACTGCCAGTATTGATCGAGGGCTGTCTTATGCCAAGGGAGTTCGCCGCCGCGTTTGGGCGATCCAAACACGCACGCAGGTCAACCCAAAGGTAAACACCGGGATGCCGGGAAGTTGGCAACCCACCTTTGAACTCCCTCACAGCGCCGCACTTACATGGTAGTGAAAAGCTGAGCGTTCCTTGGCATGCTGTCTAAAAGCCTGGGCAGAGAGTTTAAATCTTGGCTAGCTCGCACATCGAATCTGCCCGAAGTATCCGACACAGCCAAAATACGCTTCTGGGTAACTTGACAAGCTTTGTCCGAGTTGACGTAAAATGAGGTTAGTCATGGCTTGGAGGGCGGCGGGTTCTCACTCTTGGAGTCTTGGGCGTGCAGGGCCAAGAATGTAGCCAAGCAACAGCTAGCGGCGGATGGGTGAGATGCCGGGTGGCTAAGTCTAGAAAGGGCTCAATTGGTTCCTCGGCGGCGGTGCAGTGGTGGAAGGATTTTTAAGCCTAAATTTAAGGCTGTATATGCTATGAGACTGCCGAATGAGCTGCATCCAGATGTACTCAAATAGAAAATGGGACCGGAGGGTCGATGAAGCGTGGGCAACGTGGAGCTTCAAGCTTGGAGCTTGGAGCTGGACCTCCGGAGCCTTGTGAGACGTGGAGAAGGGAGGGGCGGCTACTCGTCGCGGCATGTCTTAGCCTGGATATCATTATTGCTGAGCATGTCCTTAGCCACGTCATCATCCGTATAGCAAGAGCAAAAGGGATGGATGGATCACGATATGAGTGTGGGTGATGCACGAAAACAGCGACTAGTAGTAGTCTTGTCAGAGTCTAGGCGATGTCTGGGCGATGGATGAGCGAACGCTTGACATGGGACGGAAACGAAACAAGATAAGTGCATAATGTTTTGTTCATTTAGAACTGCAGTCCCGCCTGCGTGGCTGTTTTTGGCTGCTTCCCCCCCCCCCGGGAATGGCATAGTCCCCTCCAAGTTCGAAGGTTTGATGCCGGCATAGCAAGGTTTTGCTCAGCCTTTGATGGGGATGGGGTGGTTCATCTGGATCTGGAGCGCGCCTTTTCCCCACTCACAAAGCTCAAAGCTGGCTCCCTTGAACTTTGCTTGCCATGCAGCCGCTTTTGTTGCCCTAGGTACCGTAGGTATGCAGTCATGAATTAAAACTCGCCGAGCCCCATTTTCCCCTGAGAAACATGTTGAAGGGGAAAAGAAACTTTGGAAACTAAACCATCGGGTTAGCTGTTGTCGCAACACCTTCCCTTCCCGCATTGAGAATCGTACCTTTTGAATGTTTTTGATTAGTTTTAGCTCATCGCTACTTGGCTGGCTACTGAAAGCTGAAAAGAGCTGAAAGGTCGTCTGCATGTGAGTGAGACAGGCCACCGCGCACAGGAGGAACACAAACACAATGACGACAGGCACTGCACATGGTAGGTGGATAAGTGTGAATAGATATGTATATATAGATTTAGGTAGATACAAGTATATGTAATGAATTTTTTTTGAGGAGTCCCTCTGTGCCGATTACAACCCGTGATATCAATACACACCCACTTGAGAAATTGGCCTGTCCAAACTGGCCTGTCTTGTAGTAACCGTACATATTTCAGGCTCTGAGCCAAATCTCGTATACTCAACAAACATCCGTGAAAGAAAAAGTGTCAAAGAAGGTAGAGAAGAAGAAAGATTAATAAAAAAGGAAAAGTAAAGTAGCGAAAGGACCAGGCGATTGGCCTGGCTGGTATAGAAGCCCCCCATTCCCGTCTCACCGAACGGAAGACGCCGGACCCTTAAAAAACAAATGGTATCGCTCCGTGTAATAAAGGAAAATTGTTGTTATCAAAACTGCCCTGAGGTATTGTGTCGCAGCCGAAACAATTATATACTGTGAAGGAGAACTCTCTTGCTGGTTCTTTTTTATAGCGTTTTTTTCTTCTTCGTTTTATTGTCTCGGGGTGCATTTGAGGAAGTATTCCTTCAAGGGCCGCTTTGCGACACATGAGTTGTGGTCGAATCCTGGAAGTGGCTTCGTTGTCGGCCGGCCTTTGGCGTCGCAGAGCTGGAAGTCGTATTGAGCGACGAACATGGCGGTTGAGATTGTGATTTCCAAGTTGGCAAACTATTTACAGACTGTTAGCATCATGTTCAACGACAAATGGCGGAAGAGGTTCATGTGGTGAAGGACGTACCCTAGATCCAACACATGGATGTAGCCCGCCACCCCAGCCAAGATAGCTGTAAGGGATTTTCTTGTCCTCGGATCTTTCCGGATAATAACGGCTTGGGTCCCATTTCAAGGGGTCTTTGTAGATATTTGGGTCCATGTGTACCTCATCCAGTCCATAAGTCTGTTCCACACAAATCCTTGGTTAGTTTACTATCTCATGAAGTCTCGACCTGATAGATGAATAGTCCAAAGGCTGCTTACCACATAGGCGTCATTAGGAACGACCACACCGGTATCTCCGAGAACCAAGTCAGATCCACTGGTGTTTTTTCGCACAGACGTAATGGCAAGGTTCTTTCGGATGGAGTCCTTGAGTCCGTAGCCAATATGTGGGAACTCGCTCTCCCAGTCTGCCAAAGACATGCTCTTCAATACCTCAATCGGTGTTTGGTCATCAGACACTCGGTGCTTTTTAATGGCGGCATCAACTTCCCCTTGTATGATACCGTACCAATAGG
Source organism: Pseudodiploospora longispora (assembly GCA_036873115.1). NCBI lineage: Eukaryota > Fungi > Ascomycota > Sordariomycetes > Hypocreales > Pseudodiploosporaceae > Pseudodiploospora > Pseudodiploospora longispora. Next base: position 435,584 of record JAZDSH010000010.1, read on the forward strand.
GGTCTCGTGCGAGGTAGCATAAAACCCAGGCAGCATTGACACCACTGTTGACCACTCCAGCAAAGAGTGCAGAGATGATGACCTAGGATCAGGTTGTGTTAGACAGCTGTTTTGGTAACTGAGTAGAGGGATGGACATAATACATACAGCACAAATGGTAAGGTCGCTGTCGCCCTTGTCCATCAACGATTGCATAGTGTCCTGGCCCCTCTGACCAGTTTCCCGTCTTTTTTTCATGATATCTTTCAGAATTCCAAAGAGTTTTGCCCCTGACCAAACTTTGAGCAGCAGGTTGGGGGTAGGAAGTGATGGGAACATGACTTGAAGAGCATTGCTTTGGTCGAGACGACTGTAAATACCAAGAGTCTTGTCTAGAAGTTCCGGGCTTTGGGCAATATCATCACAGCCGATTGTACGGTGTGAAAGCTGATAGACAAGTCGATACATGCTGTCAAAGGGATCAAAGGGGCGGGATACATCAATGGAAGTTATCGTCGCCTCAGCATCAGAAGCGAGGAGCCCGAGTACTCGCAACAAACCCCCTCTGTTTGTGGCGCGCTTGATGGTGGCAACAATGTATGAGCTTCGACTCACGCCTTTAGTAGCCTTTTTGACATTGGGGCCAGCGGCGATGAGGCCGCTGAAGCTGTAGTTTACATGGTTGATCAGTCCTCAAGTTCAAAAAACCCGACATCGTGTCATGTTGGGTTAAGGGGGTTGAGTCGTCTTACCCAGCAAAGAGATTCAGTCCGCGAACATTCAAGTAGGCCTGTCGTGCAGCCTCTCCTGACAAGGCAACAATAGGATGAGGGCCATAATAGAAACTGAAGTGGCCATTTGGGCTTTGTTCTCTGCCGTCTTTGAGGAAGTCACCTCTGCAGCGGAAAAAATCGATTGAGCCGAGAAGAGGCCAGCCCTTGGCCGCCAGGGCGCCACTGGGTAGAGGGCCGCGGGTGAGAATGTGGCTTACGGCGCGGTTGATGAGGAATACAAAGGCAAGCAGTAGAGGAATCAGACTGATGGGCCAGCCCAAGGGGGCCAGCAATATCCTCACCATGGTCGACATTGCAAGCACTGTCGGCTCGATTCGGTGAATGTGAGTATTAGATCCCGTCAAGTAAGGTGGATCTGGTATTTGAAGATGTTCTTGGGGGTGGTTTTGAACTTGGGTGACAGGGGACCTTTCTTTATAACAAAGCTGGTCATGGGGGATGAGGGTTTTCCAAGACCCCGCTCGCCGGACCAAACCCAACAGATTCTCTCTAAGCCTTTGCCGGGCAAAGAAACGATTGAAGCTATCAGTACGGTCGGAGTCTTAGCCCGTAATCTCTTGAACCAGGAGTGGGGGATGAGAGAGAGAGAAACTAAAGAAGCGCTATCACACCTCACTTGAGTGTAAAAACTATCGTTTAGTCGTTTTGTTGATTAGTCTGCTAGGATCGGTTGGTCCAGTTCAATCGCCGGTAAGCCCGACTCATGTGAAAATATAGTAATAAAAAGAGATAGGAGCTATGAGGCGCCAGCAGTAGTTGCATGGAAGGTGGAGTTGCGGAGTTTTTCTCTCTCTCAAGGACGAACGCAGGGAAGTATTAGATGGGGGAAAAAAGGGGAGGGAGGGGCGGAACTAGGGCAGTTGGGCATGGTATGGGTGAGCAAACGCAAAAAGACGATAGATCACACTGCAGTAGTGTGATGCAGTGTGTATCGGTTAGGGTCAGACTTGGCCTTCCCATAGCGAGACATGTAAAAGCCGGAAACAGGAAGAATCTAGTTAGGGAGGGTAACTATGAGGTAACCTGGGCGATGGTGTTTAAGTTGATGAACGATATGTGGCCCACACTATCGTACCCGATGTCCGGAGCTAATTGCAAGCTAGCTAAACATTGCCACTTGATTGGGAATGAGAAAAACTAGATAGGTGTGTAGAGCGGAATTGGGAGTAGGGATGGACGGGATAGGGGTTTTGGTGGTGACAGCAAATACACACAACAGTTTGTGTATTGTGCGGATTACATGGTAGAATAAGGGGTGGTGTTAACGTTGCAGTGCGAGTGGTGGCGAGGGAAATATGGCCAAGTAATCTCACCATGTGAGCCAACAAAGCTCGTCATTAAAATTATACAAGAAGCTCGGTATACCAACAACACCATCTAACCCAGCCTGGCCAACTACTATGTACACCACTCGGACAACAACTACCGGTGTTCCTCAGCAAACAAGAATGTCATTAGCCGAACGCATTGAGACAAGGATCCTAGCAGATGGGTGAAGGTAGTTTCCTTTTTGCACTCGCGCCAGACCAATTCTGCACCCAGACAATGCATGTAAGCATTTAATGCAGCGCCATCCCCCAAGGCATTTGCGCCTCTTTCGGCAGGCACGTCAACGTCGAAACAACCTGTTCTTGGAAAGCTGTTCCATTCCTGGCCCGACCGTGTTGTTGTTTACTCTACAACGGCGGAGGATGTTGTATATTTTAGTCATCGATGCGTCAATGGCTAGGCCTATGAGACAGAAAACCGGGTTCCAAGTAGATGGATCTGGTATATATGGCTGGTTAGGGGCGGGGGGGGAGAGGGTGTTCTTTTCCATCTTTTCTCTGCGTCCACGCGGCGGTCCCCAGGAAACAAACAGGCCGTGTCTGAGAGAGCAAGTCAGTCAAAACGGGGGGGGGGGGGGGACAGTTACCTACTGGGCGAATGAGCAGAGGGAAACGGGCCCCGTTGGATGTCTTGAGTTGCTTTGGAACGGACGTGTGTGGCCCGGACGTGTGTGGCCCGGACATGTGTTCCCACTTTTTGACCCCCGCTTTTACCGGAGAGGCGGTGGGATAGACCCACTGTTCGCCGGTGGAAGAGACGGAGCTAGGTCCAAGCCAGGCGATCGTGATCTCACAAAACCATCGGCAAATGGGTTTGGGGCGGCCGCCGCTACTCCGCCGTGTTCTGCTAGTGGTCAATCCCCCATCTTTTTAGGGCTTGGCGATCCAAGGCAAGAGAAAGAGAGAGAAAGACAGAGAGAGAGAGAGCGAAGAGACGGGGAACTTGGGCAGAGGGACCGGCGGCGGGGCACAACGAACTCGACACAGAGAGTAAGCAACCACGGCGGTCTTATTAGCCAATCAGACACTGGCTTCTCATCACGGAAGAGTCGATCCTATTGGAGGTACCTGTAGAGTGCAGGAACCAGTATTGGCTGGAGCTCTGGCAACTTGCACTTCTTTACTCGGGTAAATCACTCGGCAGCCGGGCCCGGAGCAACGGGGTAAAAAGCCACCACCGCTATGAGACCACTTCACACTTAAAGATAACTTGTACAAGACCTGTGTTATAGAATTCACCAATTAATTATATTCCTATACTAACCTGTAGGTTTTCTCGTGGGTAATATCGGCGGGTGCTTTTCTCTACTCCTCCGTTGTTTCGGGGTTAGGCATTGACCGATTGTCCGTATCTTTTAATTCCCGTCCGTTCTAACTCCATTGTGTTATATTTTTCATCGAGTTTAGGCACCAGACGCGGCTCAGATAATGAGAGCTTAGCAGAGCAAAAGAAATTTAGACAATGGAAAACGTCATTCAGAAAGTAAGCCGTAGCATGTGGTTTTGAGGAACGATGCAACCTGATGGTGTCTCGAGTATCAAGGGTGTAGGAAAGTGGTGAGATGTTGTAAAGCGGCGCTTCGGAAAGGAGGGGTGGAGTGGTGTGGTGAACAGGGAATCTGTCCGTGTTGGGGAATGATAAGAAACGTCTCTTGTGTCATTCCATTTCATCCCCAAACAATCCCAATACCACCATACCAACTACTTTCTTTTCCCATACACCGCAAAACCAAAGATGATGCGCAGTAACCTTGAAACGCCAAGTACCGACCTTTTCCACTCCATCGCAAAGAGTCTCGATCCTGGTATCCTTCTTAGCGTGCCCTATGTTTCCGCCTCAGTATACGACACGGCATGGGTCGCCATGATCGACAAGGTGGACAAAGAAAGCGGGGTCTCTCGGATTCTGTTCCCAGAGTGCTTGCAGTTTCTTTTGGACTCGCAGATGCCGGATGGATCCTGGGACGACGAGTCATCTCGTCCATCTTCTGACCCGCTAGACGGCATCTTGCATACCCTGGCTGCTCTTTTGGCGTTGAAAACGAGATGCCACTTGGCCCATCAGCCATGGAGTGCTGCGGAACTCGAGTCACGATGCCGCAGGGCTACTCTAGCCTTGCGCCATGCTCTTAGCAAATGGAGCGTCGGCTCGTCCCAACGCATAGGGTTCGAGGTAACTGTCCCTAGCTTACTGTGCCTGCTGGAGGCGGAAGGCATTGATCTGGCCTTTGACGGTCGCGGGCCGTTGGTGGCTGCCTATAATGACAAGATTGGCAAGCTCTGTGCCGCTGTTTGCGAGCCAAACGAGTCTACGCTAGCTCATTACTTGGAGATATTTGCTGGGCGGTTGGATTATGACCGGGTTAAGCACCATTTGTCCCCGTCAGGGCATATGATGGCCTCGCCCTCGTCTACCGCCGCTTATCTCATACATGCGTCTACATGGGACGACAAGGCGGAACAGTACCTGCACAAGGTGGTAGAAACGGTTGGTGCTGGGCAGGGTTCAGGCAGGGTTCCAACCGTGTTCCCAACAACGGTAGCCGACATCGCCTGGGTAAGACAAAGACTCGCAAAATGGGGCCAATTGAGGTACCAGCGCTGACTTTCTGTGCAGCCTATCAACGCGCTCTTTGATTCGGGCTATACGGCAGATGAAATCGGACAAGACAGTCTCGTTAGGGCCAAAGAGTACTTGATTGCTGCACTTGCTGATAATAACGGCCTAATTGGTTTTGGTGAATTGAACCCTCCCTCCCTCCCTCCCAAGCCTCGCTACTCTAACCCAAGCCACACCACAACACACACACCCTCTCAATTTAAAACTGGATCGAGATGTGCTAATGAGGCTTCTCGGCAAAGATCCGGAATGCCTGCCGGATGCCGATGATTCCTCCGTCGCCCTGGGGGCTCTACAGCTCCTCGGACACGGGGCGAATGTACGGATAGAGCCACTCTTATCCAGCTTTGAGACACCAACACACTTTGTCACGTACAAAAAGGAAAAAAACCCAGGCTTCAGCACTAATTGCAATGTATTGCTGTGTCTACTCCGCCAAGGCGATTTATTGCGACACACGACCCAGGTGGTCAAAACGGCTCGGTTCCTGGCGAAGCTCTATTACGAGAACGCTGCCAAGGATAAGTTTGTAAGTCATTGTCGTGCCCGCCGGAGAACACAAGCTTCCATCCTACCTTGATAACCCTTCTCAAACACTGTGGCTATTAATAAACCAAAACAAAAAAAAAACAGAACTTATCAGAATACTACCCTCTGATGCTCATGACAAAGGCATTTCAGAGGCTTTATACCCAATCACATGCTCAAAATCTGTCACCTGATGTGCTTCCCAGAGAGCTAGTCGACACGCAAATACCAGACATTCTGTGTGACGTGGCGAAGCGCTTGTTTAAGCAACAACTCCGTGACTGGTCCTGGGGTCCGCAACCCGAATCTAGTGCCTATGCGCTAGTGACTCTGACAGAGCTGGCACAGCTTCCATGGAGCGAAAGCATAGCTTCGGAGCTCTCCTCGCGTATCCATCACGCCAGAGACTACTTGCTCGGGGTCCGTCGCATGTGGCAGACTGGCGAGCACGTATGGGTCGGCAAGGTAGCTCACGCCTTTAGCAATATGTCGCTGTGTTATTGTCTGGCGGCGGTCAAGTCTGCGCAGCGAGATTGGCCACCGTGTGTCGGAACAGAATCCGTCGGCGTGTTTAGCTTGTCGTTTGATGAGCTGTGTTCCCGCCAGCTGATGTTTACCAGTGGGATCAGCTAGTTGGGCGGCGTACTTTGTTAGAATTGTGGCTTTAATAAACGTCACGTCGTAGTGGTTGTAAAGTGGAAGCACATTCATTGCTTGGGATGTTTGTTGAGTGAATTACTTGTGGGTTTAATCAACATCGCAATTACAAGTATGGGTGTGGGTCAAATCAAGTTCGATATCATAATAATATAAGTCAATTTGAACTAAGAAAAATGGAAGCTTTAAGCTATAATAGGAGAGTCTAGGAAAACAGTCGTTACACTAGGTATGGTGTGGTAATGTGATGCGCGTTTGCATAAGTCGTCTCAAACCCCTAAATCCGATGTATGCGGCACCCATAAACAAGCAATCAAGAAATAGAGAAGAAAACAAGGAAAATGAAAGATAAAATGAATGAGAGAGAGAGAAAAGGACGAATCCTTTGTTTATCGGCCGAGGTAAGGGAAGATCATGGGCTTTCCGCTTTCCATATTAGCTTTCAAGTGAATCATGAGCATTTCCCCCATGCCAAACGCCTTTGCCGAGTCCAACCACTCCACCGGGCTGACCACCTCAAAATCCCTGCCGTAATACAACTCCTTCATCCGCAGCGCAAATTGGCTAAACGGAACGCGAACATCACTGCTGTGGTGACGGTACACAACCTGTCCTTCAGCCGGGATGGCTTGGTTTGCAATGGCTGACGCCACCTCCACCACATCCCGAAAGTCAAAAAAGCCCTGTGCGCCCGAGACATTGGGCACTTTGCCACTCAGGACAGAGAAGCGAACTACCGAGTTCATGACATCGTCGGCGGGGGCTCGCTCGCCAATCAGGGCGCAGTGCCGGTGGATGACGACTGGGAGACCGCTCTCCTGGGAGAGGCGTTGGAGGAACACTTCGCTGGCCCATTTGGAAGCTGTCACGCCCTGCGTGCCATCCGTGGGAGGTGGGCTGGAAGCTAGTGAAGCTGGCTCAGCTTCAAAGTTGCCACTGAGCAGGACGACACGGGGAGCTGAGATGAGGTGGAAGGGCACGCGTCTGGGGATGGCCATTGAGGCTAGAAAGCGCGTCGAAAGGTATAACGCCTGCTTAACAGATGTGTAATTGTTCATGCAGTGGCCTTGGACTGCAGCATGGATGATCTGGTCTACATTGGACTGTAAGAAAGCCACCTCCTTCTTGGACAACCCCAGCGTGGAGCTCAGCAAGCTGCCTGAATAGACCACCATCTTGCCGTGGCCATCAGATGGAAGCTTGTTGTACTCGTCCTCGGGTATCGCAATGCAATGAATCTTGCCGACTTCTTCGTCAACCATCAACTGGCGCAGGATTTCCCCGCCCAAGAACGATGTCGCGCCAGCCAGAAGAACTTGGCGCTTACGGCGCAGAGGCGTTGGCGACGCCGCCGGTAATTGCGTGGCTGCCCACATATCAGCTGCGATGGAAGTTTCCGCGTCCCAGTCAATCTGTTCGCCTGACACCAAGCCGCGTTCGTTGCTCATGGCCGCCGCCATCATCTTTAGGGTTGGAGCTTGGTAGAGCTCCTGAAGCGAGAGCATCACGCCTGTTCTCTCGCGGAGCAAGTTCTGCAGACGCACCAGCAGGAGCGAGGATCCCCCGACTGTGAAGAAGTCCGAGTCGGGACCAATATCGGCCACGCCACTGGCTTCACCGAGAACCTCCTCCCATATGATGCGTAGCTCCCCCTCGGGCACAGTGAGGGCTCTTTGGATATCGCTCTTTTGACTCCGCTCTGGTAGTGGAAGGGCTTGTACTGCTCTTCGGTCGACTTTCCCATTCGGTGTGGTGGGCAGACGATCTAATGGCAGAATGATGGCGGGTATCATGTAACGAGGCAGCGTGAGGCGCTGCAGAATGGAATCGAGCTGTACCTGATCTAGAACCTCCGCTCCCGCAAAGACCACATGTGCGATGAGGTACTCTGGCTCTCCACGAACTGTGACCACAGCATCGGCAATTGTGTTTCCCGGGACCGCAGCCAGAATGGCATTGGCCACCTCGTCTAAGTCGATGCGCAAACCACGCAGTTTGACAAGTGTGTCGCCCCCGTTGGTTCGACCCAAGAACACCAGTGAACCATCCGGCTGCAGTAACCCCTTGTCGCCCGTTTTGTACATCACGTTCCATCCCTTGGTCTGGTCCTCAGCGCTTGCGAATGGGTTACGGACAAACTTTTGGCTGCTCAGCTTGGCATCCAAGTAGCCGAGAGCAACACCACTGCCTCCGACGCAGATCTCGCCCGGAATTCCAGCAGGCAGTGCAGTTGTCCCGTCATCGCTCATGATGTAGATGGATGTGTTTGAAATAGCCTTGCCAACTGAGCTGGCCATGTTCTCCTGGTTGTTTTTGTCATCGCCTTCACCAAGATGAATGTTCGAAAATGTAGTGGCACAAGAAACCTCAGTCGGTCCGTAGCAGTCGGTCAAGGTAAGATTGGGAAGGCCCAACTTCTGCAATGCTGCAATGAGCTTGCCAGTCACGCTCTCGCCTCCAGAGCAGGCATGTTTCCAGGAATTGCTCTGCCTCAAAATATCTCCCGCGTATGTGGCATACATCAGATACTCTGAAGGCGTAGCAAGAGTAAAGTCAATGGCTTCATCAAGAATAAGCTGGGCAATCATGCTTGGATCGCCTCGAGCCTTTGAAGGAGCAACAACAAGAGTACCTCCATTGGCAAATGCATTGAAAGCCTGAGCAATAGCCATGTCAAAGCCCGTGTTTGTCTGCTGCAGAACCTTGACTTGACCAAGGCCAAGCATCGCGCTCTTCGACGCAGCGTAGTTCATGATTCCCTTTTGCCCAAGCTTGATACCCTTTGGTGTGCCTGTGGAACCGCTCGTAAATAGAAGGAAGCTCTCCTTCACAAGCCGCGTAGGGAACGGAACCACATTTTCGGAAACAGGTCCGCGTATGTAAGACAGGTTCAGTTTGCGAAGATTTCCATGGCCAGAGAGGTCGGCGCATGTATCCGCAACCGCCGTGACAGTTGCATTGTGGAATACGATGAGATCTGGTTGACACACATCAATCATTACCTTGCGTCGGGAGATTGGGAGACTGAGGTCGAGTGGCACGTAAACAGCCCCAATGAATAGAGTTGCAAGCATGACTGCATAGGTATCGATGCTTGGCTCACATAAAACAGCGATTCGACATCCTGCCTCCGCTTCTGCATCAAGAAGCGCAGAAGCATACTCGCTAACACGCTGTGCTAGTTGATGATAAGTCATAGATGCCTCGGCGTCCTTGATGGCTACCGAGTGTGGGTATAAGGAGATGACTTCCTGAAATCTTTCAACCAACGTTTGTGGCCAAGTATGCTGTACAGTAAGACCTCTACCAATGGTGATGGCTTCCTCAACGTTGGCGCTGTTCTGTGGATTGCAATTTTTAACCTTGACAGACTGGCTAACGCTTAGTACCTCAATCAATCCAATGTAAATGTCGAGAATGGACTCAGTAGCCGCACTTGAGTACAGCATGTCGTTGGATATGACCTCAACGAGATGGCCTTGTGATGCGGTTTGCGTGACGTTAATGGTCAAGTCATATGGCGTCTTGACATCTGAATAATTCTCCATCTTCAAGCTGCAGTTGCCCAACGGTCTTTGCAAAATGTCTCCAAGACGGTAATTAAAGGCGGCCTGGAAGAGAGGCGTATGTTTTGGCGAGCGCTCAATTCCAAGTCTTTCCAAGAGCATATCAAACGGCACCTGGGCATTGTCGAATGCACCCAACACGGTCTGCGACGTGGTACTAACAAGCTCTGCAAACGTCTTTTCAACATCTACCTTGAGACGCATGGGCAGAATGTTGGCAAAGTGACCCACAGAGTCGGCAAACTCCCCCGTGCGGCCCCGACCACTATCTGTGACGCCGATGCAAACATCATCGACATCAGCTAGACGAGCCAGAAGAACCTGCATCACAGCTAGGTAGAATTGCATAGAGGTACCACCGCACGCTTGACTCGCCTTTCTAATCTTGCGTGCCATGTCGCTACTCAGTTCCTTTTCAATGATATGGTTGCCGTATGCTCGTCGCACTTGTCTGCTCTTGGCTTTGGCAAACGGCAGCAAAGGAAGCAGACTGGGAAGAGGGTCTAGCTGTTGTTTCCAGTAAGCGATGGAATCCTCAAGACTACCACTGCTGACATCCTCGAGCTGTTGTCGAGAGAAATCAAGGAATGAGCTGGTACTGTTCAATGGCAGCATTTGGTACGCGCGGTCGACATCACGAAGGAAGATGCTCACGCTCAAGGCATCGCTGATGATTAGGTGGAAGCCGAATACCAGAGTATGAACCTCAGGTTCATGCGTAATAACGATCGCGTGGAAAGTCTGGCCGCTTGCCAGCATCCATTCATGGTTGACAATCGATTCGAAAGCACGTTGCGCGTCTTCTTCAGCCATTCCAGGTTGGGAGGTCAGGTGAGTGAAACGGTTCAACCTGGGATTCTTCACTACATGCTGCTTCAGCCTTTGGCTTCCTTCATCAGCAAAGAAACAAGTCTGATAAGCATCGTGTCGAGCGAGCGTCTTCTCTATGGCACGCGATAGCCGGTTAACATTGAGTGGGCCATTGACAGTGTACCGTGTTGTGACGTTGAAGGAGGTCTTGTCCTCCAAAAAGGTATGCAGGAAGTGAATGCCAGCTTGGGCAGATGATACCTTCTCGGAACGCTTATGCTCGACGACAGCATCCGACTCATTGGAATCGGGGAGGATATATGACATTTCAGGGGACTGGTGTTTAGAATTTGGCGTTGAAGCTTCTGAGCTAAGACCTCTCTGGAGGAAGCCAGAGCTATGTAGATTCCCATCATTGGACACAGTCGGGGTATTTACAGATGAGGAAGAAGCATCCGTGTCAGACTCATCAACTGGTGCTTCTTGGGCAGCTAGTTCTGGCTTGGGGGTCTCGAAGGTGGTCTTCAATTCAAGCGCTGCTTTCAACGGTACGGCTGGCGGCTCTGTTGCTTGTGGTTTAGCAGCCTCTGTGGCAATGGGCTCGCTAGATGTCTGATGAGCATTGGCTTCCATGTACTTCTTGGCGATATCAGCACAAAGGGTCATCATGCTCTGCCGACCTAGGATACTGAGAAGGGGAACATTAATCTTCAGCTCAGTCAACAGCCATTTTCTGATGTCGATACCGTTGAGCGAATCAAGTCCAAGGTCGGATAGAGGTGCATTCGTATCAATAGATGCTGATGGGACCTTGATCATGAGCTCAATCTTCTTAGCAAGAAGCTGTTTCACGGCTTCTGTAGCCTCAACCACATTCGCAGCCATGCTTAGTTCATCACGCAACTGCTGCATTGACGTGGCGGAAGACTCGGCAGAAACACGACCCTCAGTGACCTCAGGCGTATGAATCATATGAGAGAAGAAAGGCTTGTCAACCCAGGGCGGTCTGGCTGTCGTGTTTCCGTCATCAATGTAGGGCTGCATGCCCATGATGACTTCTCCGCTATGTGTGCCTGGTTGACCGGAGAGGATTGCTTGAAGCACCAGATGGTGGAATTCCGCCTCGGCAAGTGGCGTTAGAAGAAGGTCACGAAGACGGCCTTCGATATTGGTGGTTCCTTCAGAGCGATCCATTCGAGCAACGTAGCCAACATCTGTTAGCAGCCCAAAGTTGAGAATAGCAGCTACTTGTCCGCGACGTCTTCGCTTTTCCACCAAGCTTGCCATGAACATGTTACCTGCGTGGTACATGGCTTGACCAGGGTTACCACATACGGTCGCCAGAGATCCAAACGTCAGGAAAAAGTCCAAGTTGTCCGTAGCAAACTCCTCATCGAGATGAACCGTGCCGTCCACCTTGGGCTTGAGTTGCCCTATGATATTTGCAGCATCAAAGTTGACAAAAATACCGGCGTCAAAGACTAGAGCTGCATTGGCTACGCCTCCGATGATAGGCATAGTCTGGCGAAGCATAGCCACTGTCTCACGAACCTGCGACCGAATTGTTACATCCATCTTGACAACTCGTACGTCTGCTCCAGTTGAGCGCAAGTCTGCAAGCCAGTGAGGATCTTTGGTAGGATTGCGGCTGGCTAGAACAATGTAGCGGGCACCACCACGGACCATAAAGCGGCAGAGTGATTGACCAAGCTCGCCTGCCATTCCGACGAGGAAGTAGGTCTTGGATGGAGAGAAAATGTTGCTGGCGTTGAGAGGGGGCACAATGCAGTTCACCTGCTCGTGTCGTGTCCAATCCAAGACAGCAGAGAGCCGTGATCGTCGAGCGAGGATCTTTTCAGGGGCATCCTTGATGTTGACGACATCGACTGGTAGCATCTCCTCCATACAAGCAGATGGAGCTGCCTTGAATGATGTAAAGGCATCTCCAATTGCTGCAACTGCCTCTGCACAATTGGCGGGTATAATGCTGGTATCAAAGTTCTGAATCGCGCAATGCTTAGGAAGATGCGGTAACACAGTTTCCGTACCCTCGTTGGACAAACACAAAAGTGTCACCACGTCGCGTGGAATCAACCTGCTAATAACTCTAGACGCAGCCTGCGGGTGCAAAGTGATCCAACCCTGCCGCTGCGTCTGTGCCATCTTGCCAACTTCAACAAACACCACATTGCGGCTCTGTTGTTCCGCGGCTCGAGATATGGCTTCGGCAATTCTTGGAGATGCACCAAGCACAAGAGTAGTTCCATGAGCAAGACTAGTAGGAAGCACATAAGACGCAATGAGGGAGCTTGCAATGTGAACAAGTGTGTCTGCGTTACAGGATTCGGAGTCGCCAAGCTTGAATAGAGCATTCGCAGGAGTCTGCAAAAACGAGCTATCAGTTTCAGACAGAGCAAGAACTGCGTCGTTTGTATTGCTTAAGTGCCCAAAGCACAAGAACCGAGATTTTTCTTGGCCAGAGTGTATCGCAACAGACAGGTTTACGCAAACATCCGTCTGGTCCTCCAAGGCAACTGGAGATTTACTACTCTTGACAAGTCGTGCAGGAGCTGCCGCATTCTCATCATATGCAATCTCAATATCTTCCGCTGGATCTACGAGCTTGCTGATCTGGCGTCTTCCTGCATTGAGTGTTTCATTCGCTTGATGGTCCTGCACAATACGCGGTGCCAGAATCTGGCCACCCTTGACAACCACTTCCTGCTCCGTCACCCAGAGTGCGTCTTCTAGCGCCTGCGGTGATGAAGATAACATAACAAGTCGAAGAAGCTGCTGAATAATGATTTCGATATCCCACGAGGCAGGTTCGTCAAAATCAAGGAAATGCATCGTCACATGAGGCAGCTCAACGGAGAGAGCACGGCCAACTCCAACCATCATGTTGGAGTAAGGATCCTCCAAAAGACGTCCACTAGTAACCCATAAGATGTTTCGGGCTGTGCTCAGCATCTCTTGCAAGCCCTCCAGCCTCGATTGAGTAGGTGGCTCGGAGAAAAACGCCTTTTCCAGCTCAGCGAGGTACAGCACCGTTGTGCCAGGGAGCATTTTGGTAGAGTCCAAGTCATCTACGCTCTCGCAGGTTGTGATACTTCCCGTCCAGCGCCGGAGCAACTTCTCTGCTCGTCGGGCCAGCTTGGAAATGGGCAAAGTCTTGCCTCCGACGATCAAAATCGGGCTCTCTGGGATAGAGTCCAGCGAAAACAAGGGGTCGCGCAAAGTTTCGACCTTGTCATCCAAGGCCTGTGATACAAACACAGAGCAGCTGTGTCTAGAGACGTCGGGTTGATCATGCATGATGGAGTCGATACCTGAAAATCCATTCAGTCGGAGTAGGTCATCCCATTCCTTCGCATCAATACCAGGACCGAGGCTGCGACCTTCACCCACACCGAGCCACCATCCTTCCAGACCTCCCATGAAGCCTGTCTCGCGAAGCATCTTGCCCGTGACCTCAATAGCAATCAAATAGCCACCAGGGCGCAAGAGAGCTCGTGCGTTTTGCACAGTTTCAGACAGTTTCCGTGTCGCATGGAGCACATTGGCTGCGATGACAATGTCGTAACTCCCCTCGACGAAGCCTTGGGCGGCGGGTGATTTTTCAGCATTGAAGACTTTGTAATCAACCCGCTGTCCATGGACTTCAGGCAACTTCTCTGCCAACTTGTCAAAGAAACTTGCCGACAAGTCAGTACAGGTGTAGGAGGAGTATGAGGTTCCAATAGCCTCAAGGATACTCAACGTCGTTCCACCTGTGCCGGCGCCAACCTCGAGAATCTTAGTCCTTGGGAACTTGTGAGAGATTTTGCGCATGAAGTCGGCAACGTATTGGTTACACGCTACCAAGCCACTGCCTTCTCGATATAGTCGTCCAAGTAAATCATCATTCATCATGTGCTCCATCATTCCGGACTCGCCGCGCACAACGGACAGCAAGTTCTCTCCAACAGCTGTAAGCATTGCGATATCTACATTACCAGGATACCGTTCCGAAATTTCGCGTATGGTATTGAGATCATCATTCAACCATTCCTTCCGGAGAACAGGATGGCGGCCTTCCAAAGTCTGGTCAACGACGGTGCTGACAGCCCGAAACAGTTCCTTGTGATGCCAACTGCCTGCTGCCAACTCCTCTGAACTGACCTCGAGAGTGAATTTTCGCAAAAAGAACAATGCAGTCCGTTCAACCGCATCAATCATCTGGATAAATTCTTTCTTGTTGATCTGAGCGGTTGGAGGCTCAGGCAAACCGTACGCAGCATCCACATCCCAAATGGTCTTGACAAAAAGCTGGCGATCTTCCGACGGCTGCGGCTCTGCAATGGCTTTCAGAATCAATCCATCAACTTGGATACCGCAAGTAACTTCACCGTTACCGGGTTTCGGGCAGACAACAAGATCCACTTCAACTGCAGAAGTGCTTGAGTTTGCCATGAGAGCTTCAATCTCAATACTCGTCTCACCGAAAGAATCCTGATAATTCTGGTTAGGATCAATTACCACACGCCTAATCCCGATGGGCAAATAAGGACTCGGCATGCTCTTTTCGGCAGTCGACACAAACGTAGCCAAACCTGCTTGGAAAGTGACGTCCAAAACTGCGGGATGGAGCGTGTAGTCTTGGTTGAGGTCGCCCTTTGTCCAGGAAGCGGATGCCTTGGCGTGGCCCCATGTTCGGTTGATGGAGTGCAATGTACGGAAGACACCCTCATATCCTAATCCCAGTTCATAAACAGCTTTATGGAACCGATCTTCTGCGAGTGGGGTGAGTTCGGACTGAGAGATCTGGCTAGGCGGCAAGTCTCCCGGTTCCGCCTTTCCGAGATGGATAATCAACTGACCATCGCAGGTCTTCTCCAGAACTCGCTCGTCAGCGCTGCTGTAGGACACAAATTCTGCATATAACACTGATGCGTCCTCCAAACCTGTAGGGGGGCTGCGGGTGCGAATGGTGAATAATATCTCAACGCCGCTGTTCTCTCCAATTACCAAAGCCTTGGGGATATTCATGTCTCGAATCTCAACCATCTTGATGGGTCGATCCTGAACAAACTTCTTGGCCGCCTCAACAGCTAGACTAAGATACCCGGCTCCTGGAAACAAGATCTGCCCCTGGAATGTGTGCCCCCGCACCCAGGGGATCTCATTGAGATGGAAAATATTGCGCCAAGTCTGCTCATGCTGGCTACTCTCACGAAGTCGGCCGAGAAGATTATGTGGTACTTGGTCTCCTAGCCGGTAATTGTGAGAGATACGTGACTCCTGCCAGTATATCTGATCGTGGTCCCATGCATACGAGGGAAGTCCCTGGAGCATGGGTGCTTGTCCGGGCAAGGCAAATGATTCTCGCCAGGAGGTGAAATCCATGGCTGAAGATCCAATATGGCTCCATAGCAATCCCAGTGCAGCTGACATGGTTTCCACTCCGTTCTTCCCTCGCTCAAGACAGCCGACATATGGCATGGGTGACTCAAGAAGGGGCTTGAGCGTTTGACCAACAGGCCCCTTAAGAGCTGGGTGGGGGCCAACTTCAAAAGCAAATGAGAGCTTGGCGGTGCTGCTCTTGACTGCGTAAGAGACTGCTTCAGAAAAGAGGACTGCATTGACCATGTTATCAACCCAATACTGTCCAGTGAGTTCACTGTCCAATAGCCCACTTAGAATCGCGGTATCTGGTCGGACACTCGACAGCCACACACAGCGATCAGCCTCAGCTGGTTTCCGAATCCGAATCTTCATTTGCTTCAAGTGTGCGAGATACTTATCGGCACAGCGATGCATATGATGTGAATGATACGCCGTATCAACTCGGAGCTGCCTCGCCTGAATCTTCTTCTCCTCAAGCACCTCCTTCACCTCAGTCACAGCATCCAAGTCACCAGACAGTGTGACACTAGATGGTGCATTGCTCGCAGCAACCCCTACTCGCCCAGCAAACCTAGGTTCTGAGCAGAGGGCTGTCGCATCCCGAAGAGACATGGCCGCCGCCATCATACTTCCCTTTTTACCACCAGGTCCACTTGCAAGTTGTGCAACATAGCCCCTGTAATAAGCGATTCCCATGGCATCTCTCAAGCTCAAAAGACCGGCGGCGTATGCGGCACCAATTTCGCCAGATGAGTGGCCCACAACAGCGGCGAATTTGACGCCGGAGGCTCGCAGAAGATCGACCAGTGCAATTTGAATGGCAGTGCAGAGAGGTTGTGAGATCATGGCTTGGGAAACACGAGATTCAGCTTCTCCAAGAGACATTTCGTGCATCAATGACCATGAGGGGCCATCAGGGAGTGATTCAAGTGCTCTTTGACAATCGCGAATAGACTGATAGAAAAGCTTGTTGTGTGCAAGGAGGTGTCGTCCCATTTGTGCGGATTGCGCGCCCTTGGAGTAACCATCAGTCATTGTTCACCTATATGGAGCATATTCTTTTCTGTTCAACTTACCTGTCCAGTAAAGACGCCGAGTAATCCATTTGCTTGTCCAGACTCGTTACTACTAAGCACCCTGATTCCGAACTTGCTCTCGCTGACAGACTTCGAGCCGAGCTGGATCTGTTCTTCCAGGCTATCAATCAGTCCGTAGCGCTCCGTTGTTGCTGGAAAGGCCATTCGGTATGTCAGCGCGCTTCTTTTCGAATATAAGGCGCAGCTGAGGGCATTCATATCTAGGTTAGGGTTCGCTTCGATGTAATCCCTAAACCTCGTGAGCGAGTTGAGCAAGGCAGCGCGGCTTCGCGCAGAAAAGACAAATGGCCCAACGAGCTCCGGTTTCTGTACTGCTTTATCTGCTTCGTTTGACGTAGTAGAGGGCGTTGGCAGGAGCAATGATGTTTGCAGTGCCGGGTGGTAGCTCTCGAGAATGGCATGGGCATTGGTGCCTCCAAACCCAAAGCTGTTGACACTCGCTCTACGGGGCTGACCAGAGGTCTCTGGCCAGGGGGTCAGTGACGTGGGCACGCAGAGATTTGTGTAGAACGGCTTGACTGTTGGGTTGAGCTCGTTGAGATGCAGGTTGGGTGGAATCACGCCATGCTGGATGGCCAGGGATGCTTTGAGCAGGCCTGCTAATCCAGCGCAGCCTTCAAGATGGCCCAGAATAGTCTTTATGGAGCCACAATAGAGTGGCGTAGCCCCTTTAGCAACTTCAAAGTCTGCTGGGAAAAACGCCTCGCTAATGGCGCGAGCTTCGACGGGATCACCGGCCTGAGTACCAGTGCCGTGGCACTCAAAATACTGACACCGGTCCAACACGGGATCAAGTCCGGCATTAATGTACGTCTGTCGAATTAGGGCGGCCTGCGCCAGTGGACTCGGCATAGTAATGCCGTTTGTACGACCGTCGGAGTTGACGCCGGTTTCCCGGATGATGCACTCAATGGTGTCGCCATCTCGAATGGCAACACTCAGGGGCTTCAAGACAACCGCCGCGCAGCCTTCGCCACGCGCATATCCATTGGCGTCCTTGTCCCACATTCTTGAGCGTGAATCTGGCGAGAGCATGTGTAGTGATGACTCGGTCATGTACCAGTGCGGGTCAAGCAGCAAATTGGTACCAGCCACCACTGCTTGTGTTGCCTCGCCTCGGCGAAGACCCTGAACTGCCAGATTAAGGGCCACCAGGGATCCCGAGCAGGCTGTATCCACGGTCATGGATGGGCCCTTGAGATCAAAGGCATAAGAAACCCTATTCGATAGGATGGCGCGGGATACGCCCGTCGCTGTGTGTGTCCCCATCGTCTCAGGGTCCCGGACCTGAATGTTATAATAGTCATCAGTCATGATTCCAACGTGAACCGACGTTTGCGACCCCTCGACTGTGTCCAGCGGCCATCCAGCAGCCTCAAACGCTTCGTAGACGGTCTCTAGCAAGATCCGATGTTGAGGATCCATGCCAGCAGCTTCTTTTGGGTTTATACGAAAGAATGCTGCGTCAAAGTGGCGAATATCCTCCTCAAGCAGGTACGACCGATTCTTCACGTCGGTGCGACCATGTGCCTCGCCATCCTCGCTATGAAAGTTGGAAAAGTTTAATCTTTCAGGAGGGAAGTCTCTGACGACGTCTTTCGGCGCCTTGAGGAGATCCCAGAGCCGGGAGGGCGAGGAGGCGGAGCCTGGAAAGCGGCATGCTGTGCCGACAATGGCTATTGGTTCTGGCATGGTGCTTTGTGGGTATATGTGTGTGTGTATGTGAGGGTGAAGGTGATTGTGAGAATGAGCTCACAGGATTAAGGAAAAGATTGGTATAAATGAGGAGAGAGGACGAGGGGAGAGTAAGAAGTTAGGGGGAGGGGTGTACGCTCTTGATTATAAAGAGGAAAGAAAACCTATATCTTCCAAGGGCTCTTCAATCTAGATGTATCATGATGCAGGCTATTATCAGGTGGCTTTCTCCAGTTCGTTGCACCCCCTGTCCCTTTCAGCATTTTGGGTACCATGCCTTAATGCTGCATGCTCTCATCATCCTCACCAACATCATGACCGGACCGATGCAACCATATCTTACGTAGCATGATTAGTTGAGATCTGTTAGTGGTCATCGGCAAGAACAAACCTAGACGCATGGCATGGCTTGTGTTAGTCGACGCCATTTTCAGATAATCCCCTTACTACAGATGTCTATTTTTCGGTATACTATGTACCGCTCTCCATTGAAAAGTCCGAGCGAACAAAGTTCCCTTTTGCTCAACAGGCAGGGGTGAAGGGGGGTCCGCCCACGTCATTGCGTAAAGAAAGGCGAGTGAGTGAGCGAGACAACATGCCTCCCAAGAACCTGGGTAGCCTTCCTCAAACACCTCATGCTCACCACGCATTCCCAACTGTGTGGGTTGAGTCTGTCTACGACTCTTGTGGTCATCGTTCCATGTTTCATCTCAGCTGCAAGATGCTCCATGAGGTAAAATGAACTTTTTGTTCGGTTTAGGTTTAACTTGAGATGGTAAAAGCCACATACAGCCCTCGGGCGGGTCTGCAAGATGAACCCAGACGGGTACGTACATACTGCAAGACGGGACAAACCGTGCATACTGTAGGTGTATGTACAGCTTACTGCGTCCAAGCATTAAGGCGACGGACCAACCGCATAAACTTGCATCAACGTGTAATATTATACAGCATCGGTGTTTAGGGGGTGGGAACTTTGACGGGAAACGGGGAAGCAACGCTGCTTGCCGTCTCACCGCCCTATCTATCTGGCTTAATGGGGTTTGTCTGGCTTTCTGTCAGTTTTCAGGTGGATCCGTCATCTTTTGTGTTTCTCTCTCTGACTCTCTCTCTCTTCCCTTCCCTTTCCTATGTAATTGCCTCTCATGGTTTATCTTAGTGCCAAAAAGAAGAAGAAGAAAACTCGGCGTTGGCTAGAGAGCCACTAATACATGTACTATCTCTGAATAAGTGCTTGGTGTTTCCTCTAACTATTGGCGGCTTGGCTTCGAAAAAGCCCGAAGCCGCCGCCCGTCGAGCACCCTGGTAACTGGGTCTCCATGTAATTCCTCTTACCACCAGCAAACATACATACCGGTACTACGAACACTGGAGCTAGGCCGGGCTTATCCTATCTAGCCGGCTTCATCCGCGATAGGAGCTACTTACCTACAAACCCGCTTATTGCCATCTCGCCCCCATTCATCGCCCTATGCAACTGATATAGATCCGTGGCCCCCGTCTAATCGAGATCGTTTACTTCCTAGCACTCAAAACGAGTCCACTCTAGAAGCCAAACCAGCAGGTACAATGCAGTGCAGTAAAGCACATGTCTAGTACGTGAACGATTGCATTATTCGCGATAGTGGAGTGAGTTGAGCGCACTCTTTTTTTTTTTCTCTCTCCACTCTCTCCACTTGACCCTCTTTTTTTCTTCTTTTTTCTTTTTTTTTCTTCTCGTTAGTCATCCATTTGGCGTGCTTTGTCTTGTATAATTGTGAAACCTATGGAGAGGTCGCATGGAGATGGCATCAGAATATTCAGCTGGGCATGTTGATCAACGCCGTCTATAAGACTGATTAATCCAAGACAGTCAGGCCCCTAATGTCTAGGCTTTCTGCGAGAGAGCGTTGCGCACGATCAATATCGGTGAGTTGCCCTTTGACACGTTGTCTGTCAACAAGGGTACGAAATAGAAAGCTTGCAACGGCTAGATAGATTGGGGGTAGTGCCAGCCGTTTAGGCTTGGGGATGACACCAAATGAGCAATCTGCTAGCATCACGTCTGCCTGCCCTGATCCGTCTGTGTGTTGCTACGCTGGACGGTGGGTATGCGCTCTCGGACAACGCTAAACAAGATTCCATCAAGCCACAGCCCGAATGGATTCAGACCCTAGTTAGAATGGCCGATTTGAGCCCTTGTCTGCCATGATATGATCGACCACGGAGCGAGATGGGCCGAGAGACGGGGCGATTGCCAGAAGGTGTTAGTTGTTGCTAGGTGTAACTAATTAATAAACCCGCACGCGCAGACAACGGGAGGCCAGCTCGTCCAGGATGTGTTCAGCGGCACCGCGATCATTTAAAGTAAAGAGAAAATAAGAAAAAACATCCGACCTATTGAACCCCATCTACACAGAGTATCTCGATATTGTCTGTCAACCCCAATAGAAGTGCCGGTTTTTGCCTGCCGGTGGTGTCTCAACCCCTCACTTTGGGTAGGAAGACAGGCATCGGGGTTCACCAACAGGTATAAAATGTCCGCCCCGTCTGTGTCTGCGGACAGAGAGAGTCATCACACCGCGTCACCCGCAGCATTTCGCATATAAACAGTAGCTGTAAGCACATCACACCGTCTGTTGATGGACTGCCGACTGCCCTACGACGTGCGCGACCTCAATCAAGCTCCGTGCGGTAGGCAGGTAGTGTAGTGTTCAATGAGGTGTGCGGCGGTCAATCCAAGCGGGACCCTTGTGACTGGCCTCATATGCAAGAAATGTTTCTCTCGAGCTGATAATCCGGGTAAACTGTTTGCACTAGTTCTAGAAATGGCTCTCGTTTTGTTCCTTTAAGAGGCCTAGGCAGTTGTCCCAAATGAGACGTTCGGGTTCGGGCATGGCAAGTTCTGTAGTGATCAATACGGACGGACGGGGGATATTATCAGCTCGTGTTGGTGTTGGCCCTTCTCTTTGGACCATTCAGCCATGTTACGTACCTTTACGGTCAACGAGACACCATGAAATGACGACGAAGACAGTACCATGGCACTGGTATTGCGCCCTTTTTTGACTCCAGGGGTGGCGGCCCAATCGTGGGTCAGCAATGCAGACTTTGGAGGCTATGGAAGCAGCCAACACACTCGCTTCGACACACAACTCAAACAAGGAAAAACTTCAACTGCCTAGCTATGACAGGCACAATGTGTCAAAACAGTACCCCTGTCTCGGTAGATCCATGCTTGTACTCTACCAGTCGCAATCTGGTTGTCTCCACTGGATTAAGGCTTCATTCACCAGATAAAAAGTATTACAGGTAACGTTTCTTTTCTTTTGCCGTGGAAATTCCCACTCCACTACCTCCTTGGGCTGATCTCCTACTCGTATCCGGCATGTCCCAAATTTTGCGGGACGAAAAAGGGTAAACAAAAGAAACAACTGTCCCATTAATATCTCAACAGTGTCTTGATAGTGTCTTGACACAAGCGTTGGTCTTGGTGCCGAGTCGGTAAGAGGACGTTTGCTAACTTTCTAGCTGTACTACGTCAAAACACTTTTGACGCCATCGCTGCCCATGTCACAGTCACGCGTTTTTAGTGCTTCCCGATTTGGGGATATAACATAATAAGCGGCCATCAGGAACATGGGCGATGCTACTTCACCAAAAGGGTCGAGATCAAGGGAGTCATGATTCTTTTTTCTTTTTCTTTTTCATGTCTTCAATTTCTCTGTTCTTGGTATTTTTATTCCCAACGCTTGACTTTATTTCAGCCTAGCTTCCCAATCGAACTTTTTTCACCGTCAAGTTACGTGTTGAATTGCAATGGAACCCTAAGGACTTCACCATCGCGGCCTGAAAAAAATCTCTGCTGCGTAAAAAGACGGTCCGGCTACTCGGCTCTCTAGTGTGGACATGCTAGGAAAATTACTCATTGACTAGAGGAACGCCACCCAAAAAGAAAAGAAAGGAAAAGGAGAGAATCACGGAAGGATTGGTATGGTAGTTGTTGTTGTTGTTTTCCTTGTCGCGCTGGTGCCATTGAGTTTGCAACAGTAGCGGACGAGAGATGGCACCGCCGTCATTGACAGGACTAGATGTTGAAGTGCCAGCAATGCGTCTAGTTCTAAAAACACTTTGTGAAATCCTGTCAATAACAAGTGTTCTACAGAAATCCCGATCAGTTTACAAGACAGCTCTCTCTGTCAATACGCCCTCCTTCAGCAGCAAATTCACAACATCCTCTCCAACCCCCCATGACAGCTCAACTCCTCTCCCTCCCAACCCATACGCATGAACCACAGTCCCAAACCTCTTCCCATCCTTACCATCCATCACCTTGACACATTCTGCTTCAACCCTAGGCCCACCTTCTCGCGCAGGTCGTCGCCCCACAATATCCATCATCACATCAAACTCTCGCTTCCCATCATCAGGAGCAAAAGGAAACCATTTAGTTGCTCTTGACAGCAACTCACGTCTGATCTCCGGTAACGGATTGGGGTTCCAGTCATGGGGTTGTTTTGTTCCGCCTATGATGGTGCCTCCGTTGAGTGGTCTTGGAATAGCAAACGACCATGAGCCATCGGCATTAAGACGGGTGATTGTTTTGGGACACGTATTGCGGACAAGACATGTCTGGCCTGAATCAATAGTACACAAAAGGTCAGCGTAAAAGGAGCAGAATCTGGCTGTACCCAACGATTGACCGAAACGTACCTCGAATGATGAAGCTCTTAGGATCCCCAAAACCCATGCCAGAGCAATTAACTACAGCACAAACATTGTTCCCAAGAGAAAATGCTTCTTCCAATGCCACTAAACTACGTTCCATCGTCCTCCCGCCATTCAACACAAACTTACGCATCAGGTAGGCTATATACACGGGGGAGTTGACACAATACGTCCAGTACCGAAACCCAAGTGTAACATCAGCATCAGCAACCTCGCTGGCTCTGAGCACCTCGAACTTTTCTGCAAGATGCGCATACACGCTTTTCGACACATCCGCCGCCGCATCCACATACTCTGGGGGCGATTTCTCGAAGAACTCCTCGCCTGCTACGAACTTGATTCCGCTCGCTACATCTTCATCCCTAGCCATGCGCTGGAATGTTTCATATGACCGCTTCGCCCAGCCAGCTTCCATGCTCAATTGAGGCGTCGAACCGGGTACTGGGCGGTAGTGAGCGCCAGACCAGGGTGTAGCATAGTTGATGGAGATGGTGTTGGGCATGTCGCGAGCTACAATCGTGACTGATTGAGACGGGCTGAGGCGCTTCTGTATGAGAAGAGCGGCGCTGAGGCCAATCACTCCCGCACTGCAACACACGTTTATTAGCCAACTTGGATACCTTTGTAATGTGAGAAATAATGAGACGGTCGAGTATAGATCTCGCGACAGTGGTATACAGACCCAATCACGACGATAGTTTCCTTGTCAGACATGGCGTTGATCTGCGATACACAAACAAGAAGAAACAAGACAACAAGAGACAGCTAGCGTATGATTGTCAAGGGTTAATCAATGGTTGTTGGTCCTCCGTTGCTTTGACTTATCAACGAGCAAATATACTGTAGAGATGCATTGCCAAGTCTGCCTTGTCCATCTCGCTTAGATGTCACGATCTGGCAACGCATTGCATTACATACTAAGCGATATCGGAGCGCATTTCGGCGACACAGTGACGCTGATTCCCCACAAACGTATTCCAAGGGACATGTTGGTTAAATACTTGGTCAACAAGATCAATGCATTTTCACTATTCAGATATCATTGATAAGTAAAAAGACGTATGTAGAGATTATGAGAGCTCTCGGCAGGTGGTTTATTAAAGTGTGTTACACAGTTACTTGGTGCAATCCAAGGTACGCACAACCCGCATGTACCACAACATAGAACATCCTACTAAAACCAACAAGGTGTTTCCTACCCCTTTTTAACATTATAACTCATTTCATTTAAATCAATTGCATCGTCTCATTTCTTCTTCATAACTCATGAGGATCAAAATCCCGAATCAAACAAGCCTGCATTGTCCAAATAAA
This sequence comes from Pseudodiploospora longispora, assembly GCA_036873115.1. Taxonomy (NCBI): domain Eukaryota; kingdom Fungi; phylum Ascomycota; class Sordariomycetes; order Hypocreales; family Pseudodiploosporaceae; genus Pseudodiploospora; species Pseudodiploospora longispora. The sequence continues at coordinate 460,064 of JAZDSH010000010.1, forward strand.
AACAAATCCTAACTCTAGGGTAGCTCTGTCATCAGTCATGGCGGCACTACACAGCAACATTTTATTTTTCCGTCTCTCATCTGTACTTGACACCTCCGTCAACTGGTCCATATCCTTGATTGGAATAGACCGGCGGCGGCACAGACGATGGATCCGCATGCATAGCTGGAATATTGCCTCCAGGTGCAGTCCCAGCAACAGGAATGTTACTCGATGCCATTGGAGGCTGAGTTTGCGCAGCGCCTTGACTCATGGAGGCCCCAACCGCTCCAAATTCTGCCCCCTTCAATACGCCGAGTAGTGATTGGGCTCCAGACGGCCACATTCCGGTCGGACCTTGTTGAGGAACTTGGCCCTTGAGGATGTGTTCCACGGCTACATTCTGGCCGTAAAAGGCAGCGTTGGCCTCTTTGCGCTCTGCTACAACGGTGCCGTCGATGCGAATGCCAGCATAAAAACCTCGCGACTTGACGTACGAAAAGACGGGTCGGACAGCGCTGGCGCTGAGACTGCGACGATGGCTCTTCTTATCAGACTTCTCTGGAGGATGGAGACTCTGCTGCTGTGCTTGTTGCTCTGCCGTTGGATCCGCGCTTTTGCCCTTGCTGTTTGAATCCAATGCTGTGCCGAAATCGACAGCCGCACCAGCTCCATATGGCCCAGCTACGACGGCTAAATCACTCCCCAAGCTTACACGGGTGTTCATAAAAGCAGCGAGTGCGTCCTTGTTGTTGATGACACAGACACAGTCGTAGATATCGAGTCCAATTTGGAAGCCTCCACCAATGGAGTGAAGCTGAATTCCGGAAGGAGGACTCCACGACCCGTCAGGAAGTCGGGCAATCAGGATACCAGAACCAGTGGCGCCAGACACCTGGAAACCAGCACGGAGGGTTGTGAAGATGGCGAGACCGACGGCTTTAGAGATGACTTTGGGCGGGATCGTAACGAGGACGCGGCTCTTGGGCTTTTCTCTCATGGGATCGATGATGGCGTCGCTTGACTCTGCCGCCGCGGGATCGATGGATGTGGGTATCTGACTTTCTTTGGGGTCTGCATAAACTCCCTTTTCTACAAGAAACAAAATCAGTATTGTGAGCTACACAGCTAATGTGTAAAAGCTGGACATTCAGCTTACTGCAGAATGCCTTTAGAATAACAGCTGCCTTGTCGCACTCTTTGTCCAGCGTCTCTGGCAAAAAGCTCTGGCTGCCAAGCTTATGGGCAATGCTGTTGATAGGTGCAGCCGCCTTCATGCCAAGATGGGAGAGACGCTCTCCCCAGCCAGTCTTTTGATGGCTACTCGGGTCCTCTGACGCATGCGATTGATGCGGTTGGCTCTGGGGCGCCGTCGACTGGCCATGAGAAGTAGAAGCTGACCCATCGGGAAGAGTCGAGTTGTCATGGGTGGAATTGGGAGGCGGCGCAAACACGGGAGCTGCAGGGTTGTAGGGCGGTATGACGTATGCTTGTTCTTGGTGCTGCTGCTGCTGTTGCGGCGGTAGTTGCTGGTTATGAGACTCTTGAGGTGGTTGCTGGTACGTCTGTTGGTATGGCTGTTGGTAGGGCTGTTGGTAGGGCTGCTGAGATGTTTGCTGCGGAGGCGGCTGGTATTGTTGCTGCTGCTCCGAGTATGGTTGACCTTGAGCAGTGTTTGGCGGTTGAGATGAATATTGCTGCTGCTGAGGATATTGCTGTTGTTGTTGAAACTGTTGCTCTTGAGGATATTGCTGATGCTGCTGTTCGAGCAGAGGATTGTGCTGCTCAGATGACTGTTGGAAATGCGGCGGACCCTGGGGAGGAGGCGGAAACTCTCCCTGCTGGCCCGCAGGAGGGATACTGCCGGGCAGTTTCTCTGGATTCGACATGACAAAGGCTTCAAAGCTCACTTTTCCAATAAACCTGTCATATAAACCCGTGAAGTACGGGGAGACAATGCGCTGCGGTGGAAGTGGTGAGGATGCGACGATGTAGATGCGAAGGTGGATGGCGGGGTAAGTAAGCCAAGAGCGAGTTTTGAATGTTTGCAATTGTAGAGTATTTAAGATGAATAAATAGTAAACATGCCAAAAACACGTCTCAAGAAAGATTATTCAAATCTGTCAGCACGTTGTACAGGAACGGGATGCAGCAGTTTCGAGCTGCAACAGGTGGAGGCCTCGCCAGTTCAACCAAGAAGAGGGACGCGACAGCGCTGATGTCATTGCACTGTTTGCACGCCACAGAAAATGCGGGGAGCATGTCAAGGCCAACGCCACACTCAGCCACAGCCGTCGTGTCTTTGGCTGAGTGCATAAGGCGTTGAAGCAATAAAGGCAGAGAGTGATCTGGATAGCAAATACCATCTTCAAAACTATGAGTTTGTATGATTGAAGCGTTAATGGAGTAACTATGTTGTGAGCAATAGAACTCTAATATCTGCACCAGATAATGCCTTGACCAGCATGCTACTCGTATGAGAAGAATTGCCATGCTTTAGCTTTAGCCATCGCTCACCAATCAATAATCTTGCCTCGACTTTTTCGACTCTGTAGATGACTACCTTGTTTTTTCGGCTCTGGGCTTGGCCTAAACACGTTCGAGTCCAGAATGCCGAGTTCTTTGGTACCTTGTTGTGTGTCTCCGTGAAGCTTGAGGATGAAACTCACAAGACGATTTATCTCTTCTCAGAGCTGTCCTAAGACAGCGCATCTGTCAAAATATGCATTCTTATTGACCCAAGATAATTAGAAGAGGACTTGCGTCAGTTCTTAGAGAGAAATGTTGATCCTTGTGTTTGATACATGTGAAATATGAGGGAGTACATCCCACTAATTATTGATGCAATGTCGATTGGTCATGCATACATAGGAGGTAGTTTGCTACGTGAAAGTATTTTGCAGAAAGAATTAGGTAGGCCATGTATCAACAAGTCCATAGAACCTAAGCGCTTGTCTTTTATCCAATCAGCATGAAAGTCGCGGCTCGTATTCGATGGCTGTTGACGATAGCCGACCCTGTTAATGCAATAATAGCATGAAGATGCGTGCCCACAGGCTTTGCAGAGTCTTTTGCTGCAGCTTTAAACTGGATCGTCTCAGCCCAAGGACCAAGCGACAAGTCCAATACGAGAAAATGCTCGCAACCTGACCGTTATTCCACCCGCTGGAAACCTACTCACTTAACCAATCGTAATACCGGCAAATGGACACGGCGACGAATATGGAAATCCGGGGCTCGGTTTGGCGCCACACTGTATATGTACGATTAACTACTAGTCTCTCGGCTTAGATCCCTCGGCTCAAGGATGCAAAGGCCCACCACCAACAGCCCAACATGCAATGTAGTTCAGCCGCTCCCCCTTGAAGACGACGATGGGACTTTGCCTTCCCGCTACTACGCTAATTATAGTAGCCGGCGTCGGTTCCCTACCGCCACTGGCGATGGCTACAGACTCGTGGTTTTGCCGATTGGAGTGAGGAGGAGTGAACATGACTAGACAGCCACAGTGCAGTACAGTACAGCCAAGAGAGAATGGACACTTTACCTCCCGAACTTGATTCTCGCGGCTAAATGGGACACTTTTACGGGTTACGATGTACGAAACTCGTATCATTCTGTGTGTAGTGTGAAGCCATGACATCAAGATCGACACTTTAGCTTGATCGAATGCCGAAGCGAAGCCAGGACCCTGCGCAGCTAGCTTCCAAGAAACCATCCCATATCTTTTTTTTTTTTCATTCTTGTTCAGCATAACGCATTTTTGTGCATAGGCAATATTAAAATAGTATAGAGAAGAGGCCTCAAAATGGGAGGCTTTGCATTTACGAGGGCGGCGCTCAACCCTGATCATGGCTGTGAACTCACCTCTCTCCAATAGCATGTTGATGCGATGTCCCCCGTGCCCGGAAAACACCTCAATGAAAGGCGTTTCTTCTACGCAGGCGCCATGATCACCGGGGCCGCCGCCCAGGGTTTTTTTTTCTCGTATCGGGGGCAGTGCGTGACCAGGGGACTTGTTCGTGTGGGCTCTTCGCATCTCGAAAACCCCGGGGAAGGGCATGACGAGGTGGCAAGGTGTGTTTTGCAGGCTAATGAAAGAGTTCTGTAGTGAAATCATGCATCCTGTTGTTATGTCTTACCCGATCGTCAACAGACGCGACGATGGTATAAGTAGTTGATCAACCGCCCTCTTCAAAGGTAAGACAAAAAGACATCCTCATCTTCATCTTCACCATCAAGCAACTTACACTCATCCAAAGAAAACAAACCAACAGTCGCTTCTCTCTCTCTTCAAATTACTCAGCTTCCAGTCTTCACCAAACCCACACATTTTCCAGCAATCATGAAGTTCTCTCTTGCCGGAATCGCTTTCCTCGGAGCTGGCTCTGCCGTTGCCGCCCCTCAGCCCGCCAATGCCTTCAACCTGATGTCTCTCCGCTCCGCCAGCCCGATTCATTTCGGTCAATTCAGCGCTGCCAAGAGAGGCCTTTACATCAACTACAAGGACCAGAACGCCAAGTGCAAGGGCAAGTCTGATGGCCACGTTACTTTCTACATCAAGGATGGCGGCCTTTTCTTGTATTCTACCTGCGGCGAGACGCAGCAGGTCTTTACCGACCGCTCCGGAATGGGTACGTGTTATCTATCTTAACCCGGAAGCCTCCCTTCCTACATTTATATGCCTATTTTGCTAACATTTATTTTCTTCCTTTACAGGCCAAGGTGTTCTCGGTTATCTCACTGGCAAGCAAAGCCCCCCTCGCTACGGCGAACTTACTGGCTGGAAGATCGACGCCAACGGCAACCTCAACTTCAAGGACGCTGGCTTGATCGCCTGCCCCAACAGCGTTGACGGCTCGTGGAGCGTCTGGGTTTCTGTCGGTATCGACCAGCCCGGCGGCAACAAGAACTGCTTGGGATTGAGCGCCCGCACTCTGCCCAACAAGGCGCCCGTTAGCTGCGCCTATTCCCAGTAAATGAAGATGGGAAAAGAATGGACATTGCAGAGTTTTGGTATGCAAATGTTATGTGAAGGGATTGGGAAGAGCGATTTTGGATTTTAAAGTGTTGTTATATGGTTCACATGTGTGGATAGGAGTATGTGAACTGGGTATAAACTGTACATACAGACCAGTATTCATTGGATTAATGGTTGTTTAGTCATAATCTCTCATTAATATAGTTAATCACTCATAAATTCGTCGCCAATGCCACTTTCCACGTAGCAGTTACCCACCGTCAAATTAGCCAAACTCCGATTACTCCAAATATCTTCAAACACGCCGCGTTTATAGTGTTGCTGAGACATGAACATGACCTTCCTCAAAGGTTGCAAAAAGGATCATCTTGTGAGTCTATCCGTCGAGTGTACTCGGACCTGTTTGCGAGATCTACTGCAATATCCTCCCCGTACTGCTCTGCGATGAAGGCATACATCATGTCAATGCCCGCAGTTATGCCGGACGATGTCCAGATGTTGGTGTCCTTGACCCAACGAGCTCGACGGACCCAGTTGACATTGGGACCCTGTGTGAGAACCTGTTGAATCAAAGAGTGTTTGTCAGTTTGGTGCTTCTCCACGCCACAATTTGCTGTATGTATGTTCTTCTATGGACCAATTTCCTTACCCATTGAAATGCCATTTTGTTTGATGTCGCAGACTTCCCGTCAAGGAGCCCAGTTCTTGCCACCAACGCGCTTCCCGTACAAACAGTGAGCAAGTATCTTAGTTTCGGGTAGGTCGCCTTAATGTAGTCGACTGCGGGCTGTGTGGCTTCAATGGAACGGGTTCCCCTGCCTCCTGGCACCAATAAAACTTCAATATTTTCCGGCGCAGTATCAAAGGTATGTGTAGGCACCACCATCTGTCTAAAGGTCTCTCCAGGCCCGGAAACAAGCGTCGGCACCGGGTCTAGTGTGGCTGATAGTATGGAGAGGCACATCTGGGACGGCGCCCCGGCCATGTTTGAGAATATGCTGAGGACATCGAGAGGCCCAAAGGCATCCATGGCTTGAAACCCGTCGAATAAGACGACGCCAAAGTTTCTTGGGGCGTTTGACTTCATATTGGTGGGTTGGTATCGAGATGGGGCGGAGAGGTACACCGTACACGAGGAAAAGGAACAGATGTCGAGTTGCGTAAATGCTGTTAAAACGCAATGCAAAAGGACGTTGTAATTGATCAGATATCAAAGCCGAGTTGTCAGTAATAACGAGGCAACTTTCTAAGAAAAGAATCCGGGGCGTTTCCTTTTATACGAGTTAGGGCTGAGGATGTCCGTGCAAGTATGTAGCCGGGACGGTGTAGTTTCCTCCCATGTGGGCATAACCGAGCTGAAGTAAACATATATAGTAGACAGCGGATTCCGCTGACCAAGTTGTGGGGTCGGATGGAGATTTTGCGTTTCACAGGGCGTAAATCCAACGGCTATCCCTGTCTCTTGCAAGTACCGTCGGTTCCCTATTTGGGACATTTCTTTCATTGAGGTACAGCCTTTGTGATGAATCGTGACAAAGAAAAAGAGTGGCGGCTTACCCTGTAAAGGATGGTGATCCAATCGGGGAAAGGGCTTATCTGGAGGATTGCTCACGAAACATGGTTGTTCCCAAAACAAGCTCAAAACTAGGTGTGATGAATGGCATAGTTGCCAGGTATTTTAAAACTCGGATTACACACAACATTCCTTGTAGTATAATTTTCATTTCTCAGTGAGTACAGTGTCGATGACCAAGCTACAACATTATCCGTTCTCCTGGTTTCGGATTTCGGCAACGAATCCCATTTTGCAGGGTTGGGTGATATTAATAGCACTACAAGTGCCGGCCTTTTTTCTTCTTCTTTTTTTTTCTTCGACTAGCCAATGACAATCTAGCAGCCATGTGCGCAATTACGTAGGCAATGTGGCGGGCGGGCGGGTTTGTCAAATGAAAGCCAAGGATCATCATCATCATCAATGAGCCTGCAAAATACTCAATTCATCCCACAGGCACGACGGCAGAGAGTTTGGGAATGTGTGTGTAGCTCTTCAAACTACTTCGCAAACTGCTTATAAATTAACCGGGACAACGAAACCGCATTTACAACCTCCGCACGCGGGCAGCGGTGCGCTATTTTGGGGGCCAACGGCGGATTATCACCCCCCCCCCCTTCTCCATCTCACCGTCCAACGACAGAGTCCTTTTGGATGCGGTCACCATGTTTGGCCAATACGCGCTGACCAGTGACCCATCCGATGGTTCATTTCGCGTCCCGAAGCTGAACCACAAGAAGTCTAGATTCGGCTGTCAGCGATGTCGCGCCCGTCGAGTCAAGGTAAGAGAGACGTTTCTTTGCCCTCAGCCCCTTTTCAGCCCTAGACTATGACCACCTCTTCCCCTTCCCTTTCCCTCTTTCTACTACGTAAAGAGAAAGGGGAGAATCCCTGTACTATTACTATTCTATCCATCTCATCGTTTTACATGGGTTTGATAATCTGACATGGAATACGGTGGTTTTTGAGTTGTAAAGTGCAACGAGGCCAAGCCTGTGTGTCAGAATTGCGAGAGGCATCGCGCTCAGTGTGTGTATGATCGGTTGCCCCAGGCCAAATCCGATAATGCGTCAACGGAGAACTCGTCTCCGCCGGGAGTAGAAGCAGGGGAAGGGCATCACGACAAGAGCCATGAGTTGACGCCAGCGTCGTCGCTCGACTGTGAGGAGAATGATGACCCACCGGAGTCGAAGAGCCGACGGATGCTGGAGGCGAGGCTGATGCATCAGTACATTACGGCAACGGGTCCGAAAGTGGCCCTCGACGACAAGTCCCGGCCGTTGTTTGTCGTGATAGTGCCGAGGTGTGCTTTGGATTGCGACGCTCTGCTCTATGCCATGTACTCTCTGACAGCGCTACACTCGTTTCTGTGCAATGTAGTCACCGAGTTTGATCCGCTCGAGGTGCACAGGAGATATCTAGCCATGGCCCTACGCGAGCACAAGGCTGGTGTCGCGGAGCTCAGCACCGCCAACCTCGAAGTCGTCTGTATGACTGCTCACATCCTGCGAGTCTGCGCCTTTGCCGCGCTCCGCATCCGCACCAGAAAGCCGTACCGGCCGCCGTCTGAATGGATGATGATCTGCGGGACCACATCAGCGCTCTTCGTCGAGGCCTGGCACCTCACGGGCGACGACACTCCCGCCTCGATGCGCGAAATGGCCCGCAGCACCCCCGTCATCTGGGACATGGAGGCCAGATTTGGCGTCGCGAACCGCATCGGTCTAGAGCACATCCTCCAGCGCACACCTGAGGATATCCTCTCTGAACCCTGGGACGCCGAGATCCAGGACGCGTACGAGACCACGCTCAGCTACATTGGCGGCGCGTCGACAGCGATCAACCGAGGCGGCGACAGTATGCCTGAGGCGCAGCGACGCCTGGCCATCTTCCCCATGTTGGTGAAGAAGAAGTTTGCGTGGCTGGTGCAGGAGGCGCGGCCAAGGGCGCTGGTGGTGCTGGCTCACTATTTCGCGTTGCTCGCGACGGTGGAGAAGCTGTGGTGGGTTGGCAGTGTTGGCCGGGACGAGGTGCGTGCGATTGCGAAAGAGTTGCCGGAGCGGTGGCTGCCCTTGGTGGAGAGGCCGTTGGAGATGATTGCAAACGAACCAGAGGGTACAGATGAGAAGATCTGGGATTGAGAGGGCTGAAAGGGAGGAAATTGCGTGTTCGGATTCTCATGCCAAGACATATGTATGTTGTCGTAGTCTCGCTCTCGTTTGGTTTTTATATTGTATGTATGAACAACTGCCGGCCCTGTCTCTTGCTCTTGCGGCCGCTCTTATCACCGCCTCATTGTTTAAAAGAATCATCCGTAATACTGTCCCTCGTTCTCGTTCCGTTATGCATTGAGAAACTGTTCATTCAGTCTCTCGCTCTTGTCCTCGTCAAATGAAACCCCTTTTGACCATCTTTTCGTTCTTGTTCTCGTTCTCCTCAGCAACAACACTTTCACTGCCCACTCTCTCCAAATATCCATGCTCAACTCACCAATACCTGCACTCCCCTTCTCTTCTCTGCATCAACGTCGGTTGCCTTTTACTCGCTCCCGCTCCTTGGCTCGTTCTCGTTCTGACTAAACCGGCCTAGTTTCGTTGTGGGTGTTAACGTGGGCCTGCGCCTCGTTTTCGTTTCAGTCCTAATTAGGCAATTATTTTCTAAAGCCATCGTCCGAATGCATCAACGACATAATGAGTTGAATGTTTAATTGTATGCGCCTCAATATGATCGGATGGAAGATGAGAGCTCGTAGAATTAGAGCCAAGAGATATTGAGGCGAAGCAGCCAAGAACATATTCGCAAAGACTTCGTATCTCAATTCAGAGGAGGGAATAATGACGCGGCAAGGTGTTTTTTCTGACAGATGGGAGATTACAGAGGTCGATTGTGGATTAGATGTTGAATCTTGCCTGATCATCAACAAATGCAATGATAACATAAATAGCAAGCAACAGCTCTCTTCAAAGGCAAGAGAAAAAGATATCACCATCGACTTCAACTACAACATCAATCTCAAAAACACTGATCCACCAAGGTATATAACAACCACCTCCCCCCTCTTCAACTTCTCAAGCTCAACATTCTTAGCTCAACTCAACCCAAGAAATCATGAAGCTATCTCTTGCCGGAATCGCCCTCCTCGGAGCTGGCTCTGCCGTGGCAACCCCCCAGCCAGCTATTGATGCCTTGGACCCAATGTCTCGTCGCTCCGCCAGTCCTGCTGCTGGAGGAAACACCACCGGGCCCTCTATGCTGCAACTCAGCACAGATACCCATTTCCACTATCAGATCCTTCGTGCGATTCAACCAACAACTTACCAGGGCGCTGACATCAGCGAGGTTCTCCTTGCCGCCAGCAAAATCGTGCCAGGGGACTTTGAAAGTTTCTTCAACCAGTTCAACGCCATTGCTGAACGTGTGCGCCTGCAGTCGAAAAACATCAACGTCAAGAAGTATCCCATCTCGGCCCGCAACGCCTACTTCAGAGAGGCAACCTATTTGCGGACATCTGAGTTCTATCTTCATGGTAATTGGTCTGACCCGCGCATCAATTCCTCTTGGGAGAAGCAACGCGCGGTTTTTGACAAGGCGATTGCACTGCTTCCAACACCTGGCAAGCGCGTGCTTTTGAAGGCCGACGGCTTCAAAGTCCCCGCCATCTTCTACGGCTGCGGCCTTCCTGGTCGTCGACCTACCATCATCGTCAACAGCGGTTTCGATGGGTCTCAGGAAGAGCTCTACCACCTGATTGTACAAGCTGCCCTCGAGCGTGGCATCAACGCCATCACCTATGAAGGCCCTGGTCAGCCAACTGTGCGCCGCGATCAGAACATAGGTTTCATTTCCAAGTGGGAGAAGGTTGTGACTCCCGTTGTCGATTACCTGCTCGAGCGAAAGGACGTAGACCCCAAAGCTATCGGACTCATCGGGTATTCCCTCGGCGGCTGGCTTGTACCACGGGTAGCGGCCTTTGAGCATCGCCTCGCAGCTGTCGTGGCCTTGAACGGGGTCTTCGACTTTGGAGCCAGCATTTTCTCACAGCTACCGCCGCCATTGATCGACCTTTTCCGCTCAGGCAACGCCAAAGCCTTCGACGCTGCTATCTTGGAGGGCCTCCAAGATCCATCCGCAGGAACCACCTTCAAATGGGGCATTCATCAAGCACTGTGGGCCTTCAAAACCATGTCTCCCTTTGAGTTTGTGACCAAGGCTCAGGAGTTCAACATGGCAAAGGTGGTGCACCAGATCAAAACCCCTTTCTTGTCGACCGATGCAGAGAACGACGATGTGCTCCCACAAGAAGGAAGAATGCTTGCGGATAAGATTGGAAAACTCGCAACCTATCACAAGTTTTTGACCGCGGACGGTGCAGGAGAGCATTGCTCCGTTGGAGCGAATGTCCTGCAGAACCAGGTAGTGTTGGATTGGTTCCAAGAGACCGTATGCAAGAAGAGCAAGTCTTGCAAATAGACTACCAGTACCTGACTTGGCGAGATGAAGGAACAGCGGGGAGAAGAGCAGTGGAGGGGAAGAGGAAGAGGAGTGGCGGGGAGGAAGAAGAGCAGCGGGGAGGAAGCGGAACAGGAGCTCTATTGTATGATAGAACGATATTTGTACTGTCAATTTAAGACTTTGCTCCGCGTTAATTGCCAAAGCTCAGCGCACCATGATGGCTAGATTACCCAAACGGTAAGAGTTGGGGTTCCTTTGTTAGTTGATAGACTAGAAGTCACCGCGTCTCTCAGTTCGGCCTAACCCTAAGCATAGCTGAATGAACTTATGGGCCAAGGTATGAAGGATCCAAGTTGAGCGTCGGCAAATGAATCTACCGTCAGTCACAGACGCGTGAATCGTGGTGGATGTGGTTCATGACGGGCCGTGCCGAGGGCGCCACAATCAGCAGCCTTTGAAGCCACGGTGGCTGCCCAAGCCTTCAGGCACAAATCCACGATACTGATGATGCCTACAGCCTACAGCCTACAGCCTACAAGGCTACAACCTCGTGTCCTCCAACATCATCCTGTCAGATGACCCCAACGATGACTCTTTACTCAGTATATACTCGGCTACGGCACAGTCCACAGAGTCATGCGGCTATCTCCCCATGTGTGTGTGCATCTGCGCCCGCTCTTCACTGGACAGCCAAAGAGCTAAGCATCAGCAGCGCCACCCACACCACCTCACCCAGACTTGGCATCTGCGTCAGCACTGCGACCATGGAACACAACAGCGAATGCGCGATGGAACCAACCTGTTCGTTCAAACGAGGGTAGATGCTGCCAAATCTGCAGCCTTGCCGGGAATAGTTCCTGACGGCGGATAGGAGCAGCCAATCAGGCGCATGGGGCTTTGGAGGATCCGCTGTTGGTGTCTGCCTTGGCCCCCACGAGCGTGACAGCATCTCCGCCCCATAAGGTGGTTTGTGTTGGCCATGAACTCTTCACACACTCCAAAACCTATCAAACTTCAAACTCCAAACTGCTGTACAGAAAGGTGGTGATAGTCGGAAACGTATCGGGACAGATGAAACAAAATGACAGTCGTCGACCGGAAGCCGCAAGCGATGGAGTCCCTGTTTGCGGCTATTCTCGCGGATGCGGCGAAGCTGTATTCCGAATCGTCTGGTAATGCGATCTCACTTGGAGACTTCTCGGCTCCGCAGATGAACTCGGTAGAGGATTTGAAGCATCACCTAGAGCTTCAGAACGGCAAATTCTCACAGTTCCGAGAAAAGCGCCAATCTATCTTCGATGCCATTTCGGTTGCCCTCCGCCCTGTTGAGCTGGTAGGGGAGATGGTTGCTGGCGCTGCATCAGATGTCTTTGCGCCAGCGCAAAGCATATTCTGCGCTGTTATGTATCTGGTCAATGCCGCCAACAACGTTTCTTCCATGTACGACTCTATAGTGGAGTTGTTTGACCAACTGAAGGTGAGTGTTGTGCCGCTTCCACTAGTCGAAGCCAGTTCCATCAAGATTCATTTTTGCTAATGCTTTACTTTTAGGACTTCACTGGCCGCTTAAATGTCTACGTCAAGCATGAGCTGACACCTGTGCTACGTGAGAAGTTAGTTAGTATCTTGGCCACATTATTTGAGGTGTTGGTTATTGCCACGGAAGCTGCCCGCCGAGGGCGATTCAAAGCCTACTTCAAGAAGCTCATTGGCTCAGAAGGCCCTGCGCAACCTGCACTGGACAAACTCAAGGCTCTAACTCTTGGCGAAGAGCGACAAGTGTTGGCCGAAACATATGGCGGAGTCTCTCAGCTCAACATCAAAACAGACAGAGTGGAGGGCATAGTCGGCCAGATCAGCAGAGACATTCAGGAAATGAAGTTGGAGCAACTTCAGGTCAATCGCCATTCACACAGGGATAAGCTTAGAGAGATTCTTGAGCCTTCGCCTTTTGCCGAGGATTTCTACATGGCATTCAACAAGTATAGAGTGCATGGGACAGGAGACTGGTTGCTAGAGGACGAGGGGTTGATGTCGTGGCTTAATGGCGAGACGCCCTATCTCTGGATATGCGGTAGCCCTGGTACGCAACTTTCCACCAGTCGATGAATAGTAACTGACCATCTTTAGGCACCGGCAAATCATTTTTGACAGCGCGAGTTATTTCATGGGGTATGGAAAACCTCCCACATTTAGCCTATTTTTTCTTTCGCGACAACAATCCCGAGACCCGATCCGTCCTCCAGGCGCTTCGCGATGTCGCCTATCAGCTGAGCGAGGGCGACGCCTTTTATGCAGACACCCTCATGCAACAACTACACAGTAGCGACGATATCAAGACCGTAGCCAGTGCCTTTCGAAGACTTCTTGTCCAGCCATGTCAGGAGAATAAGCGAGACGACCCAATGTATATCTTCTTGGATGGCATTGATGAGGCTGAGCAAGATGAAATTGAAGAATTCTTATCACTTCTCGCTCCCGAGGATGAATCAATACAGTCAACAACTACACGGAATATTCGGTTTGCCTTGATAGGAAGATCCTACTTGTCAGACACGGTAACATTTGCGCTTGATCCCAATGCACGCGGTCGGGTTTTTACAACTGTGCATGTGACTCCTGACCGCAGCGCAGCCGATGTTAGTGCTTTCATAACGGACGGTGTGCGAAATTCTAGGATCCTCGCTCGGTCCAGCGCAGCTTTCAAGCAGGATATTATCGCAGCCATGGAAACACAGGTTGATGGGCTGTTCATCTTGGCCAAGTTCATGTTGACCGAAATAAATCGCAAGCGCCATCCAAGCTCAATTCTCAAGAGTCTAGAGTCATTTCCCAAAGAAATCAATGGCATGCTTAGCAAAACAATAGCCAATCTTTCTTTAGCAATCTCTGAAGAGGAGGCCGAGGATTTGAACGAAATGCTGCGCTGGGTATCTTGTGTTGAGGAGTCATTGACACTAGGACAACTGGAAGCGGCCCTTATCTTGAGGTTTGGGGACCCGCCTTTGCGTCTTGAGGAAGCCTTGCGCGGACAGTATGCTTGCTTCTTCGAACTTGAGCGGGAGGATGGGAGGACTACCGATGATTTAATAAAGGATTTTGCAAGGCAGCAGAGAGAACTCGATGATGAGCCAAGTCCGACAAGGCAAGGGGTCTCAAGAAGACGTTTCAGTTCTTCAGATACTAGCAGCCCTGGACGCAAGATCAGCCCTGGCAGAAGAAACATGTCACCTGGTCAAACAAGCCCATCCCTGAGCCCAGCCCCGTTTAATCGACAATACAGTCCCAGCCCTGCACGGAGTTTGGGTGGGCTTGACCAGCTGAATGAGATTGACTTTCGATCCAACAAATCCACTACGCGTGTGTCGTTCTTTCATACCTCGGTGAAGCAATTCTTCCGAGAGGGCTACTCTACTGCCGCAGGTAACGCTGGCACAGTTGGCGTTGATACTGTGGCTGCACTTGTGCATATCCTCAAGACATGCTTGAGAATATTCAATGATAAGGAATGGTTTGACAAACAGAAGCTGGGTCGTGGCAAAGATGCTATGAAACAATATGCGGCTTGGTACTGGCAAGAGCATCTCGCAGCTCTCGATCCGGAGACAGTGTCGCGTAGTGATAAGAGTGAGCTCAGTATGAGTATCTACAAGATGCTTACAGTTGAGAGTATCATCTTTGACTGGAGTATCATGTATGAAAAGAATAATGAGGGACTGGAAGTACTCACAGACCGAAATATTCGAGGCTTGAAGAACTGGTTCTCTGATGCCGAGCTCTTGGCTAGTCTCACAACGGAGGCAAGGGAGTTTGTGAGTAAGTGCGTGGCCACTCCGCTTGGAGTGTGTGAGCCCATAGGCCGTTTCTATGCCAAAGCTTGGCTATCTGCGGAATGCCAAAATTATATTCCGACGCTATTCTGCTTCAAAATTGTACAGAACATGGCTTTTATGAGTGCTGGTCATGCCTGGTCTCAAGGACATAATCATTGGTCAGAGACTTCGCTTGAAGAAAGAATGAGCAAGGCTCTAGAATGGGCTAATTACCCCGAAACGGCACATTGGCATCTGCGTGTCGGCAGCACTTACCTGATGCTGGGGAAGCATAATAGCGCATTATCTCATTACAATCGAGCTCTGGAGTTTGACCATAACAGTGTCCATACCTCTGGTCGCATTGCCTTTTGTCTGTTCAAGTATGGGCGTTATGGCGAGGCTCTAGTCAAGGCGCTGGAGTGTGCAGATCTAGAAGAAAAGACGATTGCCGAGGGGACTCTGAGCGGTTATGCTTTGAGGAGCTGCAAATGGCGGCTGTACAAAGACTACCTGATTGTGGGACAATGCTATTATCTCACTGGAAATATCGACTTATCACTTGAGTACTTCAGGAAAACTATTCAGAGCGCGACACAGGCTGGTCTTCATATTTCGGAACATTTCGAGGCTGAGGCAGGGTATCTCGAAGTGTTGGCCGCAGAGAATAGGCACGAAGAGATGATGGCATTGCTGGAGGAGATGTCATTGCAAATTACTGGAAGTCGGAAAGGACAGAGTCGACTAGACGACCTCTTCTTGGATCAGTACAACAAGCCGCTTGTGATGGACTGGATACCCAAAGCAGCCTGCACTGCGGACAAGGCGGAATTTATCCTTGACCATTTCGAGTCGTCCATTGAGACTGCGCACACGATACGGGATCCAACCGCTATGTTGTACCTTCGGCTAGCATTTGGCACAACATGTGCGTATAATCTCGATCTCGACGATGCCATTGCCATTTTTGGGAAGATTTCTCTCGTTGAGTATAGACCCCGTGGCAGCGTTCCAACGCGACAGGGACATGCCCTTTCATTCCAAAAACTAGCGGCCTTGTACAAGCAAAAGATTCTAGCGACAGGGCTGAATACCCCTGAAGCAAAAGAGTGGATCAAGAAGTTGGAGCATGTGCAGGAGAAGCAGAGCAAGCATCAGAACCAGGATATGCCGCCTGACATGTTTGGCTCCGACGTTAACGTCGCATCCATATACCTTGCTTTATTCTATCGCCTGCTAGGTAGAAAAGATGAGGCAAACTCAATGCTTAGCAAGCTTGTCCTAAATAGCCTCGATATTCTGACCGACGATAACCCCCGGAACGACGAATACGCTTTGGATAACCTGCTACGAGTCTTCGTCGCTGCTGACGATACGACAAACGCACTCGCACTTGCCCAGTCCATGCGCAGGATCAACCCACACGCAATCCTTAAAACCCCTACAGAGTCCCCGATTCTTACGCGCATCGAGCCCAAACTCCCCGACGTTCAATCAACCAACCGCAGTTGTGCACAATGCCTGGCCAATGTTTCGCCATCGACAGAGTTTTTCATGTGTCGGTCTTGCATGGACTCGTTTTGCGCCGAATGTCTGGAAGGGGTTATCAAACAGGATGGCAATAAGACGGGTGATTGTAGGGATGATGTTGTATGTCGTAGTGACCACGACTGGATTACTATTCCTCCTCTAAATCAGTTTCTTCATACGGGGCAGATCTTGATGCATGATGGGCAGGTGATTGGGTTTACGGAGTGGGAGAGTCAAGTACGCGAGAAGTGGCGCAACACAACAGCATAAATAAAGTGTGTGGGTGCCAGACGGGTGTTGGGGGTTATGTTTGCATGTTTGATGTTTTGCTCTACTCTCAAGTGAGTTCATATAGATATATACCTTGCATGGGAAACATGGTGGCGAGAGTGCATTAATTGAAAATTGAAGCGATGTGAAGCATTATGTTTATTGTACACAAAGAGGCAATAAATGGACATAGCAATAATACTTTCCTTGCCTTTGACACTTATTCTCAGATCATGGATCAAAATAATAATCACAAAGTAAGTTAGGATGTCAAGATTTAAAACAAAATAGGTAGTAACCAACCATTGGGTATGTCACGAATTAAAAAGAGGTAAAAATGCAAAATGAACCGATGCTGGAGTGTACGAATACTCTCCCGCCGGGAATTGAACCCGGGTCTCAAGCGTGACAAGCTTGCATACTGACCACTATACTACGGAAGATGAATGGATTTTTGAATCCATCGTAGCTTGGTTCGGATGAAAGGAATGCCGCTAATTACTGCTATAGACCCTGAGCGGAACGGTGCATATGAATGAGCTGTTTCAACAAGCCAATAATGACATTGTGCACCTTTAATGGGGTAGGGCATCTTGAGACAATTAGAGTCAAGATCTCTTGCTATATTGTGTATAGTGGAAATGCATACAAACAGCACTGACCAAACAAGGTAAAGTCAAAACATTGTTTCAACTCAGAACATACTTTGCAGTAATAATCCATTCATCACCGTACCTGTATGTACTCACCGCAGTTCCGTGCAAGGGTTTCGAGTATTAGCGGGGGGGGGGGGGGGGGGGGGGCGGG